>CM017771.1:34175161-34673318 GCA_008009225.1 Acer yangbiense
GGGGCCAAAACAAAGTGTGGTCGTTTAAGTAAGTTTCAAAGAAACGCGCCAATCGCGGTTTCAATCGGCGGCCAGGCCGCCGTATAAGACCGCCGCATTGAGCTCGTGACGAACCGAGCATAACGGCGTTTCGTGACCGCCGATTCCAACCGCCGAAACAGAACAGAGAGATCAAAATCAGACCAGGTATGAACGGCGGTTTCGAACGGCGGTTTCATGCCCAAGCCGTTTCAACCGCAATTAGACGAGAGAAAATCAATCAGTCTTGAAACGGCGGTTTCGAACGGCGGTCGTGACCGCCGATCTTAACCGCAGAAATGCTCCAGACCAATCTGGACTGAAACTGGGTTTTCATTCGGCGGCCATGCCGCCGATCATAACCGCCGATCACCTAGAAGGTGAAAACCAAGGAAAGCCAAGGGCATTCTCCATAGCGGCTCCTCGCGCGTAAACCAAGCCATTCTCGTGCATGCGCGAAACGTTTCGAAAGTTATCGGTAAACGCATTATACAACAACATGACACAATTACACACACAAAATATATAATAATGCAAGTGTGAATGTGACAAATGAAGAGAATGCACACATATGCAATGAATGTTAAGTGTGGTGTGCAACTAATCTCTTCAAGAAAAGTAAGCACATAGAAATTTACCTTCGTGCTTATCAACACGAGGTCTTCAAAGGGCTCGAACACAAGACCGATACTTAGCTACCCTTACAAAGAACCCCCCACATATGGTTTGATCACGAAATAAGCCAATTAAAACAACGGAATCCTTACAATCTCCCCCTTTGGCTATTTCGTGACAAAACCATCACTCACAATTGATTCCTCACAAAAATAGAAACTACGGGACTATAATGATATTCTACATTACAAAGAGATAAGCTAATGCAACTTGAAGTCTTCATCCTCTTGTAGAATAAACAATCCTGAAAAAGTTTCTAACATTTCTAATACAAGAAAAGTGTGAGTTAATCATGTGAGAACAATACCAACATTTGCATTTTAGAATTTAGGCACAACATTACCAATGTATGCAATGTATGATAAATGCAATGCTCCCCCTCAACGGTTACTCCCCCTCAATGTAATTCTCTCGACTCGCCCAAAGTGTACAATACTTCTATATTTTGCACCTCCCCTCCTACCATATCCTACTCCCCCTTTTTGTCAACTGTATAGGCAAGGAGTAGTCCCCAACCGGGTCACTCATAGCAACGAGAGATAGAAGCATGCAAGACTTGCATATACATATAAGTCACTTTATGCACTTCAATTAATTTAGAGAAACAAGGAGATTTATTTTGAAAAATGTGTGAATCCAACATCTTTGCATACAGACATAATAGCATTCGAGTCCAAAATACAATGGTATTTGGCAAAGCAATGACAAAGGTTTCTAATAAGATTCAAACCCTTTCACCAATGTCATGGGAAAAGCAAGGATATAGAGATATGATTTTTCAATTTAAGAGCAACTATATCCAACTTTATAAGCGAACATGGCATGACGACTTTGCACCCTATTGATTTTTTTTCCGGATAAAATTATCCGTATGATAGTAACCTAGTTCAACTAATAAAGAAAGAGAGACTTGGAATGTAAATTCCTTTGAATGGATCAAGATCCTTTATTCATTTTGAGTCTCATTAATTTTCACACAAGTTTGCATTTTTAAGAATATGCATCATCAATTCATTGCTTTTCATGTGAGCATGTTATATGAATTCATGCTTTTTCATTTGTCATTAGCATGTTATTAAAGAATCATCATGTCATGGAGATAAGCATAGGTCATTCAAATCATACTTCCAATGTAAATCTCCTAGTCCAAAAATGCATGTTTGAACATAATATGACATGGATTGTAGACAAGCAAGGTGCACACTTATGGAATTTAAAACATATATACAATGTACAACCAAGCTTACTCAAGCATTAAAAGAAGAGGCATAAGATATTTCAAATTTTTTGCAAGATACAAGAATGCAAAATAGCTCTCTTTGCTTGAGTTCCCCATATGGGGTCAATCCATAAACATCACTCCACAAGACATACCCCAATAGATCTACTAGAGTTTTAAATCGAGTAGCATCTAAGGGTTTAGTAATAGGTCCGCAAGTTGATCATTATTACCTACATGTTCAAGTACTATGCATTTATTTTCAACAAGCGCTCTAATGAAGTGATGGCGGATGTCAATATGCTTAGTTCTAGAATGTTGCACCGGATTCTTGGAAATATTAATGGCACTCATGTTATCACAAAAGAGAGTGAGAGTACCTTGGTTGAATCCGTAATCCACTAGCATTTGCTTCATCCACATAATTTAGTGCATCCACTCCCCGTCGGCTATGTCTCGGTTCCGTGGACAAGGAAATCGAGTTTTGCTTCTTGCAAAACCAAGACACCAAGTTGTTGCCTAGAAAGAAGCAACCGCCCGATGTCTCTTCCTATCATCACAATTTCCTGCCCAATCCGCATCACTATCCTACAAGACTAGATTAGTGTCAAATGAGTACCAAATCCCATAGTTGGAAGTCCCATTCACAAAGCGAATGACTCTCTTAACCGAAGAGAGATGGGACTCCTTGGATCGGATTGGTACCTAGCACAAACTCCTACACTAAATGATATATCGGGCCTACTTGCGGTCAAATAGAGCAAGCTCCCTATCATGCCACGATATAAGGTTTGGTCCACACTTTTACCGCTAGCATCCTTGCTTAGCTTCAAAGTGGTGCTCATAGGAGTGTCACAATGTTTGGCTTTTTCAAGACCAAACTTCTTCACAAGGTTTTTGGCATATTTGGCTTGGGTTATGAAGATCCCATTATCAGTTGCCTAATTTGCAAACCTAGGAAGTAATTAAGCTCACCAACAAGACTCATCTCAAATTCATGAGACATAACATCAACAAATTGTTGGACCTTGGTGTTGTTTGTGGAGCCAAAACACTATGTCATCGACATATATTTGAGCTATGAAAGCTCATCATTGTCTCTCTTGATGAATAGTGTCTTGTCAACACTACCTCTTGGTAGTTATTGTCAACAAGAAATTGAGTGAGGCGCTCATACCAAGCCCTCGGTGCTTGTTTCAACCCATATAGTGCCTTCTTGAGGCGATAGACATGGTTGGGGTGGTGTGCATCCACAAACCCCTTGGGTTGTTCAACCAACACTTCCTCTTGCAAGAAGCCATTGAGGAAGGCACTCTTGACTCCATTTGGTGCAATTTGAACTTGTGCACACAAGAGATGGACAAGAGAAGCCTAATGGACTCTAAGCAACGGCAACGGAGCAATGTCTCCTCAAGTCGATACCCTCAATTTGAGAGTACCCTTGTGCTACAATCTAGCCTTGTTCCGCACTATGTTGCCATCCTCATCGGATTTGTTCCTAAATATCCATTTAGTGCCTATGACATTAGTGGTCTTAGGCCTAGGAACTAGAGTCCAAACCTCATTCCTTTCGAATTGTTTAGCTCTTCTTGCAGGCAAGAACCCAAAATTCATCATGTAAGGCTTCTTCAACCTTTTTGGGTTCAATTTGAGAGGTGTAGCAAGATAGCTAATAAGATTAGCAAGTTGACGTCTAGTCCTAACACCCTCATTTACCTCTCCAATGATATCTTCTTATCATGGAGTTTTCCTAACCCATGGAGCGGGTTCTTTAGAGTCCAAGAGAGGAACTCTAGTAATGGTTGTGTGACTTCATTAGATGTCCCAACATTGGGAGTCACCACAACCCTCTCCAAAGGAGAGTCATCCTCTAGAACATCCTCCTCCTCATGGTTATTAGACTTGAGCCTAGTATCATCAATACCACATTTGATGATTCCATGACGGTTCGAGTCTTCAAGTTGAAAACTCTATAGGCTTTACTATTCAAGGCGTAGCCAATAAAGACCCTCATCACTCTTAGCATCAAACTTGCCAAGTTGATCACGTCATTTAAAATGTAGCATTTGCTTCCAAATGTGTGGAAGTAGCTAACATTTGGCTTCCTACCCTTCCATAGCTCATAGGAGGTGTTTCTAGAACCGGGCCTTAGGAACACACGATTTCCTATATAGCAAGCCGTATTGATGGCTTCGGCCCATAGGTTCCTAGGGACATTGTTGCTAAGCAACATCACTCGGCCATCTCTTGAGGACCCTATTCTTCCTCTCAACAACTCCATTTTGTTGAGGTGTCCTAGGAGCCGAAAACTCATGGGAGATGCCTAAGCTATCACAAAGCTTTCAAAAGAGCATTCTCAAACTCTCTCCCATGGTCACTTCTAATCCGTTTAATGCTCTAATGTTAGATTTCATTTCATTTTGTAATTTAGTACAAAGCATTTAAACTTATCAAAAGTTTCGGATTTTTCTCTAAGAAAGTATGTCCATGTAAATCTAGAGAAATCATCAACACATACAAAAATGTATCTCTTTCCACCCAAACTTTCGGTTTGCATGGGACCCATGAGGTCCATGTGGAGAAGCTCAAGAGGCTCCTTGGTGGTGAGATACTTACCCTTTTTGTGCATGCTTTTAGTTTGCTTTCCTTGTTGGCAAGGTCCAAAACACCATTGGCTTTCTTCCCAAGCTTAGGGAGGCCACGCACACACTCGAACTTTCCAAGGGTCCGTAGATCCCTAAAGTTCATGTGGCCAAGTCTTTCATGCCACAACTCAATTTGCTCATCCATGGACACATTGTTTGAGACTATTCTAGCTTCAAGACAATAGCAATTGTCGCTAGATCTCATACCTTTCAATAAGGTTTGTCCATCGGGCTTTAGGATCGAGCAATCATCTTTACAAAACAAGACGGAATATCCTTCATCACTTAGATGTGAAATGCTTATAAATTGGCTTTCAAGCCATCAACAAATAAAGCATCGGATAAGGAGGGTAATCCGGGAACGGAAATGGTTCCTTTCCCTACAACTTTCTTTTTGGATCCATCACCAAAAGTGACATATCCACCTTCCTCCATACAAGAGTCTCGAAGAAACTCTTGTTTCCCGTCATGTGCCTAGAGCACCCACTATCTAGATACCAAAATTAGAAGAATTTGCCTTCAAGGCTATTTGAGCAACATGGCAAACAATGTCATTCTTTCTAATCCACCTAGAAACAATCTTAGCTTTCTTAGTGGTCTTTGGTATATGGGCTCTAGATCCTAGGATCATGCATAATATATTATCATTCCTAGGAACATGCATCATGGCTCTTTTCTTTTTCTTCTCTATCATGCTTCTTAGTTTTGCACATTTTTATATATCGAAAGCAATGTGGTCTAATATGACCATCAAATCCACAAAAATGACATATAGGAGTGAAATAAGGAATCATACCTTGTCCTTGTCTTTGTGGATGAAAGGGTTCAATCTTCTTCGTTGTTGAACCGGTCTTGGTTGCTTCCTAGCTTGAGGTTGCATGATAGGTCTCTTTCCTTTGTGAGCCATTTGAGGAGGAATGTTGGCTTGAGAGACCCTAGGGGGTTGAGCTTGAGGTTTCCTTCTTGGACCCATCTTCACTTGTGCATTAGAGCATTGTCCTACTTCTAATTTCTTCTAGGAGCTTGCACAAATGAAGTTTCTTCTTTCTTCAAGCTCTTGACAAACACGGTCTTGTTAGAGGTAGAGATCTTCTTGTCATCTTCATACCCAAGACCCCTCTTGTCACATGGACTCTTTCCAACACCAAGCATATGGTCAAGCTTCTTGGTGCTAGAATCCATCCTAGTCATAGAATTTCTAACTTCTTCAAGCTCACTCTTTAGACTTTCTTCATTCCTCCTAGATAAAGCTAACTCCTCTCTTAGCTTATCTTCTATCTTCTTGAATTTTCCACTTGTTCACCTAAGTGGTCATTATGAGATGCAAGCTCAAGATTTTCTTCTCTCAACATCTTGATCTTTCTATGCTCTTGATTGCTAAATCATTAAACTCGGCATGGCATTTAGCAAGCACCTTTTTCTCCACAAAACTACTTATGGAGTTAGATGAGGAATCACTTTCTTCTTCACTTGAGTCATTTTCCTCTTGACTCATTTCCTCTTTCTCACTACCACTTTTGCTCTTATGTGAGGAGGCAAAAGCTAGGAGGTTAGCCATGAGCTCTTCTTCACTTGAAGACTCATCTTCCTCATTGGAGTCATCACTACTCCCACTCCAAGTGGCGGCCATCACTTTGCTCTTCTTCTTATCATTGTGATTAGCACATTCGGGGGCAAAGTGACCAATCCCACCACATTCAAAGCATCGGACCCCTTTCCTTCGGTCCTCTCTTGTCTAGGCTCAAACTTCTTGAAGGAACTCTTTTTCTTCAAATCTTGTCCTCTTGACCCAAATCCCTTCTTCTTCTTGAACCCCATAACCTTGTTGAACCTTTTCACAAATAAGGCAAGGTCTTCATCCGATTCATGCTTTGCCTCCTTTGCATCCTTAGATGCTTTCAAGCTATTCCTTTAGACTTCTTAGGAGGAGTAGTGGTGCTAGGAGCCTTCCTAGACTCATATGCAAGGAGACGCCCAATCACCTCACTTGGCTTCATATCCATGTAGCCACTATTTTCTTCTATGGCCGTCACCTTGGATTCAAACCTATCGGGGAGAGATCTCATAATTTTTTGCTTGACTCTCCTATCCGAATACGGGTCTCCGAGTTGATGGCTTTGATTTACAATGTCCATCAATTTGATTTCGAAGTCATTGAAGCATTCATCCTCTCCCATCCTTAGAAGCTCAAACTGAGTTTGGAGGACTTGAAGCTTGGACTCCTTCAACCTCGGTTCCCTCATGTGCAACTAGAAGGATGTCCCATGCCACTTTGGCAATCTGAGTATTCTGAATAAGCTTGTACTGATTCTCATCCATAGCACACATAATGGCATGCATAGCCTTCCTATTCCACTTAGAAGCCTCAAACTCTTGCGCGTTCCATTGCGCCTTAGGCTTCAAAACATCTTGTCCTCCACCATCGGGAGTCATCATAGGGAGATCATATCCGTCTTCCACCGCCATCCATGCACGGTCATGAATTTGGCATATGTAGGATTCCATCTTCCCTTTCCATTGGGAATAGTTCAATCCGGTAAGAAGTGGAGGCCTTGTGCTAGAAGCTCCTTCGTGGCCACCACCATTTCCACCGTTTCCACTCATAGTGTTTATGAATGAATGAAATGAATGCAAATGTATGAATGATCAAAAATCAATCAAAATGCAAAGCACACCAAAATAAGCAAGGATCACCTATGTATGTCTAGGAACCCGCTCTGATACCAATTGAAACAAATAATAGCACGGTGTGTATAAAGCTATCTAGAGGGGGGGTGAATAGATTTTACGCT
The DNA here is from genome assembly GCA_008009225.1 of Acer yangbiense. Lineage (NCBI taxonomy): Eukaryota > Viridiplantae > Streptophyta > Magnoliopsida > Sapindales > Sapindaceae > Acer > Acer yangbiense. Next base: position 34,182,511 of record CM017771.1, read on the forward strand.
TTTTACCCAATTTTTCGTGTTAGTCAAAATTACGAAAATGCCCTCAAGATAATATAACCAAGCAATTGTAATATGGTGCGGAAATTAAAACAACACTTGGTTTTTACGTGGAAACCCTCACGGGAAAAACCACGGGCTATGTAAGTAAGCCACACTCGAACCTCGAATCCACTAAATGTGCAAACGATTACAACCTAATCCCGGAAGTAATCACACACCTACCTAATCCCGGTATGAGTGAACCTAGTCCAATTTGCTTGCGTTCTAAGCAACCTAATCCCGGATGCTACACACAAGACTTACTTTCTCTATGAAGAGAATACAACCCTAAGTGAATATATGTAATATCCAAAATGCAACATAGAGCAAGGGAAACCCTATATGCTTATCTAAGATGATTAATATGCAATTAAGAACAATCCTAGATATCAAAACTAAATGACATGTCAATTAGTTTAGCTAATCAATATTAAGCACAAAACCTAATATGCAAGCACAATATAAAATCTCAAACATACATCATACTCATCTCAATATTGTATCTAAAGCATACAAAATAACAAACAAGTAATTAATTGAGATTGCTAGATAAGAGAAACACAAAAACATGTAAGATATTAGTGAAAAGCTTACCAAGCAAAGTATGATGAAGATTCCATGCTAGATGACATCTAGATGATCTAAGATGATGCTAGATGATGATTGATGATCATGAAAAGTGTTTGAGAATCAAGAATGGAGTTCTTGGAATTTTTCTTCTCTTTGAAAAATATCCTAAGTATGAATTCTGAATATGAACTCTCTTAATTGACCTAAAGTCAAAGTGGCATATATATAGGGGGCCAAAACAAAGTGTGGTCGTTTAAGTAAGTTTCAAAGAAACGCGCCAATCGGCGGTTTCAATCGGCGGCCAGGCCGCCGTTAATGACCGCCGAATTGAGCTCGTGAAGAACAGAGCATAAACGGCGGTTTCGTGACCGCCGATTCCAACCGCCGAAACAGAACAGAGAGATCAAAATCAACCAGGTATGAACGGCGGTTTCGAACGGCGGTTTCATGCCCGCCGTTTCAACCGCCGAATTAGACTGAGAGATAAATCAATCAGGTCTTGAAACGGCGGTTTCGAACGGCGGTCGTGACCGCCGATCTTAACCGCAGAAATGCTCCAGACCAATCTGGACTGAAACGGCGGTTTCATTCGGCGGCCAGGCCGCCGATCATAACCGCCGATCACCTAGATAGGTGAAAACCAAGGAGAAGCCAAGGGCATTCTCCATAGGCGGTCCTCGCGCTAAACCAAGCACATTCTCGTGCATGCGCGGACGTTTCCGAAAGTTATCGGGAAACGAATTATACAACAACATGACACAATTACACACCATAAAATATAATAAATAAGTGCAAGTGTGAAATGTGACAAATGAAGAGAATGCACACATATGCAATGAATGTTAAGTGTGTGTGTGCAACTAATCTCTTCAAAGAAAAGTAAGCACATAGAAATTTACCTTCGGTGCTTATCAACACGAGGTCTTCAAAAGGGCTTCTAACAACAAGACCGATACTTAGGCTACCCTTACAAAGAACCCCCACATATGGTTTGATCACGAAATAAGCCAATTAAAAACAACGGGAATCCTTACAGTTGCATTTAAGAACGCAATTATCAATTCATGCTTTTTCATTTGAGCATGTACATGAATTTCATGTTTTTCATAAGACATTAGCATGTTATTAAAGAATCATCATGTCATGGAGATAACTAAAGGTCATTCATATCATACTTCCTATGAAAATCTCCTAGTCCAAAATGCATGTTTGAACATAAATATGACATGGATTGTAAACAAGCAAGGTTCACACTTATTGAATTGAAAACATATATACATATGTGCAACCAAGCTTACTCAAGCAATCAACAAAGAAGCATAAGATTTTTCAAATTTTTTGCAAGTGACAAGAATGCAAAAATAGCTCTCTTTGCTTGAGTTCCCCATATGGGGTTAGTATCATCCTTCATTAATGAAGGGCATGAGGTCCTATGGACCTACCAAGTCCATTGGACTTAGTTGAACCTATTTGAGACTTGTTAGTCTCGTAGCAAGCGGGTTCATTTTTCCTTATCCACATAGATATGACATTTTTCTTCTTAGTGGTCAAAGGTTGCATGTCATTCACTAACCTAGGATTATTGACAAAGGATTTCCTAGGCTCATGCAAGTGGGCTTTTCTTAGCCTCTTTTTCTCTATCATGCTATTAATCCTACAATGCTTAATGTACTTAAAGCACTTAGGCCTAATATGCCCATAAACACCACAATAATGACAAGTTGGTACAAAGTAAGAATTCATACCATATCCGTGTGAAGTCATTGGAGACTTATCATGCATTTGATGTCTCCTTTGGTGTTGAGCCGGTTCATATCTTCTATTTGGTTGAACCGGAATAGGTTGCCTCCTTGGATGAGGTAGCATGTTTTGCCTCTTTTCATAGTGAGTCATTTGTTGATGAAAGTTGACTCGAGAGGCTCTAATCCGTTGAGCTTGGGGTTGTCTTGCTTTCACCACCTTCACTTGTGCATTTTTCGAACATTGTCCTAGTTCTAACTTCTTCCTAGGAGTTTGCACCGGTGACGCTTCTATCTTACCCAAACTCTTCACAAAGACGGTCTTCTTAGGAATAGAGCAATCCTTGCTCACTTCGAATCCAAGACCTCTTTTGTCACAAGGGCTTTTTCCTACACCAAGTATGTTGTCAAGCTTCTTGGTGCTTGTGGTCATTCTAGTCAATGACTCTTTGGCTTCAACAAGCTCTCTCTTCAAACCCTCTTCATTCCTCTTAGACAAAACTAGCTCATCTTTTAGCTTGTCTTCTTCCACCATGGATCTTACCACTTCATCATTCAAGTGATCAACTTGTGTTGAAAGCCTAAGTAGTTCTTCCTTTAACCTTTGAATCTCTTTTTCATTCTTTAACTTAGAGCTTTCAAAACTTTCAAAGTTGTCCTTAAGATCCATTTTCTCCACTTGCTTCCTTAAGAGGTCATTGTATGTTGAAAGCTCTAGATTTTCTTCCTCTAAAATCCTTAGGAATCTATCTTTCTTCTTCATGGAGCTTTCAACATTGACTATAAAGTCATGCACATCCATATTCTCTACATTTCCATTTGTAGAGTTAGAAAAGGAGTCATCTCCACTAGTGTCATCTTCTAGACTCTCCTCCTCTCCTATGGATCCAATTTCCTCATCAAGACCTTCACCTTGATCTCTTGAGTCAATAAGTGCCATATCCCAATGTGAAGTAACAACTATCTCCTCTATAGCTACTTCTTCGACTTTCTCTTCTATGGGATCACTAGCAACGGAATTCTTACCAACAACTTCATTTTCTCATTAGTGGCACCCAATGCCTTGAAGTTATTGATAAGCTCATCATCACTTGATGACTTATCTCCCTCTCCGGAGTCATCACTTTCACTCCAAGTGGCGACCATCATTTTTTCTTTCTTGTTCTTCAAATTCCCACAATCGGGTGAGATATGACCTATGCCGCCACACTCATAGCATTGGACCCCTTTCTCTTGCCTAGGCTCATGCTTCTTGAAGGGAGCCTTTTTCTTCAAGACTTGGCCTTTGGATCCAAAGCCACTCTTCTCGAACTTGACAAATTTCTTGAATCTTTGAAGCATCAAAATCAAGTCTTCGTCCAAGTCACATTTCTCCTCCTTCCCTACCTTAGAAGCACTCAAAGCAATTCCTTTTTGCTTCTTTGAAGGAGTGGAGCTAGGACCCTTCCTAGACTCGTAGGTGAGAAGTCTACCTATTACCTCGCTCGGCTTCATGTCCTTAAAATCACTGTTTTCTTCTAAAGCCGTCACCTTAGACTCAAACCTCTCGGGAAGCGATCTCATTATCTTTTGCTTGATCCTTCTATCCGAGTAAGGGTCACCAAGTTGATGACTTTGGTTGACAATGTCCATCAACCTAATCTCAAAGTCGTTGAAGCACTCATTCTCCTCCATCCTAAGTGTCTCGAATTGAGTTTGGAGGACTTGAAGTTTGGAGTCCTTCACTACTTCGGTTCCCTCGTGTGCAACCTCTAAGATGTCCCATGCCTCCTTGGCTATCTTAGTGTTCTGAATCAGTTTGTACTGATTATCGTCCACTGCACATATAAGGGCGTGCCATGCCTTTTGATTCCACTTGGACAACTCAAACTCGGGTTGTGTCCACTGTGCCTTAGGCTTGAGCACTTCTTCTCCTTAGGCTTGAGCACTTCTTCTCCTCCACCCGTGGGAGTCATCATAGGAGGCGAATATCCATCTTCAATGGCCATCCATGCCCTATCATGGATTTGACACACATATGCCTCCATCTTCCCTTTCCATTGGGAGTAATTTATGCCGGTGAGGAGGGGAGGCCGTGTGCTTGAAGCACCCTCATGGTTGCCACCGTATCCACTCATTGTATGTAATGAATGAATTCAAATGAATGCAAAATGTATGAATGAGCACAAATCACACAAATGCAAAACACACCTAAAATGAGCTAGGATCACCTAAGTATATCTAGAAACCCGCTCTGATACCAATTGAAACAAATACGGTGTGTTCTATATATTATCTAGAGGGGGGGTGAATATATTTTAACAATTATTACCCAATTTTCGCATGCAAGTCAATTTTACGAAAATACCCCTACTAGTCAAAAATACATACAAGTGTAATAAGATGCGGAATTTAAATAACACTTGATATATACGTGGAAACCCAACCACTGGGAAAAACCACGGGCTGTATAGTGCGCCACACTCGGAACTCGAAATCACTAATTGAAATGAAGTTTACAACCTATGTAGACCTCGTCTAACACTCAGGTCTGTAACCCCTCACTTCTACCCAGCGGGCCTTTATTAGCAACCCTATTCCAATTTGCTTGAGGCCTAAGCACTCTTAGCCTCAAGACTTACTTCTCAATGAAGTGAAACAACCTATGTGAATATATATGAATATTCAAATAACAAACAAGGCTAGGTAACCTTAGATGCTTATCTAGGATGATGAGATAATCAATTTAAATCAATCCTAGATATCAATTGCTAAATGACATGTCAAATAGCTTAGCTAATCAAGATTAATTAAAAACCAAATTAGCTATCACAATCAACACTCAATCATTTTCATCACAAATAATCTCTAACTTGTATCTAGCATATAATCAAAAGCATACAAGTAATTAAAGAGATGTATTAATATGAAAAACACTAAAGTAATATGAAATTAGTGAAGAACATACCAAATAAGATGTGATGATTCAAAACCATGCATGGATCAATTCTATGAAGGCATAGAAGATCAAATATGAAATTTGATGCAAAAGGGATTTGATTTGAGTGTTTAAAGTTGAGTTCTTGATTTGATTTTTTCTCAAAAATCTCTCTTGAATGTTTAGGGTTCTAAGGTCTCAAAGAACTTAATCAGAGAATGAGAAAATAAGATATTTATAGACATCAAGAATTGGGCATGTGGAAAGACAATTTTGCCCCTGAAACGCACCGTTTGGCGGTTTAAATCGGCGGCCAGGCCGCCGATCACGACCGCCGAATTGAGCCCGTGAAGAACAGAGCATCAACGGCGGTTTCATTCGGCGGTTTCGTGACCGCCATTCCAACCGCCGAATTAGACCGAGAGATTAAAATCGATCAGGAATGAACGGCGGTTTCGAACGGCGGTCGTGACCGCCGATAGTGACCGCATAATTGCTTCAGACCAATCTGGACTGAAACGGCGGTTTCATTCGGCGGCCAGGCCGCCGATCATAACCGCCGATCACCAACAATGGTGAAAACCAAGGAGAAGCCAAGGGCATTCTCCATAGGCGGTCTTCGCGCGAAACCAAGCACTCATTAGTGCAAGCGCAGACGTTTCCGAACAATGTTGGGAAACGAATTATAAAGCACATATACACACAACAAGATATATCAACCAAAGTGCTAGTGTGTAAAGTGACATGTGAAGAGTATGCACATAAAAATAAGCAAATATGCAATCATAGCAAGAATGCTAAGTGTTTGTGTGCTACTAATTCTCTTCAAAGAAAACCAAGCACAAGAGATTATACATTTGGCGTGCTTGTATCTTGAGGTCATGGAAGGGCCTTTGATCTTCAACCTAAAACACTTAGACTACCCTTACATTCAAAACCCCAACATGTGGTTTGACCACGAAATAAGCCAATCAACAAAACGGGAATCCTTACACTAAGTGTGTGTTTGCAACTAAATCTCTTCAAAGAAAACTAAGCACTAGAGATTATACCTTTAGAGTGCTTGCCACCTTGAGGTCTTGAAAGGGCCTTTGAACTAAACCCTCAATCACCTAAACTACCCTTACAAATCAAACCCCCAACATGTGGTTTGTCCACGAAATAAGCCAATCAATGAATGAGAATCCTTACAATCTCCCCCTTTGGCTATTTCATGACAAAACCACCACTCACATTGATCCTCACAACATAATTGAAGCTACGGGATAACAATGATATTCTACATTACAAAGAGATATATAAAAAAATAAAAATCTTCAAGACTTCAATCTCTTGTAGAATTATCAACCCTTCAAAGCAAAATATTACACTTCCAAAGCAAGTGTATGTGAGATGATCAAGTGAAAATAAAACAAGCATTTGCATTTAAGAATTTTAAGCATAACATTATGCAATGTATGTGTATGCAATGCTCCCCCCTCAAAGGGTTACTCCCCCTTAATATGTATTCTCCCCAACATGTACATTTGCTACTTACAATTAGCAACTCCCCTTACCACTTCTACTCTCCCTTTTTGTCATGATATAGGCAAAGGAGTAGTCCCCAACCGGGTGACTTCTAAGCAAAGAGAGATAGTAGCATACAAGATATTTGTATAATCATATAAGTCACTTTATACATCCCAATTAATTGGAGAGAAACAAGGAGATTTATTTAAAGAAAATGTGTGAATCAAACATGCTTTGCATACAAGATATGTAGCATTCAAGTCTAGAATACAATGGTATTTGGCAAAGCAAATGACAAGGGTTTCTAATAAGAATTCAAACCAATTTCACCATTGTCATGGGAGAAGCAAGGATATAGAGATTTTATTGTTTTCAATATAAGAGCAACTATATCCAACTTTATAAGCGAAACATGGCTTGAGCAACTTTGCACCCTATTTGATTTTTTTGGGAATGATACCCATTTGATAGTAGCCATGTTCAACTAATAAAGAAATAGAGACATTTGGAATTTAAATTCCTTTGAACGGATACAAGATCCTTTATTCATTTTGAGTCTCATTAGCTTTTTCACACAAGTTTTGCATTTTAAGAATATGCAATCATCAATTCATGCTTTTTCATGTGAGCATGTTATATAAATTTTGATGCTTTTTCATTTGACATTAGCATGTTATAAAAGAATCATCATGTCATGTAGATAACTATAGGTCATTCAAATCATACTTTCTATGTAGATCTCCTAGTCCAAAAATGCATGTTTGAACATAAATATGACATGGATTGTAAATAAAGCAAGGTTCACACTTATTGAATTGAAAACATATATACATATGTACAACCAAGCTTACTCAAGCAATTAAAAGGAAGCATAAGATATTTCAAATTTTTTGCAAGTGACAAGTATGCAAAATAGCTCTCTTTGCTTGAGTTCCCCATATGGGGTCAAAAAGCAAAACACATCACTCTACAAGACATATCCCAATAGATCTACTAAGTGTTTTAAATCGAGTAGCATATAAGGGTTTAGTAAATAAGTCCGCAAGTTGATCATTAGTTCCTACATGTTCAAGTACTATGCATTTATTTTCAACAAGCTCTCTAATGAAATGATGGTGGATGTCAATATGCTTAGTTCTAAAATGTTGCACCAGATTCTTGGAAATATTAATGGCACTCATGTTATCACAAAAGAGAGTGAGTGTACTTTGGTTGAATCTGTAGTCTACTAGCATTTGCTTCATCCATAGGAGTTGTGTGCATCCACTCCCCGCGGCTATGTACTCGGCCTCAGCTGTGGACAAGGAAATTGAGTTTTGCTTTTTGCAAAACCAAGACACCAAGTTGTTGCCTAGGAAGAAGCAACTGCCCGATGTGCTTTTCCTATCATCATAATTTCCTGCACAATCCGCATCACTAAAGTCTACAAGACTAGCATTAGTTTCAAAAGAGTACCAAATCCTATAGTTGGAAGTCCCATTCACATAGCGAATGATTCTCTTAACGAAAGAGAGATGGGACTCCTTAGGATCCGCTTGGTACCTAGCACACACACCCACACTAAAAGATATATCGGGCCTACTTGCGGTCAAATAAAGCAAGCTACCTATCATGCCCCGATATAGAGTTTGTTCCACACTTTTTCCACTTGCATCCTTGCTAAGCTTCAAAGTGATACTCATGGGTGTATCACAATGTTTGGCATTTTCAAGACCAAACTTCTTCACTAGGTTTTTGGCATATTTGGCTTGGGTAATAAAAATCCCATCATCTAATTGCCTAATTTGCAAACCTAGAAAGTAACTAAGCTTACCAACAAGACTCATCTCAAATTCATAAGACATAACATCAACAAATTGTTGGACTTTGGTGTTGTTGGTGGAGCCAAATACAATGTCATCAACATAGATTTGAGCTATAAATAACTCATCTTTGTTTCTCTTGATGAACAAGGTCTTGTCAACACTACCTCTTGTGTAGTCATTGTCAACAAGAAATTGAGTGAGACGCTCATACCAAGCCCTCGGTGCTTGTTTCAACTCATATAAAGCCTTTTTGAGGCGATAGACATGGTTGGGGTGTTGTGCATCCATAAACCCCTTGGGTTGTTCAACAAACACTTCCTCTTGCAAGAAGCCATTGAAGAAGGCACTCTTGACGTCCATTTGGTGTAATTTGAACTTGTGAATACAAGATATGGACAAGAGAAGCCTAATGGACTCTAAACGGGCAACGGGAGCAAATGTCTCCTCAAAGTCGATAGCCTCAATTTGAGAGTACCCTTGTGCTACAGTCTAGCCTTGTTCCACACTATGTTGCCATCCTCATCGGATTTGTTCTTATAAATCCACTTGGTGCCTATGACATGTGTGCTTTTAGGCCTAGGAACTAAAGTCCAAACCTCATTCCTTTTGAATTGGTTTAGCTCTTCTTGCATGGCAAGAACCCAAAATTCATCATTTAAGGCTTCATCAACCTTTTTGGGTTCAATTTGAGAGGTGTAGCATGTAAAGCTAATGAGATTAGCTATTTGACGCCTAGTCCTAACACCCTCATTAACCTCTCTAATGATGTCATATTTATCATGGAGTTTCCTAACCCATGGAGCGGGTTCTTTAGAGTTCAAAAGAGGAACTCTATCAATAGGTTGTGTGTCCTCATCACCAAGATTAGACGTCCCAACATTAGAAGTCACCACAACCTTCTCCAAGGGAGAGTCATCAACTATAACAACCTCCTCCTCATGGTCATTAGACTTGAGCCTTGTATCATCAATGACAACATTGGATGATTCCATGACGATTCGAGTCTTCAAGTTGAAAACTCTATAGGCTCTACTATTTAAGGCATAGCCAATAAAGATACCCTCATCACTTTTAGTATCAAATTTGCAAAGTTGATCACGGTCATTTAAAATGTAGCATTTGTTTCCAAAGGAGTGGAAGTAGCTAACATTTGGCCTTTTACCTTTCCATAGCTCATAGGAGGTAGTTCTAGTTCCGGGCATTAGGAAAACTCTATTTCCTATATAGCAAGCCGTATTGACGGCTTCGGCCCATAGGTTCCTAGGGACATTGTTGCTAAGCAACATCACACGGGCCATCTCTTAAAGGACCCTATTTTTCCTCTCAACAACTCCATTTTGTTGAGGTGTCCTAGGATCCGAAAACTCATGGGAGATGCCTAAGCTATTGCAATAGCTTTCAAAGATGACATTCTCAAACTCCTTCCCATGGTCACTTCTAATCCGTTTAATGTTTTTAATGTTTGAATTCATTTCATTTTGTAATTTAGTACAAAGCATTTTAAATTTGTCAAAAGTTTCGGATTTTTCTCTAAGAAAATATGTCCATGTGAACCTAGAGAAATCATTAACACAAACAAAAATGTATCTCTATCCACCTAAACTCTCGGTTTGCATAGGACCCATAAGATCCATGTGGAGAAGCTCTAGGGGCTCCTTAGTGGAGAGATACTTGCCCTTTTTGTGCATGCTTTTGGTTTGTTTTCCTTGTTGACAAGGTCCACAAACACCATTTGCTTTCTTCCCAAGCTTAGTGAGGCCACGCACACAATTGAACTTTCCAAGGGTTCGTAAATCCCTAAAGTTCATGTGGCCAAGTCTTTCATGCCACAACTCAATTTGCTTATCCATGGACACATTGTTTGAGACTATTCTAGCTTCAAGACAATAGCAATTGTCGCTAGATCTTATACATTTTAACAAGGTTTGTCCATCGAGCAATAGGATAGAGCAATCATTTTTACTAAAAAAGACGGAAAGTCCTCCATCACTTAGATGTGAAATGCTTATCAAATTGGCTTTCAAGCCATCAACAAATAAATCATCGGACAAGGAGGGTATCCGGGAATGGAAATGGTTCCTTTTCCTACAACTCTCTTTTTGGATCCATCACCAAAAGTGACACATCCTCCTTCTTCCATGACAAGAGTCTCAAAGAAACTCTTGTTTCCCGTCATGTGCCTAGAGCACCCACTATCCAAATACCAAAAATTAGAAGAATTAGCCTTTAAGGCAATTTGAGCAACATGGCAAACATTTTCATTCTTTCTAATCCACCTAGGTAAAACATTTTCTTTCCTAGTGATTTTTGGTGCATGGGCTCTAGATGTCCTAGGATCATGCAAATCAATCTTATCATTCCTAGGAACATGCATCATGGCTCTTTTCTTTTTCTTCTCAATCATGCTTCTAGTTTTACACATTTTAATATAACGAAAGCATCTTGGTCTAATATGACCATCAAAACCATAAAAATGACATGTAGGAATAAAATAAGGAACTATACCTTGTCCTTATGCGTACAAATGAGCTTTCCCATGTCTTTGTGGTTGAGTAGGTTCAATCCATCTTCGTTGTTGAACCGGTCTAGCTTGCTTCCTAGGTTTAACTTGCATGATTGATCCCTTTCCTTTATAAGCCATATGTTGAGGAGTGTTAGCTTGAAGAGCTCTTGTAGGTTGAGCTTGAGGTTGCCTTCTTGGCACCACTTTCACTTGTGCACTATTTGAACATTGTCCTAGATCAATTTTCTTCCTAGGAGTTTGCACCGGTGAAACCTTTTTGTTGCCCAAGCTCTTGACAAACACGGTCTTGTTAGAGGTTGAGATTTCCTTACCATCTTCATACCCAAGACCCTTCTTGTCACATTGACTCTTTCCAACACCAAGTATGTGGTCAAGCTTCTTGGTGCTAGAAGCCATCCTAGATAGTGACTCTATAGTTTCATCAGGTTCCCTCTTCAAACCATCTTCATTCCTCTTAGATAAGACTAACTCCTCTTTTAGTTTATCTTCATTCTTTGTGGATCTCACTACTTCTTCACTTAATTGGTTTATATGAGTTGAGAGCTCTAGGTTTTCCTTCTTCAATCTCATAATTTCTCTATTGTTTTTCAACCTTGAATTCTCAAACTTGACCATGTAGTCTCTAAGATCCATCCTATCCACTTTTCCATTAGTGGAGTGAGATGAATAGCCATCATCACTTGAGTCAATTTTCTCTTGACTCTTATTCTCTTCTTCACTAGAACCTTTGCTTTTATGGGAGGAGGCAAATGCTATAAAGTTAGTGTTAGGATTATGCTCAATAGCAAGAGTGTAATATTGTAATTGACAATCTTTTTCATATTAATAAAGTGATTTCTGGTTTAACAAATCTTATATCATTTATAGTTTAATATTATAATTGTCAAAGTAAATAATCATAAGTGAAACAAATTATAAAACGGTGTGTATAAAGCTATCTAGAGGGGGGGTGAATAGATTTTACGCTTTTTACCCAATTTTTCGTGTTAATCAAAATTACGAAAATGCCCTCAAGATAATATAACCAAGCAATTGTAATATGGTGCGGAAATTAAAACAACACTTGGTTTTTACGTGGAAACCCTCACGGGAAAAACCACGGGCTATGTAAGTAAGCCACACTCGAACCTCGAATCCACTAAATGTGCAAACGATTACAACCTAATCCCGGAAGTAATCACACACCTACCTAATCCCGGTATGAGTGAACCTAGTCCAATTTGCTTGCGTTCTAAGCAACCTAATCCCGGATGCTACACACAAGACTTACTTTCTCTTTGAAGAGAATACAACCCTAAGTGAATATATGTGAATATCCAAAATGCAACATAGAGCAAGGGAAACCCTATATGCTTATCTAAGATGATTAATATGCAATTAAGTATAATCCTAGATATCAAAACTAAATGACATGTCAATTAGTTTAGCTAATCAATATTAAGCACAAAACCTAATATGCAAGCACAATATAAAATCTCAAACATACATCATACTCATCTCAATATTGTATCTAAAGCATACAAAATAACAAACAAGTAATTAATTGAGATTGCTAGATAAGAGAAACACAAAACATGTAAGATATTAGTGAAAAGCTTACCAAGCAAAGTATGATGAAGATTCCATGCTAGATGACATCTAGATGATCTAAGATGATGCTAGATGATGATTGATGATCATGAAAAAGTGTTTGAGAATCAAGAATGGAGTTCTTGGAATTTTTCTTCTCTTTGAAAAATATCCTAAGTATGAATTCTGAATATGAACTCTCTTTATTGACCTAAAGTCAAAGTGGCATATATATAGGGGGCCAAATCAAAGTGTGGTCGTTTAAGTAAGTTTCAAAGAAACGCGCCAATCGGCGGTTTCAATCGGCGGCCAGGCCGCCGTTAATGACCGCCGAATTGAGCTCGTGAAGAACAGAGCATAAACGGCGGTTAATTCGGCGGTTTCGTGACCGCCGATTCCAACCGCCGAAACAGAACAGAGAGATCAAAATCAACCAGGTATGAACGGCGGTTTCGAACGGCGGTTTCATGCCCGCCGTTTCAACCGCCGAATTAGACTGAGAGATAAATCAATCAGGTCTTGAAACGGTGGTTTCGAACGGCGGTCGTGACCGCCAATCTTAACCGCAGAAATGCTTCAGACCAATCTGGACTGAAACGGCGGTTTCATTCGGCGGCCAGGCCGCCGATAATAACCGCCGATCACCTAGATAGGTGAAAACCAAGGAGAAGCCAAAGGCATTCTCCATAGGCGGTCCTCGCGCTAAACCAAGCACATTCTCGTGCATGCGCGGACGTTTCCGAAAGTTATCGGGAAACGAATTAACACAACAACAAGACACAATAACACACAACAAAATATAATAAATAAGTGCAAGTGTGAATTGTGACAAACGAAGAGAATGCACACATATGCAATGAATGTTTAGTGTGTGTGTGCAACTAATCTCTTCAAAGAAAAGTAAGCACATAGAAATTTACCTTCGGTGCTTATCAACACGAGGTCTTCAAAGGGCTTCGAACAAGAAGACCGATACTTAGGCTACCCTTACAAAGAACCTCCACATATGGTTTGATCACGAAATAAGCCAATTAAAAACAACGGGAATCCTTACAATCTCCCCCTTTGGCTATTTCGTGACAAAACCATCACTCACAATGATTCCTCACAAAAAATAGAAACTACGGGACTATAATGATATTCTACATTACAAAGAGATAAGCTAATGCAACTTGAAGTCTTCAATCCTCTTGTAGAATAATCAATCCCTGAAAAGAGTTTCTAACATTTCTAATACAAGAAAAGTGTGAGATTAATCATGTGAGAACAATACCAAGCATTTGCATTTTTAGAATTTAGGCACAACATTACCAAATGTATGCAATGTATGATAAATGCAATGCTCCCCCTCAACGGGTTACTCCCCCTCAATGTATGTTCTCCCCAAAGTGTACAATAGCTTCTATATTTTGCACCTCCCCTTACCATATCCTACTCCCCCTTTTTGTCATGATATAGGCAAAGGAGTAGTCCCCAACCGGGTCACTCATAGCAACGAGAGATAGAAGCATGCAAGACTTGCATATACATATAAGTCACTTTATGCACTTCAATTAATTTGAGAGAAACAAGGAGATTTATTTTGAGAAAATGTGTGAATCCAACATGCTTTGCATACAAGACATATAGCATTCAAGTCCAAAATACAATGGTATTTGGCAAAGCAAATGACAAAGGTTTCTAATAAGAATTCAAACCAATTTCACCAATGTCATGGGAAAAGCAAGGATATAGAGATTATGGATTTCAATTTAAGAGCAACTATATCCAACTTTATAAGCGAAACATGGCATGAGCGACTTTGCACCCTATTTGATTTTTCCGGATAAAATTATCCGTATGATAGTAACCATGTTCAACTAATAAAGAAAGAGAGACATTTGGAATGTAAATTCCTTTGAATGGATACAAGATCCTTTATTCATTTTGAGTCTCATAAGTTTTCACACAAGTTTTGCATTTTTAAGAATATGCAATCATCAATTCATGCTTTTCATGTGTGCATGTTATATGAATTTCATGCTTTTTCATTTGTCATTAGCATGTTATTAAAGAATCATCATGTCAAGGAGATAATCATAGGTCATTCAAATCATACTTCCAATGTAAATCTCCTAGTCCAAAAATGCATGTTTGAACATAAATATGACATGGATTGTAGACAAGCAAGGTTCACACTTATGGAATTTTAAAACATATATACATATGTACAACCAAGCTTACTCAAGCAATTAAAAGAAGAGGCATAAGATATTTCAAATTTTTTGCAAGATACAAGAATGCAAAATAGCTCTCTTTGCTTGAGTTCCCCATATGGGGTCAATCATAGAACATCACTCCACAAGACATACCCCAATAGATCTACTAAGAGTTTTAAATCGAGTAGCATCTAAGGGTTTAGTAAATAGGTCCGCAAGTTGATCATTAGTACCTACATGTTCAAGTACTATGCATTTATTTTCAACAAGCTCTCTAATGAAGTGATGGCGGATGTCAATATGCTTAGTTCTAGAATGTTGCACCGGATTCTTGGAAATATTAATGGCACTCATGTTATCACAAAAGAGAGTGAGAGTACCTTGGTTGAATCCGTAATCCACTAGCATTTGCTTCATCCACATAAGTTGAGTGCATCCACTCCCCGCGGCTATGTACTCGGCTTCCGCCGTGGACAAGGAAATCGAGTTTTGCTTCTTGCAAAACCAAGACACCAAGTTGTTGCCTAGAAAGAAGCAACCGCCCGATGTGCTCTTCCTATCATCACAATTTCCTGCCCAATCCGCATCACTATATCCTACAAGACTAGGATTAGTGTAAAATGAGTACCAAATCCCATAGTTGGAAGTCCCATTCACAAAGCGAATGACTCTCTTAACCGAAGAGAGATGGGACTCCTTGGGATCGGATTGGTACCTAGCACAAACTCCTACACTAAATGATATATCGGGCCTACTTGCGGTCAAATAGAGCAAGCTCCCTATCATGCCACGATATAAGGTTTGGTCCACACTTTTACCGCTAGCATCCTTGCTTAGCTTCAAAGTGGTGCTCATAGGAGTGTCACAATGTTTGGCTTTTTCAAGACCAAACTTCTTTACAAGGTTTTTGGCATATTTGGCTTGGGTTATGAAGATCCCATTATCAAGTTGCCTAATTTGCAAACCTAGGAAGTAATTAAGCTCACCAACAAGACTCATCTCAAATTCATGAGACATAACATCAACAAATTGTTGGACCTTGGTGTTGTTGGTGGAGCCAAACACTATGTCATCGACATATATTTGAGCTATGAAAAGCTCATCATTGTCTCTCTTGATGAATAGTGTCTTGTCAACACTACCTCTTGTGTAGTTATTGTCAACAAGAAATTGAGTGAGGCGCTCATACCAAGCCCTCGGTGCTTGTTTCAACCCATATAGTGCCTTCTTGAGGCGATAGACATGGTTGGGGTGGTGTGCATCCACAAACCCCTTGGGTTGTTCAACAAACACTTCCTCTTGCAAGAAGCCATTGAGGAAGGCACTCTTGACGTCCATTTGGTGCAATTTGAACTTGTGCACACAAGAGATGGACAAGAGAAGCCTAATGGACTCTAAGCGGGCAACGGGAGCAAATGTCTCCTCAAAGTCGATACCCTCAATTTGAGAGTACCCTTGTGCTACAAGTCTAGCCTTGTTCCGCACTATGTTGCCATCCTCATCGGATTTGTTCCTAAATATCCATTTAGTGCCTATGACATTAGTGGTCTTAGGCCTAGGAACTAGAGTCCAAACCTCATTCCTTTCGAATTGGTTTAGCTCTTCTTGCATGGCAAGAACCCAAAATTCATCATGTAGGGCTTTTTCAACCTTTTTGGGTTCAATTTGAGAGGTGTAGCAAGTATAGCTAATAAGATTAGCAAGTTGACGTCTAGTCCTAACACCCTCATTTACCTCTCCAATGATATCTTCTTTATCATGGAGTTTCCTAACCCATGGAGCGGGTTCTTTCGAGTCCAAGAGAGGAACTCTAGTAATGGGTTGTGTGACTTCATTAGATGTCCCAACATTGGGAGTCACCACAACCCTCTCCAAAGGAGAGTCATCCTCTAGAACATCATCCTCCTCATGGTTATTAGACTTGAGCCTAGTATCATCAATGACCACATTTGATGATTCCATGACGGTTCGAGTCTTCAAGTTGAAAACTCTATAGGCTTTACTATTCAAGGCGTAGCCAATAAAGATACCCTCATCACTCTTAGCATCAAACTTGCCAAGTTGATCACGGTCATTTAAAATGTAGCATTTGCTTCCAAATGTGTGGAAGTAGCTAACATTTGGCCTCCTACCCTTCCATAGCTCATAGGAGGTGTTTCTAGAACCGGGCCTTAGGAACACACGATTTCCTATATAGCAAGCCGTATTGATGGCTTCGGCCCATAGGTTCCTAGGGACATTGTTGCTAAGCAACATCACTCGGGCCATCTCTTGGAGGACCCTATTCTTCCTCTCAACAACTCCATTTTGTTGAGGTGTCCTAGGAGCCGAAAACTCATGGGAGATGCCTAAGCTATCACAAAGGCTTTCAAAAGAGGCATTCTCAAACTCTCTCCCATGGTCACTTCTAATCCGTTTAATGCTTCTAATGTTAGATTTCATTTCATTTTGTAATTTAGTACAAAGCATTTTAAACTTATCAAAAGTTTCGGATTTTTCTCTAAGAAAGTATGTCCATGTAAATCTAGAGAAATCATCAACACATACAAAAATGTATCTCTTTCCACCCAAACTTTCGGTTTGCATGGGACCCATGAGGTCCATGTGGAGAAGCTCAAGAGGCTCCTTGGTGGTGAGATACTTACCCTTTTTGTGCATGCTTTTAGTTTGCTTTCCTTGTTAGCAAGGTCCACAAACACCATTGGCTTTCTTCCCAAGCTTAGGGAGGCCACGCACACACTCGAACTTTCCAAGGGTCCGTAGATCCCTAAAGTTCATGTGGCCAAGTCTTTCATGCCACAACTCAATTTGCTCATCCATGGACACATTGTTTGAGACTATTCTAGCTTCAAGACAATAGCAATTGTCGCTAGATCTCATACCTTTCAATAAGGTTTGTCCATCGGGCTTTAGGATCGAGCAATCATCTTTACAAAACAAGACGGAATATCCTTCATCACTTAGATGTGAAATGCTTATTAAATTGGCTTTCAAGCCATCAACAAATAAAGCATCGGATAAGGAGGGTAATCCGGGAACGGAAATGGTTCCTTTCCCTACAACTTTCTTTTTGGATCCATCACCAAAAGTGACATATCCACCTTCCTCCATAACAAGAGTCTCGAAGAAACTCTTGTTTCCCGTCATGTGCCTAGAGCACCCACTATCTAGATACCAAAAATTAGAAGAATTTGCCTTCAAGGCTATTTGAGCAACATGGCAAACAATGTCATTCTTTCTAATCCACCTAGAAACAATCTTAGCTTTCTTAGTGGTTTTTGGTATATGGGCTCTAGATGTCCTAGGATCATGCATAATAGAATTATCATTCCTAGGAACATGCATCATGGCTCTTTTCTTTTTCTTCTCTATCATGCTTCTAGTTTTGCACATTTTTATATATCGAAAGCAATGTGGTCTAATATGACCATCAAATCCACAAAAATGACATATAGGAGTGAAATAAGGAATCATACCTTGTCCTTGTCTTTGTGGATGAAAGGGTTCAATCCTTCTTCGTTGTTGAACCGGTCTTGGTTGCTTCCTAGCTTGAGGTTGCATGATAGGTCTCTTTCCTTTGTGAGCCATTTGAGGAGGAATGTTAGCTTGAGAGACCCTAGGGGGTTGAGCTTGAGGTTTCCTTCTTGGACCCATCTTCACTTGTGCATTAGAGCATTGTCCTACTTCTAATTTCTTTCTAGGAGCTTGCACAAATGAAGTTTCTTCTTTCTTCAAGCTCTTGACAAACACGGTCTTGTTAGAGGTAGAGATCTTCTTGTCATCTTCATACCCAAGACCCCTCTTGTCACATGGACTCTTTCCAACACCAAGCATATGGTCAAGCTTCTTGGTGCTAGAATCCATCCTAGTCATAGAATTTCTAACTTCTTCAAGCTCACTCTTTAGACTTTCTTCATTCCTCCTAGATAAAGCTAACTCCTCTCTTAGCTTATCTTCTATCTTCTTGAATTTTTCCACTTGTTCACCTAAGTGGTCATTATGAGATGCAAGCTCAAGATTTTCTTCTCTCAACATCTTGATCTTTCTTGTGCTCTTGATTGCTA
Source organism: Acer yangbiense (assembly GCA_008009225.1). Taxonomy (NCBI): domain Eukaryota; kingdom Viridiplantae; phylum Streptophyta; class Magnoliopsida; order Sapindales; family Sapindaceae; genus Acer; species Acer yangbiense. Next base: position 34,201,445 of record CM017771.1, read on the forward strand.
AATCATTAAACTCGGCATGGCATTTAGCAAGCACCTTTTTCTCCACAAAACTACTTATGGAGTTAGATGAGGAATCACTTTCTTCTTCACTTGAGTCATTTTCCTCTTGACTCATTTCCTCTTTCTCACTACCACTTTTGCTCTTATGTGAGGAGGCAAAAGCTAGGAGGTTAGCCATGAGCTCTTCTTCACTTGAAGACTCATCTTCCTCATTGGAGTCATCACTACTCCCACTCCAAGTGGCGGCCATCACTTTGCTCTTCTTCTTTTCATTGTGATTAGCACATTCGGGGGCAAAGTGACCAATCCCACCACATTCAAAGCATCGGACCCCTTTCCTTTCGGTCCTCTCTTGTCTAGGCTCAAACTTCTTGAAGGAACTCTTTTTCTTCAAATCTTGTCCTCTTGACCCAAATCCCTTCTTCTTCTTGAACCCCATAACCTTGTTGAACCTTTTCACAAATAAGGCAAGGTCTTCATCCGATTCATGCTTTGCCTCCTTTGCATCCTTAGATGCTTTCAAAGCTATTCCTTTAGACTTCTTAGGAGGAGTAGTGGTGCTAGGAGCCTTCCTAGACTCATATGCAAGGAGACGCCCAATCACCTCACTTGGCTTCATATCCATGTAGCCACTATTTTCTTCTATGGCCGTCACCTTGGATTCAAACCTATCGGGGAGAGATCTCATAATTTTTTGCTTGACTCTCCTATCCGAATACGGGTCTCCGAGTTGATGGCTTTGATTTACAATATCCATCAATTTGATTTCGAAGTCATTGAAGCATTCATCCTCTCCCATCCTAAGTAGCTCAAACTGAGTTTGGAGGACTTGAAGCTTGGACTCCTTCACCACCTCGGTTCCCTCATGTGCAACTAGAAGGATGTCCCATGCCACTTTGGCAATCTGAGTATTCTGAATAAGCTTGTACTGATTCTCATCCATAGCACACATAATGGCATGCATAGCCTTCCTATTCCACTTAGAAGCCTCAAACTCTTGCGCGTTCCATTGCGCCTTAGGCTTCAAAACATCTTGTCCTCCACCATCGGGAGTCATCATAGGGAGATCATATCCGTCTTCCACCGCCATCCATGCACGGTCATGAATTTGGCATATGTAGGATTCCATCTTCCCTTTCCATTGTGAATAGTTCAATCCGGTAAGAAGTGGAGGCCTTGTGCTAGAAGCTCCTTCGTGGCCACCACCATTTCCACCGTTTCCACTCATAGTGTTTATGAATGAATGAAATGAATGCAAATGTATGAATGATCAAAAATCACACAAAATGCAAAACACACCAAAATAAGCAAGGATCACCTATGTATGTCTAGGAACCCGCTCTGATACCAATTGAAACAAATTATAGAACGGTGTGTATAAAGCTATCTAGAGGGGGGTGAATAGATTTTACGCTTTTTACCCAATTTTTCGTGTTAATCAAAATTACGAAAATGCCCTCAAGATAATATAACCAAGCAATTGTAATATGGTGCGGAAATTAAAACAGCACTTGGTTTTTACGTGGAAACCCTCACGGGAAAAACCACGGGCTATGTAAGTAAGCCACACTCGAACCTCGAATCCACTAAATGTGCAAACGATTACAACCTAATCCCGGAAGTAATCACACACCTACCTAATCCCGGTATGAGTGAACCTAGTCCAATTTGCTTGCGTTCTAAGCAACCTAATCCCGGATGCTACACACAAGACGTACTTTCTCTTTGAAGAGAATACAATCCTAAGTGAATATATGTGAACATCCAAAATGCAACATAGAGCAAGGGAAACCCTATATGCTTATCTAAGATGATTAATATGCAATTAAGTATAATCCTAGATATCAAAACTAAATGACATGTCAATTAGTTTAGCTAATCAATATTAAGCACAAAACCTAATATGCAAGCACAATATAAAATCTCAAACATACATCATACTCATCTCAATATTGTATCTAAAGCATACAAAATAACAAACAAGTAATTAATTGAGATTGCTAGATAAGAGAAACACAAAACATGTAAGATATTAGTGAAAAGCTTACCAAGCAAAGTATGATGAAGATTCCATGCTAGATGACATCTAGATGATCTAAGATGATGCTAGATGATGATTGATGATCATGAAAAAGTGTTTGAGAATCAAGAATGGAGTTCTTGGAATTTTTCTTCTCTTTGAAAAATATCCTAAGTATGAATTCTGAATATGAACTCTCTTTATTGACCTAAAGTCAAAGTGGCATATATATAGGGGGCCAAATCAAAGTGTGGTCGTTTAAGTAAGTTTCAAAGAAACGCGCCAATCGGCGGTTTCAATCGGCGGCCAGGCCGCCGTTAATGACCGCCGAATTGAGCTCGTGAAGAACAGAGCATAAACGGCGGTTAATTCGGCGGTTTCGTGACCGCCGATTCCAACCGCCGAAACAGAACAGAGAGATCAAAATCAACCAGGTATGAACGGCGGTTTCGAACGGCGGTTTCATGCCCGCCGTTTCAACCGCCGAATTAGACTGAGAGATAAATCAATCAGGTCTTGAAACGGCGGTTTCGAACGGCGGTCGTGACCGCCGATCTTAACCGCAGAAATGCTTCAGACCAATCTGGACTGAAACGGCGGTTTCATTCGGCTGCCAGGCCGCCGATAATAACCGCCGATCACCTAGATAGGTGAAAACCAAGGAGAAGCCAAAGGCATTCTCCATAGGCGGTCCTCGCGCTAAACCAAGCACATTCTCGTGCATGCGCGGACGTTTCCGAAAGTTATCGGGAAACGAATTAACACAACAACAAGACACAATAACACACAACAAAATATAATAAATAAGTGCAAGTGTGAATTGTGACAAACGAAGAGAATGCACACATATGCAATGAATGTTTAGTGTGTGTGTGCAACTAATCTCTTCAAAGAAAAGTAAGCACATAGAAATTTACCTTCGGTGCTTATCAACACGAGGTCTTCAAAGGGCTTCGAACAAGAAGACCGATACTTAGGCTACCCTTACAAAGAACCCCCACATATGGTTTGATCACGAAATAAGCCAATTAAAAACAACGGGAATCCTTACAATAAGGTCTAAAGACTATGAGAAAAGAAGAATTGTTCGTACATCTGGATATGTATGAGGTAAACACAATTCTTTAGTTAGTCTTGAATAATGTTCACAACTTAAGTTAAAGGTTGGGCACCTTTATCTTGTTAAAGTTGTAGAATTCTTTTGCTAGCATTTGAGTGGGATCAAATGAGATATGATGAGTCTAAAATCATCGGAGTGTCTTCGAGTAAAAGAATCTAATGCACTGGGTGCATTGAACTGAATCACAATGAAAAGCTTTATCTAGAATCGTCAATAGATAATAGTCTTTTCATTATCAGGACAATCGGAGAGTCTATCTTAATCCTGAGATAAATGATAGACTTATGGTTGCAAGTGATATCATTTGAGTTATCAATGAGTACGATTATATAGCATAGTCTATCCTCGATAGTTTGGTGATATTCATTTGTTAATCGATAGAGGACTTCATTTATAGATATGGACATCGTGGCTCTATTTATTAAATGAGAGTATAATATCATCATATGGATGTTTTGAGGTAATTGGATATTAAATCTCAACGTTGAGTTTTCGATAGTGACTATTGAAAACATGGCTTCTGGACAAGTCAAAATATCCAAGTTTAAAACGTGGTCATATGAGTAAATATGGTAACTTGGAGAGTTATAGGCGGTCTATGAACTCTTGGCGATTACTGATATTAATCACGAGGATACATTATCTCCAACATGATTGTCTAGGGTATGAATGAGGAACATCTTCTTATTCTATCTTTATTTAAGAGTTCAATTTTAGCTCTTTAGTGGAATGAGTTAAAATTAATGGATCGGACCTAAGTGAATCATTTGTTGATTGTGATTAGGTTATGTCTATTGAAGCTTAAATTTAGATAGCCCGCCAAGATCCCCAATCCACACGGACTTGCATGGATCACTTGATATATTCTACCGGACCAATTTATGGGTCCATCTAGAATTGCATTTAATATATTAAGAATATAATTTGCACATTATTTGTTTAATGGGCTAATCAATTATATTAATATATTAATGAAAGGCATGTGTGCTTGTTTCTTTTAATAAGTATGGGTCTGGTTCACATATGAGCTTTTTATTTAAAGTCAAATAGATTAAATAAAATAAGGAAATAATATTTGGTCCATATATTTAATGTGGGGCGGCAAGGCTATATTATTAGTCAAAAATATTATTTTATTTTATTGTTTGATTAAATGAGAATTAATTAATTTATTAATTAATTATTTAATTAAGAAACAAAATCTTTTTCTGATTAGGAAATATGTTTCCTAGAATTATACTGTTGGTAGTAGTATACTAAAAGTAAAAGACTTGTTTGGTAAGAAAATAAATAATTAAGTTTATTTATTTAATCAAATAAGAAGTCTTTTTATTAAGTCAATAAAGAATAAAAATACTTATGAGTTGTATTAGGGTTAGGAGTCTAAAGTTGATGTGAATTAGGGTACAACACAAATCCTTTTTAGTAGAGGAATTGCGGCAACCCGAAGTGAACAACAAGTAGATTTCGGCAACCCTAAAAGGAAAAGAGAAGAAAATTCGGCCACCCTATATAAGAAATAATATAGGGTTCGGCCACCCCCAAGTTTTATTGAATAAAATTTTCTTCTTCTTCTTCTCATACTCATAGAAAAGTGTTTGATTATTCTGCCAAGACAAAAAAGAGAGAAGAGATTATTCTTTTGATAGTACACTAATTGCTTGTTCATCAATTAGCTTGTGTGTACAACATCGAATTAGGTTCACGCGAGTTTCGATTATTAGATTGAGAACTCAAAAGTGACCGGAATAATCTTTGTAGTCTTTTGGCTGTTTTGTGACTAACAAAAAAGAAAAAAAAAGTTTGTTTATCCATTCTCAGGTACGCAATTCAAAGAAAAGGGAGATCACGCTCCTAGGTGATTCACGTTCGTGCTAGGATTGAAGATCTTGCGGATTACCATCGACATAAGTCAATCGGATCACGCGACAAAAGGTATTCTACTTTTTGTTACTTTTTATGTATGTGTAATTAATTTAAAGGGTTAAGGTTCATCAAAGGAAAAATTTTAAAACATACTAAACCTATTTTTAGTCTCGCTTCCGCTGCGTTGACCGTATTTTTCCCTACAGTTAGCCATGAACTCTTCATCATCCGAAGACTCATCTCCCTTATTGGAGTCATCACTTCCACTCCATAATATTATCATTATAGATATTTTAAAAATATCTAACATGATAAAAAAAAAATTATTTAACATGATTTATCTTGAATTATTTAATAAAAATATTATCTATTTATTGAACAAAATATTTTAAAATTATGTATACTTTTATTATCTTTTATGAATAAAATACGTTACTATGTTAATATTAATTTTTAATTAAAACATAGTTTAATATAATTTAATACGATGTTGTGTCGTGCAACACCAAACATGACCTTAGAGTAAGATGGACATTTAAAAAAAAAAAAAAAAAATTAAGGACATAATAATCTTTTAAAGATTTCAACTCAAGTCAAATTTAGGTGTACAGTTTTTTTTTTTTTTTTTTTTTTTTTAGATTTTCTCCATACAATCTAATTTTATCTTTTGACACTCTTTTTCTATAGATACTCAATTCCAGTGTTCTAGTAAACGCTAGGCGCTAGGCGCTAGTCGGGCGGTGGACCAGCGCCTAGCGCCTAGGCAGCCTAGTCGGCGCCTAGGCGGATTTCTAGGCGGTTGACTTTTTCCGTTGACCGATTATGATGAAATTCATATTATGACGAAACTCAAATAAAATCATCAACATAAATACTCTTATTGTTTGTATCTCTTGTGCCTGTTTAATATAATTTTACTTTTTATTGTATTGGATTTTTGCATTGAAAGAGGGTGGCTTTTGTTATTTTACAAATATGCTTTAAAAGTTAAAAAATCTTCTTCTCTCTCTTTCATTCTTTCACACCTTCAGCCTTCTTCTCTCTCTCCTTCACGCAGATTTTCTTCCACCATTTTCTCTCAATTCAAGCTTTCTCTCTCCTCTATTAAAGCTTGTTTTTGACTTATTTTTCATTAAATCTTGGTGGGTTTTGTTTGTCAACAACACTTGAATCTAATTTGTGTATTGATAATTTGATTTTGCTCATATTTTCTCCATTGATTCAACTCGGTTAGGAGGGTCAACGGCCAACTCGGTTAGGCGACGAGAGGTGGTGGTCGGCGACTGGAAGAGGTTTGATTTTGGGTTTGATTTTGAGTTTTTGATTTTGGGTTTTGGCTGATTTCACGATCTGAGAGGTTAGGCCAATTTGGGGTTTTTAAGAGGAGCAAACGGTGCCGTTGGAAGGGATTTGGTTCGAATTTGGTTTTGATTTTGCGATTAATCAGTCTAAACCGAACAAGTCGCCCGATTTTTTTTCCAAAAAAACGTTGACCTTCATCGTTGACCGTTGACTTTTCCCTTGACCGATTTTTTGGCCGATTTTGGCAACTTCGGGACGGTTAACCACCGCACAACGTCTAGGCGGCGCCTAGTCGGCCGCCTAGACCGCATTTTCGAACACTGCTCAATTCTAATAACTTAAAATAAAAATAATTCTAAAGGCAATTCATTTTGTTTTAAAATTATCTTTTTTAAAGTTTTTATCTTGTAACTCTCTTAATCTAAATATACAATTTTTCTATTATCAGTTCGAACTGACAAAAAATATATCAGTTCGTTGCATGTGGATCATTGGATTTAAATACTTTGACTTGGCTGCATACACTTGTCAAAGTATCTTTTAAATCCAATGGCCCACATACAAAAAACTGATATATCTTTTGTCAGTTCGAACTGATAATAGAAAGACTGTCTAAATATACTCCATTTTAAAATTTTAAAATTTCTAAACGCATTCCATTTTATTTAAATATTACACAGCTAACATAAAGTTACATAAAATATAGTTTTAATGGAAAGGCATTTTCCATTCTATTTATCATCACTAAATGATTTATGTCTTGAGATCCTCTTAGGAATGTTTCCTGCGATAAAATTCCCCAGGAATCACAATTCACCTTGTTTCACCTTTACTCTGAATCTCTTGTAGTTGACGATAAATCGATTAATACAGTAATAAAAGCAAAGAAAAACCGAAAATAAGATAACATACAAGCAGATATGAATCATATCCAAAAGAATACAACTATATGATTTTTAGACAAAAATTCATTGCAAAAAGTGTGATTGCAAATATCTGCTTTCGTAGAATGAAAGTGTGATTGCAAATCATTCTCCATGACTTTTGAATCAAACGAGATAAATAGAGAAAAAATATTTGGGATAAAAAGATAAATATATTTTAGGGTTTGTAATACACTAAGGGGGGTGTATTCAATTAGGATTCTTGAGGACATTTAAAGACATTATAAATCCTGGTGTATTCAATTTGGACATTTAAAGACTTTAAAAGAGTCCATATGAATCCAGTGGTATTCAATTAGGATTTATATGGACCTTTAAAGAATCCTTCCAAATCCAGGTATATTGAATTGAGACTTTAAAAATGTCTACAAGAATCAAGGTGTATTCAATTAGGACTGAATTTTAAAGGATTTTCTTAAGTCATGGATTTTGATGGATTTTGGTGGACTTGATGGTGAAATATATAAATATCAAATGTCATAACATGTCCAGCATTCTCCCCAAAGATTTTGGTGGATTTTGCTTTCCCTCTCTCTCTCAAATCAGAAACGAAAAGCACTAATATGTAAAAATTAAAAAAACCGATGCATGTGAGAATAATAAGCTTCCATCCCCAGAATGTTCTGTGAATTAAAAAGGAAAAAAAAAACTGCACATAATTATATATGTGAGAATATGTTGCAGTCACATAATTATATACAGTATAACAAGTACAAAACTCACTACATGCCAGAATTGCACAAAACAACACCAAATTAATCTGTAGAGCCTTCAATCAAACACCAAAATGCTCACTCTTTATTAGCTTTTTTATTTATTTATTTATTTATTTTATTTTTTTTTTGAAAAACTCTTTATTAGCATTTTATTTTAAAGAAAAATAATTCATCTACACTTCATGCAAGCAGTGCCTTTACGCAGATAAGCTTTAGCCAATTTTGGGTTCAATTCAATCGCTTTGTTTTCATTAGCAACAACCTCAAAATATATATATACGCAAATATAGATTGACCGGTGTATCAAATTTTGCTCATTCCAACTTCAAAGGTTTTTTTTTATAATTAGCTATAATTAGCTTACTATTAATATATAAGTTAGAGATAACAAATCCATGAAAATCCTTGGATGTTTAAACAAATCCATAAAAGTCTGAGATAGATGTCTAAACAAATCCATAAAAGTCTGAGATGGATGTCTAAACAAATCAATGAAAGTCCATGTGGATTTATAAAAGTCTGTAGAAATCCATGAAAATCTGTCGCTTAAAAAATGTCTTTAAATGTCTTCAAGAATCCTAATTAATCATAATTGAGGATTGAGATTTTAATGGAAAATTTTTTAGTGCAAGGATTTTATGGATTTTAAAGACTATTAAGATTTTATGGATTTTAAAGACTATTAGGATTATATGGATTAGACTTTTAGGATTTTGAAAGATTATTTGAACTTTATTCATAGACTATTAGGATTATCTAGACTTTATTCTAATACTTTTTGGACTTTATTCCAATACAACCCCCGCCCCCGCCCCCGCCCCCACCCTAAATATATTTGGGATAAAAAGATAAATATATTTTAGGGTTTGTAATACACTAAGAGGGGTGTATTGGATTGAGATTTTAATGGAAAATTTTTGAGTGCAAGGATTTTATGGATTTTAAAGACTATTAGGATTATATGGATTAGACTATTAGGATTATCTAGACTTTATTCTAATACTTTTTGGACTTTATTCCAATACAACCCCAATTCTCCCCCCCCCCCCCCCCCCCCCCCCCCCCCCCTAATAAGATTTTATGGATTTTAAAGACTATTAGGATTATATGGATTAGACTTTTAGGATTTTGAAAGATTATTTGAACTTTATTCATAGACTATTAGGATTATCTAGACTTTATTCTAATACTTTTTGGACTTTATTCCAATACAACCCCAATTCTCTCCCCCCCCCCCAAATATATTTGGGATAAAAAGATAAATATATTTTAGGGTTTGTAATACACTAAGGGGGGTGTATTGGATTGAGATTTTAATGGAAAATTTTTGAGTGCAAGGATTTTATGGATTTTAAAGACTATTAGGATTATATGGATTAGACTTTTAGGATTTTGGAAGAGTCTTTGAACTTTATTCATAGACTATTAGAATTATCTAGACTTTATTCCAATACTTTTTGGACTTTATTCCAATACAACCCCAATTCCCCCCACCACCACCCCCATATAACTTCTGATTTCACCCCATTTCTCTATACACAACACTTTCTTGTTCTTGTTGATTTCTGTATATATATTAATTAAACATACATACATACATACATATATATATATATAGCAAACACCAACAAACCCGAAACAAGTTCACTAAAATATTTGAAACTCTCTCAAATCATCCAACAAAATCCACAAATCTTATATCATCCAACAAAATCTAGATTTTGTAGATTTTGCATCTTCGATCTGAAGTTCAGAGGCACCAAAGCTTTCAAGAACAAATAAAGACAAAAAAAAAAAAAAAAAAAAAAAAGGTATCACAATTCAGAAATTGATAAGTTCCACAAAGTTTGGAAAGAGAAGCTGATGTTGAGAGAAGCTTCGGGAAGATGGCGAAGATTTGAGAAGCTGATGACGAGGGCGAAAACGGCGAAGATTTTGGAAGATGAAGCTGATGTTGAGAGAGTAAAAAAAAAAATCTGGAAAGTATTGCAGGAGAAGGCATTACAATTTTAGGGTGAAGTTATTCATACATATCACTAGAAAAGTCTGAATAATCCATTTTGTCATGAAATCCTACAAATCTTGATCTCAATCCAATACCACTAGACTCTTAAAAAATTCTTAAAAGTCTGGATCCAATACCTCAAGACTTTTAAAAAAATCTTTAAAGTCTAGATCCAATACCTCAAGACTTTTAAAAAATCTTAAAAGTCTAAATTCTCTAATAAAATCATGAACCAATACACCCCCCTAAAGTGAAAGAAAAATAAGGTTGATGTGTTTAGAACTTTTATTGTCCTTTTTAGTAATTTTGATTTTTGATTAAGGTTAAAATTGTCATTAACAAAAAAAAATTTCAAAATGAAGTGTAAAAAGTTATTTGATAGATTGTGAATGGCATCACTCGGTTTTTTGTTTTTTTTGGTGTATTATCAATTTAGTCTTTAAGTTTTTGTGAAAGATTAAATTTTTAAACGAGTTTACTTTTTTAGGGTCCATGGTCCCTTACTTTTTTTTTTTTTTTTTGAAAGATGGTCCCTTACTTTTCAAAAATACATCAAATTGGTCTTTCTGTTAGTCTACAGGCAGTCAAACTTAACATTTGTAAGGTTATTTTCGTCTTTAAATCAAGAACATGCCATGTGTCACAAAAATAGAAATAAAAACAAATTATTATTTTATTTATCACAAAATAAAATTAATATATAATTATAAATTAAAAGGAAATAAATAAACTAAAAATATTTATATATACAATTAAAAATTTAAGAAAGAAAGTTAAAATAATAATAATAATATGATAGATGGAGATCTAATCTGATCCAATCTGAAGATTGGATCTCCATCATTCCAGACCAACCCTTCGTAACCATTGTCATCCATCTATATCATTCCAGAACATCGCCTTTCATCTCTATCATTCTAGACGGTCGCCGTCCATCTCCTCTTCCCGCTGTTCATCTCCATCACTGCCTCCATTGATGGCTTCGTGATTTGCGATGGCGTGACCATCTTCTTCTTTGGCAGCGAATAGTCACGCCTCTGTTCGTAACAGAGGGCGAAGATGAGGGCCTCTGGTGGCCTCAAATGGCGAAGACAGTGACCTCTAGACTCTAGAGGGCCTTGCCGTCTCGAGTAGCAAATCAGAGGCGCCTCCCATGGAGATCCAAACTCTGGATCTCCTCCAGACGGTTGCCTTCAATTTATTTTTTTATTATTTTTTGTCTTTTCATTTTTTTTTTATAAAAATTAATTATATTTTTTAAGGAATGAATTATTTCTTTTAAGTTTTATTGTAATATTTTCTTTTTAGTTTTGATCTCCACCTTCCATCTCAATTTTTTAAGAGATGGACGGTGGAGTAAGATTAAATATTTTTAAAAAATATATATTTATATAATATTTTTAAGTTATCATCTTTTATAATTTAATTTTTAAAGCAATTTGTTTAAAAAAAAAATATAAGTTTTAGGAACACATGTCAATTTTTAATTGGACAATCGAAATTGGTAAAGTTGTAAAATTGTAAAATGTTGGAGGTCAAAAGCGTCATGTTAATTCAATAATTGAATACAAAGGGTAAAATAGTCAATATTATTTTCAGTCACGTTTGACCATTAAAAAGAAGTCAGAAGAACCGATTAGATGTATTTTTGAAAAGTAAGGGGGGTGTATTCAATTAGGATTAATTATGATTCTTGAAGACATTTAAAGACATTTTTTAAGTTACAGATTTTCATGGATTTCTACAGACTTTTATAAATCCACATGGACTTTCATTGATTTGTTTAGACATCCATCTCAGACTTTTATGGATTTGTTTAGACATCTATCTCAGACTTTTGTGGATTTGTTTAGACATCTAAGGATTTTCATGGATTTGTTATCTCTAACTTATCAATAGTAAGTTAATTATAACTAATTATCAAAAAAAACCTTTGAAGTTGGAATGAGCAAAATTTGATACACCAGTCAATCTATATTTGCATATATATATATTATGAGGTTGTTGCTAATGCAAACAAAGAGATTGAATTGAATCCAAAATTGGCTAAGGCTTTTATGAATTTGTTATCTCTGACTTATCAATAGTAAGCTAATTATAGCTAATTATCAAAAAAAACCTTTGAAGTTGGAATGAGCAAAATTTGATATACCAGTCAATCTATATTTGCGTATATATATAGTCTGAGGTTGTTGCTGATGCAAACAAAGCGATTGAATTGAACCCAAAATTGGCTAAGGCTTATCTGCGTAAAGGCACTGCTTGCATGAAGTGCAGATGAATTATTTTTTCTTTAAAATAAAATGCTAATAAAGAGTTTTTCAAAAAAAAAAAAAAAAAAAAAAAAAAAAAGCTAATAAAGAGTGAGCATTTTGGTGTTTGATTGAAGGCTCTACAGATTAATTTGGTATTGTTTTGTGCAGTTTTAGCACGTAGTGAGTTTTGTACTTGTTATATATAATTATGTTACTGCAACATATTCTCACATATATAATTATGTGCAGTTTTTTTTTTTTTTTTTTTCCTTTTTAATTCACAGAACATGCTGGGGATGGAAGCTTATTATTCTCACATGCATCGGTTTTTTTAATTTTTACATATTAGTGCTTTTCGTTTCTGTTTTGAGAGAGAGAGGGAAAGTAAAATCCACCAAAATCTTTGGGGAGAAGACCGGACATGTTATGACATTTGATATTTATATCTCTTACCGTCAAGTCCACCAAAATCCATCAAAATCCATGACTTAAGAAAATCCTTTAAAATCCAGTCCTAATTGAATACACCTTGATTCTTGTAGACATTTTTAAAGTCCTAATTCAATACACCTGGATTTGAAAGGATTCTTTAAAAGTCCATATAAATCCTAATTGAATACCACTGGATTCATATGGACTCTTTTAAAGTCTTTAAATGTCTAAATTGAATACACCAGGATTTGAAAGGATTATTTAAAAGTCCATATAAATCCTAATTGAATACCGCTGGATTCATATGGACTCTTTTAAAGTCTTTAAATGTCCAAATTGAATACACCAGGATTTGTAATGTCTTTAAATGTCCTCAAGAATCCTAATTGAATACACCCCCCTAAGAGACCAATGGCTTTGAGAAACCAAACTCTTGAAAAATTGATCTTTCACCAAAACTTCGGGATAAAATTGATAATACCCTTGTTTTTTAACCGTCATTTAAGGACTGAAGGGCATAATAGCCATTTAATGCAGTCAACCCAAGTCAATCTAATGAAATCTCCCTGCACATCCAATAATGATAGTTGAAAGGTGAGGGGAATATTTTGATTTTAACCCAATAGCGAACAATAAAATGCCACGTCATCGTCTCCCTCTTTATCCATAAACTCCATCTCCATGAGAGATAATTGAGAGCAAGTGTTGAAAGCACTATAGAGTATGTGAAATGCTTGCTTGGTATTCTTCTGATTAGCTAAATGGACAGTCTCTTTCTCAACTCTTTCTCGGCCAATGGGTTCATTTTTCCAAGTATAAGAAGAAACTTTTATTTCCCTCATCAAAAATTAAAATTTTCAGTCCTCGCAGCAAAAAAAGAAGACCCTAAGTTTGACCAATGGGACCTTATGGAGCTCAAGTTTGGCAAAATGCTTGGTGAAGACCCCAAACTCACCCTTGCCAAGGTCACTTCTCTCTCTCTCTCTCTCTCTCTCTCTCTCTCTCTCTCTACGCATGTTTATATCTATGCTTGTTTTTAAGGCCCTGTATTATTGGATTATGTTATTTATTTATTGTTATATGTTTTGAGTAATCAGATTATGGGTAGAAAAGTGAACCCAGATGCTTCGTACCTTGAAATTGAGAAACAATTTTACAAGAATAAGGGTAAATTACTACAAGTCCAAGAGGTTCCTTTTGATGAAAATAATAAAAATAAATCATCTTCAACTTCTTCATTGGAAGCTTTGAATTTGGCTAGGCCAGTTCCAAAGAATGGAACCAAAGTCCAAACCAATGTGCCAAAGATGAATAAACCAAGTCCTTCCGCTAAAAGGGCAATAGATAATAGAAGCAAAACTAGTAGTGTTCCTAATGTTATCTTGCGAAAGCCAACTATGGTTAACGAGGAAGGCGTCACAGATATACCTTCTTCGAGGTTGAGGATGAAACCTAATTTATCGTTGAATTTGAGGAACGAGAAAGCAAAGGAGCAATTTAGTGATATGACTCTCTTGAGAAGGCCAGAACCAACAAGTGTTGAAATGAAACAGGACTCCTCTAGTTATTCAGAATCCAAATTTATTGATGATGGGGTTGGGTCGAAAGCAAATAAAGAACGGGATGATAATTATGTTGATTTTATGCTGTTGAAAAAGCCTGCAGCAAGTGTCCAGAGAGAGCTTAATGAGAAACAAGAGCAATTTGGAAATGCAGAAGCCCAACTTTCTGACTTTTTAGAGGAGAAAAGTTTAAATGCAGAGCTGGAAGCTACCAAACCGATTTTTCAAGGATCTCTGGATATTCGGGATGGTCCAATTTCAGAGGAAACTAAGCTCAAAGGTGGCTCTAACTTAGGTAATGAACCACACTGTCTGAAAATGTTTCCATCGGTTGCAATGATGTGGGAATTCAAGAGTGTTTTAATGAGAGAAAAAGTCTTTAAACTGATACTATGCTTGGCTTTTTAAGGAATGCAGCCAGCTGAGCAGAGCAAAATGGGGTTCAGTGACGGTGAAAGTTTTGTCAATGAATCATCTCAAAGAAATTTGGTGGATTCCAGTGTCACTTTTGCTACAGAATCTGCAATACTAGAAAAACCAAAAAGGTATCCAAGTTGGCCTTGTAATTTTTTACATTCCAGTCCTTCACTTGATAGATTGATTTTTATTAACATGTTACTTTGTTATATAGATTAGGTCTGTCTGCTAAAGAAAGAGAGGAGACAACTCTGGTAAATCCTGATGGTTATGGGGATGATATCAATATAAATAGTCTCCATTCTATATCTCCTATAGGGGTGAGAATATATAATTCCACTCTTATTCGCTTAAATTCTTTTACTGACGAATCTTATGTGATACTGCTGCTACTCTATAATATCATAGGAACATGAAGATTCTGACTGGACCAAGGCAGAAGATCTAGTTAAGACAGGAGAAAGAGCGGATGTGGAATTAATAAGCTCTAGCACCAGAGGTTTTGTTGTAAGTACAGTTAAAGGAGGTTTTAATGTGCATTTTATTTCCAATTCTTTACTTTATTTATTTGCAAGCTAATAATATATTTTCAGTTACCTTTCTGAATCCGATACAATTTTTACAGGTATCTTTTGGGTCTTTGATCGGATTTCTACCATACCGTAATCTCGCTGCCAAGTGGAAGTTCTTGGCCTTTGAGTCATGGTTGAGACGCAAAGGCTTAGATCCATCGATGTACAGGCAAAATTTAGGAATCATTGGAAATTATGATCCACCAAATAAAACTTCTACTCTTGATTCAAGTCTAGACCAAGAAAGTGATCAGAAAGTTGATGGAGAAATTCTACCAAATATTAAGTTGGAACATCTTCTTAAAATATACGATCAAGAGAAACTGAAATTCTTGTCATCATTTGTTGGTCAGGTTTGAAACTTTTGTTTGATGGTAGAATCTGAGTATTTCTGTGTTTAGTACTGATGAACCTTCTTGTAGGGAAGGTATTGATGAATTTTGTCTCTGCAGAAAATCAATGTGAATGTGATAATCACTGACAGAAAATTCAAAAAGCTTATATTTTCTGTGAGGCCTAAAGAGAAAGAAGAATTGGTTGAGAAGAAAAGAAGTCTCATGGTAAGACGATAGATTTAGTTGCGATTTATTTTTATTTTTGTTGTAAATGAGTGCTGAAAAAAATTATCATTGGATCTCCAAGTATGAAGCAACTGACGCCAGAACTAATAAACTCTTCAGGCACACAATAATAGAAAGTTTAAAAACATAAGCAATCAAGAAACACAATGATATAAGTGGTTCAATCAATGTGCCTACGTCCACAGATGAGAGAGAATCCACTTGTAGAGTTGTAGGTTTCCATAAAGATACACGAGTAAAATTATCTCATAAAAACATATTCACTTGAAACAAAACCAAACCTGAATTCCTCCACAGTAAGCTGATACTAACGTAGTCATGAAGTCCTCACACGATATTCCTATATCCAATGGAGTCTCATGGAGTTCCTGATATATAACAAAGTCTTGTTCTTGATATATAACAAAGATTGAATAACTGTGGTATCCTTGTGTTTATACCCAACACACCTCAGTCTTGACAAACTTTGTGATACTCTCAGATAGATCTCTCTCATACTCTACACTTGATTCTCTATTCCTATTTATAGAGTATGCGAAGATTTCCTAATCTTAAGAAGACATGAAATCCTTTTCCTTGAATAAGTTATATATCCTAACTATAGAGATTTCTTAATCCTTAAAGGAGTCTAAAGTCTCATAAGGAAATTACCAAAAACGAGCCAATAAAATCTTCAATGATTTTCTTCTTTTCCAATTACCCAGCCTTTCTTTGTTCTTGGGGCTCAAAACTTGAGACTACTACTACCAGACCCTACGACCTTGTGGTCACTTTTATTGTGAGTTGAGTTATATTTAGTTGTAATATATCTTGATTACTTTTTGTTTGTCCTTTTCAAATTATTATTATTATTATTGTTGTTGTTGTTGTTGTTGTTGTTGTTGTTGTTGTTATTGACTACTAAAACCTTTCTAAATGATTTATCATATTTTGTCAGCATTCTGTCTCTCTCATCATTTATTTTATGCTGTTAAAGTTTAGTATTTCACTTTATATATTCTTATACTTCAGCTTGTGAGTGTTTCCATTTTGTAAATCTATTGTATGGAAGTGAAATGCTAGTTTTTTCATGATTTGTTTGGTTCATGTTTTCCATAGGAAGCTGAATGACTTATGCCCAGTGCTTGAATATATTTTTTTTTATCATGCCAAATGAATTATTAATATATGAAAATATATTTTATATGAAAGAAGTATTTTGCTTCTTGAGCTTGATCAACTATGAAATCAAGAATGGCCTTTAAAAATTTGAAGTAGTTGTATTTGTATAGTCTCGAAGCTTGTTGTCTGTTGATCTAACAATTTGAATCATTTGACCTTTCATGCGGTCCAATATTTAAGGCCAGACTTCGTGTCGGGGATGTTGTGAAGTGTTGCATCAAGAAGATTACTTATTTTGGTGTTTTTGTTGAGGTAAAGTAGATGTTTTCTGTTCTTGTTTCTTGAAATTATGTTTCAATTTTGTTTATATCACAGTATCGTTACATGATAGATAAATTTGGATGGCACAAATTTCCATAAGTGATTTGAGGACCATGCAAATAAGCTTGTTGACTCCGGTTAATATTCTTATAAATTCAATGCTTAAACATGGAGCCAATGACCATGAGATCATTAATCCTTTGATTTCCATTTTAATGAGATATTGAATTAATCATTATATATAGGTTGAAGGTGTACCTGCACTAATTCACCAAACAGAAGTATCATGGGATGCCACTTTGGACCCTGCATCATATTTCAAAATTGGTCAGGTATATCATTTGACTTGATGAATGATGGTTCAGTTGTACGTCAACTATTTGTGTATTATATATATTGAAACCAATTATAGGTGTGTACAATATTAATCTAGAGGAGGGTGAATAGATTTTATCCGATTTTATCCGATTTTCATATATGGTCAAGATTACGAAAATATCCCTAACTAGTCAATATAATATAGCAAGTGTAATATGTGCGGAATATTAAAAATCTTACCAAGCAAGTTGTGATGATGCAAAACCATGCATAGATGATGCAAGAGGTTCTTTGATGCACAAAGGAATAGCTTTGGGTGTTTAAAGGATAGTTCTTGAGAATTTTTCACTTTAAAAATGTTCTAAGGGAAAATATGATTTTTGGACTCTTAAAATTGACCTAAAATGAAAGAAGCATATATATAGGGTGCCAAAATGAAGTGGCACCGTTTTGTATATTTTTTTCAAAAATATGCTTTGGCCGCCCTATACCCACTCTACATAGGGCGGTTGTAGGGCACCTCACTTGGGAAATGAAGAACAACTTCTTCGTGACCGCCCTACGCGTAGGGCGGAAATCAGGCGGACAAGGGGCGGTTGCTCTCGGGTCTGGAGAGCCGCCCTACACCCGGTCTACGTAGGGCGGATGAAGTGCGAACCAAAGGCGACATTTAAATCGACCAGTGGCACTGCTCTACGTTGGGCGGACGTAGAGCAGGTAAGAGCAAATTTGCTCAATGCCCCTTATGGGCACTGTACGCAGGGTGCCCGTAGGGCTGGTGTACAACGCCCCCTACAATAAAATGCATCCTAAGCCTAATCATGATATGACATTTAACATACAAGATGCAATCAAATTAAACATGCAAGAAGGGAGATTAATGAACATTAATGCACACATAATAAAGACACAACATACAAGAATAAGAATTATGCCTGTGTTGTGAGTGTGTGCAACTACATCTTTTCAAAGCAAGTAAGCACTTAGAAATTTACCTTTAGTGTTTCTTCTCTTGAGGTCTTGAAAGAGTCTTGGTTGTGCAAAGCACCAACCATCACATACCTAAGTTACCCTTACATCAACCCCAATATGTGGTTTGTCCACGAAATAAGCCAATCAATAAATGAGACCTTACATATATATACCCTATGGCATTGACCTGTTGAGAAAACAAATTGTGAAACAGCTAAATATTGGCTGGCTAAAAGATGTTGATTGTCCTGCCAATTAATTGTGCCTTTCCAATTTCCATACGGTTCTGTTTTTTGTTTATGATTTGGTCTTGATACACACTTTGCATGTTGTACTTGCTTATAATAGCTACCTTGTGTTTCCTTTCTTTTTGGGGTTTAAGATAATTATTTCTTGTCATAGGTTGTGGAGGCAAAAGTTCACCAATTGGATTTTGCTCTTGAACGTATATTTCTATCATTGAAGGAGATTATGGTAATTTACATGCACCTAGCTTATTCTTTATTTGCATTTCAATTGTAGATTGAGAAGATACTTTGTCTATATATTAAATTTCATGTGGCAGCCGGATCCATTGACTGAGGCCTTGGAGTCTGTAGTTGGTGGTCGTGATCCCTTGGATGGAAGACTCGAAGCAGCTCAAGCTGATACCGAGGTTTCTGTTTTCTCCCTAAGAATAGGAATTTGTTTCATCACAGCTGTGCCCACAGGACTGCATTGTGATTGGAGGATTACATGATAAAATGCTTAAGATGCATATTTGGAAACAAAAATCCATATATAAATTGATTTTCTTCTTCAATTAAGTATTAACTGAGTATTGAACGTTGCTTCATGCATTATGACTTGCATCTATGCAGTTTGTGCGACTGTTCCTACAGTGTAATTTATGTGGAGAAAGTTTTATCAATAATTGCTCTAAATAATTTCATTCTACATTTGTATTGGTGATACTGTGGCTGTTATACAAAATCTGATTCCTGAATTTTTACAGTGGGATGATGTAGAATCTATCATTAAAGAACTGCAACAAATTGAAGGGGTTGAGTCTGTATCAAAAGGTCGTTTCTTCTTGAGCCCGGGTTTAGCTCCAACATTTCAGGTATTAAACCCTAATACCTAGATTTAAGTAGTGGGAAAAATAAATAGAAGTTTTTGCTTTTGAATACCTGCTAATATTTTCGGAATGCTTATTATTATTATTATTAGTGAGAGAATGGACTGCTTGTCTAATAATTGCATCATGCATTTTTCTAATTCAACTTGTTTACCAAGTTATTTTAGTACATGATATCTGAGGTTCCCATTTAATATGTTCTTAGTTTGTGCACACACCCTACAGCAGCATAGTAAAGACCAAAAGCCTTGGGGAAATATGTGCATTGTATAGTTTTGGGTCACTATGCAAACTTTTTTTCACTATACAAATCCTGATTTGAGAGTTGAGATAACATTAGCCTGATTTGATAACCGTATTATTCATCTTTTCTGGTCTGTTTTGAAAAGTTCATTCAACTTTTTTTTTTCTTCTAACTAATATTTACTTATAGTAAACTCTAGTCTTACATCTTTTTCTCTGCAGCCACATTTGATTTACAAGATTGGATTAGATTGAATTGAATTATTGATTCTGATTTTGGTTGGGATTGGATCACAGTGGAGCTAGATAAAAGTATCCAATCATGAGGCCTGTATCGAAAGTTGGGACTAGGTTATTTATGTTTATAGTCCATTCCAACCCGGTCATTACTTGGACATCAAATGGGATCAATAAGTTCTGGCATGGATTTGTTAAAAGCCAGGCATTATTGAGTGCTTGGCTTTACTGCCAAACATTTCAATAAATATACCCATTTTGGTGATGCTCTCCCCATAATTGAATTCTTAGGTTAATATTGACTACAAAAGGCGTTATTGCGTCAATCCTGTGTTCACTGATACATTTAGTTTCTGCTGTCATAGTCAAGTTCATAAACTTATTGTTCCAATCTACCTTGTATAGGTATATATGGCGTCTATGTTTGACAATCAGTACAAATTACTTGCTCGATCTGGGAACAAAGTGCAAGAGGTAAAGCTATCAGGTCTCAATCTAATAATATCTGTTTTGTTAGTTGAGTTTTTATGTAAATACCATCCTACAAGTTGCACTTTGTATGGCGCAATTTGTAAAGCCATAAACTTCCATATCATGCAGTATATATTTATGTTTTACGCACTTGTTTCCATGTGAAAGTAGTGGAAGTTGTCAATACTTATGGTGATAACGAGTTCATTCATATCGTGCAGGTAATAGTTAAAGCATCATTGGATAAAGAAGAGATGAAATCAACAATTTTGTCGTGCACCAACAGAGTTGAATAGCTCTTTCTGGTACAATTGGTATATGAATATCAATCCACGATGTTACTTTGAGACTGCAAGTTTGATCCTGGCTGGTATCTAGATGAATTGAGATGGTAAAAGAAAAAGAAAGACGGGCGGGGAGTGGCTTTTTTAGTCCTTGTTCATTAGTGTTATTTCATGCAGTAATCGAACATCAGATGCTCAGGTTTGTTATGTACAAAAAAATGCTGAGATACCATTGAATTCTGGTCTTGTACATTTTGAATAGATATGTTGTAGTTGTTCGGATTGCTCTGAAGATGTCACATCATGAATTTGAAAGAGGTAAATTTCTTTTGATGTGTAAATTCTTAGTTGTTAGGCGCTGGCGAACTGGTCTGTATCATACAAACCAACTTTGGTTTGGTTGAAACCGGTTGCTGCACAATATACTCTGTTTATATATAGAGAGATTATTAAATGCAGGATCTCGTACAAAAATTCATACGGTTTTGCTGATTTTAAACGGTTGGAATCAGTGAAAAAAAAATATAACTTGGAATCATTGAAACCGTACGAACGGGATTCTACACTAGAAAGTTAATATATATAATTATAAATATTAGATCTTATCGCAGATGATTATTGTAATACTGTATAAGATGATTATATATATATAATATAATTATATTACATAATATAAATTAAAAAGTACATTTGGAATATAGGAAAATTAAAAATATTAATAGAACAATATTATATATTGATTATTAATTTAGTCCCTTAGTATTTTCGAAATATAAGTATTTTTTTTAATGGGGTGTAATTTTATTAATTTTTATTTATTTATTTATTTATTTATTGTAAAATGTTATATTTTTAAAAGTTTTTGTCATATTAACAACTTTAATCCATATTTTATTTTTATTTTTTTCCAAAACACATCATTTTAGTTCATTTGACATAGTTATTAACGGTCAAATGTGACTATATGTATAAAAATATGATTTTGCCCTTATAATTATTAACAGTCAAAGTTATATTTTTATACATATAGTCACATTTGACAGTTAATAATTGGGTCAAATGGACTAAAATGATGTATTTTGGAGAAAAATAAAATATGGATTAAAGTTGTTAATATGACAAAGACATTTAAAAATTTAACATTTTACAAAAAAAAAAAAAATAATAATAATAATACTTTAATAAAATTACACCCCATTAAAAAAATACCAATATTTTGAAAATACTAAGGGACTAAATTAATAATCAATATATAATATTGTTCTATTGGTTAATTGCACTAACTTACCCTAAGTATATGCATAATTGCACTACAACCGGAAAAACTATCATAATAACACAAACATACCCTCCGACTGTTGACTAACAGTTGACTACCATTAATTAGCAATAAAAGAGGAGCAATTACACTTTTGCCCTTACCAACTACATTAATTTATGGGGTAATTGCACAAACATCCCCTGAGTTTAAACCTAATTACACCAATATTGAACTTTTACTTAAAATTGCATAAACCTCCCCACCGTTAGTTGAATTCCGTTTAAATTAACTGTTGACCAAGTTATTAGTATAAATTTCTAAAATGCCCTTAGTTATTTTATCTTTTAATTATCCCTAAAATAAATAATATTTGAATATTTCATTTATTGAAAATTAAAAAAATATATATATAATTGAGAAGACAGTCAGACAGATCTTCCATCTCTTTTTTCGCGGTGGGCCTCTCGTCTTTGTGGCGGTGGAGGCCATAACCTTTTTTTTAGATGGATGAGACACCTCCATTGGATGATCCGATATATCAATCTCCTCCATCGACGAATTGTTGTTGTGGTGGTGTGGTCATCAAAGAATTGATTGCGGTGGTGTAAGGGTCAAAATCGAGCGGGTCCATCTTAGAGTCCACTGCTCCATCTCTACCCTCTGAGGGAGTTTGGAGGAGATCTGGAATTTTTCAGATCTCTTCCTAAATTTTTCTTTTATTTTTTAGAAATTTTTTTAATCATATTTATTTACAAAAAGAAAATATTAATTATTTATAAGATTTGTTTGTTGCAATCCGAATGTGGTAATGGATTTTTAAAATTCTTTTTTCTTTTTTTTTTAATCATTATATTTTTTTTTCATTTTTCATTATATTTAATTAATGGATTTTTAAAATTCTTTTTTCTTTTTTTTTTAATCATTATATTTTTTTTCAATTTTCATTATATTTAATTAATTAATGTAGTTGGTAAGGGCAAAAGTGTAATTGCTCCTCTGTTATTGCTAATTAATGGTAGTCAACCGTTAGTCAACGGTCGAAGAGTATATTTGTGTTATTATGATAGTTTTTTCAGTTTTAGTGCAATTATGCATATACTTAGGGTAAGTTAGTGCAATTAACCCTTTATTTACTTATTGACACTGAGACAATGACTAAATTGTCCCTTAGCTGATGTTAACTAACGGTAGTCAACAGTTGGACGGTATGCTTGTGTTATTATGATAGTTTTTCCGGTTTTAGTGCAATTATGTATATACTTAGGGTCAGTTAGTGCAATTAACCCTAATATTTTTAATAGTCATATTAATGGTCAAATATGACTTTTCTTTCTATATTTTAATGTTAAAATGATTCATAAAAATTACATTAACAACAAAACAATATTTTCTCAGTAAATATAAATATCTATTGTTGACGGTGATTGTTGGGTTATGTAAAATTAACCATGCATTCAACATGTTATTATGAATTAGCAATTGAACTGTAAAGTAAGAAAGAAAATTAATCACACAGAACACAAGGTTTTTACGTGGAAAACCCAAGAAGGGAAAAAACTGCGGTTGCCAGAGACGGCGATAATAAAGTTTCACTATGTAACAATAAATTACACACTCAATCTCTCTGTCACTCTTGCTGTTATATGCTTTTTTGCATGTGCATACATAATGACATTAAAGGCCTATTTATACATTCATAGAACCCTAATTCTTGGTGTACAAATAAGGAAAGCTGACAAGATTTAGTAGGACTCTAATTTGTTGGAGTCGTTTTTATCTTCTTTCCTATTTTGTATATTCTGCGCATTTAATGAGCTAGATTCCCCACTGAATTCAGGCTCCAATATCTTTAAGGAAGTTTGTTTCCATATAGGAGTTTGCTTCATGGTTCCTTATTTGGGTGAGATTCTTTCTCTACGTATTTGAGTCGTGATTGTCTTGGAATTAATATCTTCCACGTGCCATTGGCCGACCGGATGTCTAATTCAATCAGATTTCATTAACCCGATCGATTACTCAACCCAGAACGACATATCTTTCATCTGTTCAGTTGTCTCTTCCGAACGGGTTTCTATGGTCGATCAACTAGTTGAAACCGATTGGGTTATCTCTACCCCATTGATATAATGATCTTGGTCGGGTTATCTCTACTCGATCGATCTAATGATCCTGATCAGGTTATCTTTACCCAATCGATCGGATAAACTTGATCGGATCTCGTCAGGTCTCAAGATCAACTTTTGATCAATTTGAGTTGGTCTCTTCTTACTGATTTTGGTAACGTGGCATATCTGATCATTGCTTTCTCTAGTAATAATGCTGACCTGCCAGCCCTTCAGGTTTTACCAATAACAATACCCTCTTAAATATTCGAGCTGAGCCCCTCCATCTTATTTCTTTGGAGAAGATTCGCTCAGTGAGACATATTTAATTATACTTTAAATTTTGTCTGTTAGCTCATTAATGAGGGTCTTGTATTAACAGCTAAACATTTAATTTCAACCATAACATTCGTTTTGTTCAACTAATAACATTCGTTTTTGTTCAACTGATTTGTCAGGGTGATTGGACTTGTAACAGCTAGCTCTACTCTTGGGTCAACACCTGTCCATCACTTAATGGGCGCGTGGGCGTCTATTTTTCATTGATCGTGCACTAACCCCCACTCGCACGTACATCTTTCCCAGACGTGGGATGACGTCAGCACCATCTATAAATTTCAAAAACTCTTCATTTTCCCTATACTCTAAACGTTTCATGCAATTTTCTTCTTTCGAAAAACCAAACCTTAATCTTTGCGGTTCTTTTCTTCTTGAAGCTTCCTTCGAAGACCTTTGTTTTTGTCATCGTCAAATCCCAGACCTTATATCAAGGCCGACGATCTTTCCTTCACTTCTTCTTCAAACAATAGGTTAGTTTTCATGGAACCTCACACTCGTCATCATTTTGTTGAGTTATACTGTCAAGCCATTGAGATTAGTGATAGGGAAGTTGCTGATAGGATTGAACCTATATTACGAAGTCACCCACAAGTTTCTACTCCTCAATCTCAACCAATTGCTCTTAATGTAGACTACACTTTTGTGAATCCTGAATTTCACTCTACTCATACTAACCCCACTGTTTCTTCTGTCGAACTTTGCCCAAAATTACGAGATCAACGCGCGTTAACCATGGTAGCAAACCTAATGCTAGAACTCCTCATCCAATCGACTTGAAGATCCCTTCTCAAACCGTTCGGTTAGAGGATATCCCGAAAAGGCGCCGAGCACATTTGCTGCGATTTTCTACCATTCAACCCTTTACCTACGACACCGAGGTCAATGCGGTTACCGATCGGGAGATTGACGAGTGCGCCAAAAGGTTCGATATCCCTCCTTCAGTCAACCTCTTTCTTGATGAGCGTCGAGCTAATTGGAATTCACCCACAAGCGCTGTCGCCATCTTAGGGCCATGCTCACTTTTGGAGTAACTTTGCCCATCCAACCCTATATCGCCAGATTCTTGGCGAACGCTGGGATCGTGCTTGCTCAGCTGACCCCCAATTCTTACAGGATTCTAGTCGGCTTGTGGCATCTATGGAGAAAGATTGGCACAAGGGATCCGCCGACCCCTAGGGAAATTTATCATTTTTATACCCTTGACACGATTCTCAGGCCCTTTATTGCCTATTTTGATTCATTTGAATCTGGAATAAGGGCCTTGTCAGACGTTTATGATTTGCATAACGTCTAACATGATTATTACTGTTTATAATGCTTTTGACCACATGATTGTTTTAATCGGATATCTTAATGGGTCGGGGTCGGGGTCATGCTCTTGGGTAGACCTGACACGGTTCCGGTCCGGTTCGGAACCGGCGGTTCCGGAACCGGCGGTTCCGGTTCCGGTTCCGCGGTTTGATGGAACCGGAACCGGAACCGGAACCGCTATATGCCGGTTCCGGTTCCGGTTCCATTGGAACCGGCGGTTTTGAACCTTGTTTTTTTTTTTTTTTTTTTTTTTTTCATTTTTTTTTTGTTTTTACCAAAAAAAAAAAAACAAAGACTTCTCTAATAAAATAAAATATATAAATGACAAATTACAAAATTAAATTAAATTACAAAATTAAATTAAATTATAAAATAAAATTACAAATGACAATTTATGGGTTCTTATGGATGCTTGAACCATGGTTGCAAAAGAAAAACACAAACTAAACTAACCACTAAAGCCACATTCAATACTTGTATAATATTTCAAACAAAAACTATAAGTAGTATAAAGGATTTTTTAAAAACGTGTCCATTTACACAAGGCCTGATGTTAAAGTAATTCTCCGGACCAAGACGGGCACGGATGTGGTGTGGGATTGGGAGGAAAAGGTTTCTTACTAGGTTTAAACGAGGTTCGAAATAGATACAACACTTAAAAACACTTTTTTTTGATGAAAAAGGGGTTTTTAGGGCTCGAAAAGTGGCCACAAGCCCTCTGGACTTGCTCCCATCGCATTCCTTGCATCATTCTATGTGATTTCAAAAAAAATATTACCTGATTCGGACATCCGAGCACAAATTTTTTTTTTTTTAAGGCAAATTTTTTCTATTCGCTCATTGGAGAGAAATTAGAATTAGAGAATTCAGAAGAAATTGGTGTGAGGAAAAATGAAAGGGGGGTAGTTTTTATAGAAAAAAAAAAAAAAAAAAAAAAATTATTGTGCGAACCGGCGGTTCGAACCGGAACCGGAACCACCGGTTCCAATCCGGTTCGAACCGCCGGTTCGACCAAATCATAGAACCGGAACCGGAACCGGCCTCCTCCGGTTCAGGTTCCGGTTCCGGTTCCGGTTCCGACCGGTTCCGACGGTTCCAACCGGAACCGTGCCAGGTCTACTCTTGGGCCTATTCTTTGGTTGGTCCATCTTAGGCTTTAGTTATTTTAATCCTTATTTGGACCTTTTAATGGTCTTTGAGTGAGCTCGAGATTCTTTTAACCTTTAATTAATTTGTGGTCTTGTCTTTTGGGTCGAAGATTTATATTTTGACCACTACATGTAGTCTTTTGACTCGTACATTTACAAGATAGTTATAATATACAAATCTTTTGATATATACCGATGATGTGTATCAATCGATCTGACAGCCCGTGGTTTTTTCCTTGATTTAAGGTTTCCACGTATATCTTGTATTCATATGTGATTGGTTTATTTTTTCCCATCTTAATTTTCTACTAGTAAACGTTATTTGTTATGTGGTAAATATTAAACATGTGCTTTCGTGTTCATCGACTTTTCCCAACATCTTTATGAGTTGTGACAGTGGTAGGCACCTAAAGAGCAATCACACCCATTTAATTCATTTCCATTAGTGTTTTATATTTATGTCAAATATTTAAATATCTATTAGTGGAGGGTGATCATAGAGTTAAGTTAAGTAGACACTCATACCATTAGTGTTTTATATTTATGTCAAATATTTAAATATCTATCAGTGGAGGGTGATCATAGAGTTAAGTAGACACTCATATATGATCACCCTCCACTAATAGAGGCTTTGATGAAATTCGACAGATTTTTGATAAATTTTAAAATAAATTTTTAATAATAATAAAAAATTTAAGAACCATATGTTATGAATTTCAAAATTATTTGAACTGTATTTTAACTAAAATATCAGAGAAGTTAACCATATTTGTTTATTCTATCTCACGTCCTGTAATGTCTCAAAACCCCCAAGTAAAAATCCGACCCCACCCTCAAGCTCATTCCAAGATAATAATGATCCGACAAACCCCTCTCAAATCCCCAATATCAAGACCAGTAATAAGCTAGCAGTTATCCTGGGAACTATATTTCAAATCTTTTCTCTTTGTCCTATCCTAAATTTTATTTTAATTTGTGAATGATATAAGTTAAAAAGAAACTTCAATGAAATAGAAGCACCCCATTATAAGTCATCTGAAAGATACTCTAGTTACCTTTAGAGCTTTGCATGCCTAAAAAACCGCTTGCATTTTCCAGGAAGAAACATTTTCTGTACTTCTCATCAAAATTGAGAGAGGTCAGTGTTATTTAATCCGAAAGCAAAACAATTTATCAGCATATATGCATTTGATACAACAATCTGAATCTGAAACTTATTTAAATTGCTGTGGAAGAAACTGCCTGGATTGGCGCATGGTGAGCCCACTATGCATCTTGCAAGAGAATTTCGTAAATATCTGTCCTCAAATTTAGTTCCTTATCCCGCATTACTTCTTGAAGATCTGATAACTCTTTTGCAGTTAGGATAGAATTCAGTTTGGTAAAACCATCAAGCCATAGCTTTTTTGACCTGGGAATATATCAATCAAAAGGGTTTGGAACAGACAAATAAGTAAACCTGAAACATAAATGAAGTTGAATCTGTTTCTGACTAATTTCATTTCAAATGGTAAAACATGTACCGAGTAATCCAAACAACTCATTTAAAGACTTGAAGTTTAAGGATATATGCATCATCAATGGAAAAAGCTCTTACCATGGGCACGCATATATAGCTTGGAAAAAGATCCGCCTGGCTGCAGAGAGATCGCATGCAATGTTAATCTCATATGCAATGTACCATCGCCAGAGAACAACTGAGCAGCGCACTTCATCCTGTGCCAGTGCCCTTTCAAACAAGCCATGGATTCTGTGCAGTGAGCCTCCCCTGCTAATCTCAAATGCCAATGCAAAAAGCCAAACAACTATGGATGGTTTCCTGTTAAAAAAAAAATTACAATTACAATTACAAGATTAGCATCCCTGATAAAGATACATGGATGAAGTTGAAAGATATACTGACAGAAAGTCATGATCATGAGGCAACCCATTTTACGGGAACCAGTAAGTCACATGCAAGAAAAGAAAAAAAAAGATATGGAAAGCATCATTAGATAAACAATTTGATGGGGAACTAGATAAGCATTATTAGATGATATTAGTAGTTATATATTGCATTTATGTTGAGAATAAATTATCACCTTTAGAGATTAGTTTAGGTTTGATTTATCTTTATCTTTATCAGGAGTGAGGTGATTAGGTGTTTATCATTTTGTTAGCTATAAATAGACCCCTTCAAAGCCTATTGTAAGGGGCCTAGATGAATTGAATATTGAATGATTATTGTTTTCTTCTAGTCTCATATGTTCTAAAGAGTTTCTCCCATTTCTTCTCTGTTTCTAAACCCTAATTCTATCTATCTCTCTAAATTATGTATCTAGTTTCTATTTCTAGTGTTCGTCCTACATTACATCAATACAGCCTAAAAAAAAAAATTTACAACTCAGCCAAACAGTTACAAATTAACCATAGTGGCAAATTTTTAAATCCAGATCATGCAAGGACCTCGTTCTGCCTTCTATTATTCCTCAATGAACCAGCCACGTGCTGCTGCCTATTCCACAAGGCATCACACCGACACCATTGATGAACCGAATCAAGTTCTCATAGTTACAATTCATCACATGATTTATCCTATTACCAAGGAAGTGCTATATCAAGTATTTTCTCCTCATGGATTTGTGGAAAGGATTGTTGCATTTCAGAAGTCTGGTTTTCAAGCCCTTATCCAATTTCAATCGGGCCGGAGTGCCTTTTTAGCGAAAAGTTCTCTTCAAGGTTGGAATATTTATGGTGGTTGTTGTCAGCTGGACATCCAATACTGGCAAGATGAGCATTATGCTCACCTGCATACACAACAACAAGAACTCATAGCTGCGTGTCAAAATATTCTTTCCGATTATTTTAAGTAGAGAAACAACCTAACTGAGGAAGAAAATAGCAATAAAGTGCATAAGGCTACGGATACGGTTGATCCATCACAACCAACTTCACAAGTATATAGACCAAGTGGTCATGTTCGTGAAGTTCATGTGCCAATCACTCATCCTCACTTGTGGTTCAAACTCATGAAAAGGTGAACATGGTTGTCACTAAACCGATTAAGCTTGCTGAGGTGATATACATAGGGTTAATAGATGTATCAATGGGCTTTATGATTACTTATTTTCCTATGCCTATGAGGAATAGTCCTTGGGTTGATGAAACAGCTGCCCCAACAAGGAACAAGTTGTGGTATTTTCTCATTCGATGGCTGCAACCTGTGTCGAGTTCTTAGTGGAGGAGAATGATGGGGAACTAGATAAGCATTATAAGATGATATTAGTAGTTATTATATTGTATTTATCTTGAGAATAAATTATCTCTTTTAGAGATTAGTTTAGGTTTGTTTTATCTTTATCTTTATCAGGAGTTAGGTGTTTAGGTGTTTATCATTTTGTTAGCTATAAATAGGCCCCTTCAGAGCCTATTGTAAGGGGACTAGATGAATTGATTATTGAATGATTATTAGTTTCTCCCATTTCTGTACTTCTCTGTTTCTAAACCTTAATTCTATCTATTTCTCTCTAAATTCTGTATCTAGTTTCTATTTCTAGTGTTTGTCCTACATCACAATTACATTGACCTCATATTTTGGATTAAAAACATGTCTTTAAGTGATTTAAAAATTCATCAAACTTACAGGCAGAAATTTCGGATAAATTCCGGAAGAGGTTTCTAAGGGGAAATGTCCAACAAATTTCAAACATTTATGAGTGGTTTATAAAAATATCAAAACCTATATGGTCCACCACATTGTCAACCAAAACACTAAGGCTGTTAATCATATTAACCTAAAACAAATTTGTGCACTCAAACCTAGTTCATAGAAAAGGGAAAATTTATTGTTATCATCCATCTAATCTGATTGACCCACCATAGTGAACACCATAAAAAGAAGAAAATATATAAAGATATCCAATATCAATTGGTAGATTGTAAAGAGACATTTGAAATAAGAAATTAAATTAAACAGGCTGTTCCTTACTAAAATCTAACACTTGCGTGGACAAGTTCACAAATAAAAAAGAAATGATTATTCTTTAAACAAATGTTGTAGTTAGAAATCGGCATATCATAAACATGCAGATAAACAAAAAGAAAGATAAATTAAATTCAGAATCTTTACCCACTAGGGGATCATTTAAAGCATAGATGTGTCATGAAAATTCAAATTCAATTGCAAAAATCTTACTTGTGACAGTGGTCATCAAAGATCCATCGCAGTTTGTTAGGTGTGGTGTAAAGATTGCCAATCTCCACTAAAGTATTAAAGAGTTCTGGGCTGTAAGGATATATTTGGAGTCCATGCAAGATGGTTTCCCAAACTTTAGATAGACTCGATTGCTTATGATGTCTCTGAAGCATCCTCACATTAAAGTAAAACAAAAATTCAAGTTGATAACTGCAACTTCTTCTTTCTGCATGTTACAAGCATCAAGTTAGTCACCACACACACACACACACACACACAAAAAAAAACTGCACAGTATACAGAATTCAATAAAAAATAATTATTTAAATTACTTGAGTGAAATAAACTATTCCAACAATTACTCAGCCATAAATTAAGGGACACTTGGAATAATGAAAAAAGATAAGCATTTAATTCAATATACCATAATCGACATTGACAAGAAATTTCTTGCAATCTTATGCTGTACCATTTCAAGCAAGCAACTAGCATGTTTTAGGTGCAATAAACATACATTATCAGAATATAGATATAAAAACAAGCAGACATACACTCACACTCACACAATTATGATTGGAACTCTGGCCTAGGAACAAATAGATTTTAAAGGCCAAAAAACAGTTAATTTACCATGTCTATGTCCTACATATTTTAGACATGCCATGCCAGCTTGTGCTATTGTCTCTATCCAAGATGCATAGAATTATAACAACAAAATGAAGCAAAGAAAGGGACAAGAAGGCCAGATAACCTGGAAGGACCATGGTAAAGGTCACATTAAGAACTTCAATACCCGCAGCCCATCCACGAGTCAATTCTTCAAACAAAGCCGCTGAACAAATGAGAGCAATAGATTGATCATTTACAACACCCCGCAACCATGTTGATCTTACTGCTTTTATTCTTTCCATATATCCCTGGTGTGCTCTCAGTATTTGCAAACTTGATGGCTGACCTTTAAACATACTGTATGTCAAACCACTTCCTAAGCAAGATAGAATATGTATTGCACGAAATGATGATTCGGAATCATTGTCAGGAATGTTGGCAAGCTCCGTCTCAGCATACCATAAATATAAGAGAGGAGCATTAGACTGTGCATCCTGTTGAAAAAATCAACCTACCTAAATCAGGACTTAATCTCCATATTTAAGATTTGTGCTGTAAGAAATAACAGCATAGTAACAAGCTAAATTTTATTTTCATTCAGAAGCAACTTCCAGTATCTTATATAAGCCTATTTGATAAAGCATATTCAACAAACATTAAAAATTACCAATGAAAGCCCCTCAATGGATGACAATGCCATGTCAAAAACTCTTCTTGCATGATCAATATTCCCAAAGAAAGCCTCTCTTTGTGCATAAACTCCACAGAGCAATACATCCTTAACAAATACATATAAAAAAATATATAAATAAGAAAAAAATAAAAACTAAAACCATAGAATAAGGGATGCTAAAGCAGAGTGCAAAAACATTACCTACAGTGGCGAAAACAGAACAAATACAATTGCACATAGCAATGTTTTATTAGTAATAAGATTGCCTTTTAGAAATCTTAAGGGTGCAATTTTTTTCAAACAGTGTTAATGTAAGCCATCTCACTTTGACTTGCAGTATTAAGTTTGGTACCAGATTATTTAGTTCTCATGAAGTACATTAAACAAACATTATTAGAATACAGATCAATACCACATAAAATAGATCATGCCCCCTTAAAAATGCTTGGAGACAACATTAAATATGAGATATCCCTTTGCTTGCTCTTTCTCTCTTTTCTGCTGCCATCAAGCAGGACAGAAGGGCAAACATAGTTACAATAACAATTGTTTCACTGAACGTCAGTTCACCAACGGTTTAACTACCAGACAACAGCATGTTAAATAAGTAATAATCCATCACATCCTTCATGCCATCTTCTTTGCGACAAATAACCTAAAAGTTTTTAATACCGAGTTTTTATTACTTGAAATAGAATTTGCAGTCCAACCACTTTGTGATATTATGACAAACATTATGTTCTTTAATGAGAATTTTACAAAATCATTTTGATTGACACCCACTGGAAGAGATCAAAACCATTTGGTCAAAGGTTAAATAAACTCACTAAAACAGGCCAAAGCACAACAAAAGATTTTGTATAATGTCGATTTTTATGAGAACCAAAATATATGAGGCATACTAAATGAGGAGAAAAAAAACAGAAAAGGTAAATGAAGTCGCATAAATAAAACAATAATTAGCATATTTAAGCCTTAAAAACACATAAGAATACCTGTCGATCACTTTTCAGGAGCTCCTTTGCCAGAGCTCGGCATGGGGTAACCAAACAGCCACAAGAATTCATCTCTGTAACAGAGAGCTCTTCAGCAACAAGAACTGCTTCTTCCAAAATATAATTACGTGGAAAAGCAATTAAGCACTGTAAGATGGCATTGCGAAGAAATTTCATCATCCCAGTCCTCCTGGAGATGTCATTGGTGCTCCCTGAAAGAATATCAAGGCTAAAAACACTTGAAGTGGTTTGCATCTCAGTTTGAACATTATCAATCTTTCTCAAATTTTCTGACAAGAAATCTGGCAATGCCTCTAGGGTAAGGACATTCTCATTCCAGTTTGAACTGTTGGTGCAAATCCTGGACAAAGGAAAAAAAAGGAAGAAAAAAAAAACACCATATGAATGGTTAATAAAAACATAGTGGAAAGAAAAGCACAAAACTTAAAACATTACTTAAAGATGTAAATAAAATAAGAACATTATAGTTGACCAAACTATTTAAATTCATGAAACTTTTTCTTATATCAACAATTTATGAAGCATGACTGTACACTGACAAATGGGCATGACCAATAAGCAAAGGTATCATCACACAATTACTGAGCATAACTCCTATTCAACTGACATGGTTTACAATGTGAAATAACTTTATTGACCAAGTTTACTTGTATTAGTGACCTACTTTTCTCTAAGCCTCCTTAATTTTTATAAGAACAAGATCAGCTCCTAGATACCTTTTTATATTCACCACCTCAAGTAGGGGTGGACACGGTTTTACGATTCGATATAAACAGAACTGAACCTAAAATACGTGTTCGAGTTGAGTCACCCTGTTAAGATGAGTCAACCTTATAAAAAAACAAAAAATGTGTTTATACGAGTCGGATACAGTTTTGGCTTACCAAAAACTGAACAGAACCAAATAAATCGAGCAAATAATATATCATTATATCATTATTTTTATAAAACAAAATATAAATAAAATGAAAACCGGGTATATGCGAGTCAGATACGGTTTTGGTCGAAAACCGAACCGATCCGAATCACATCCACCCTTAACCTCAAGTAATGAATGCATGTGTTTTATTGGAAATAGAACAATATGTTATAAAAGAGAGTAAGCAATGAAAGCATGTTTGAAATTTCATTTCATCAACCATAATTATTCTATAAGACCAGGACTGGGAAAGGGAGAAAATATTCTAATTTTCTACTGAAAACATTAAGTTTAAGTGGTTTTGTTTTTTCACTTAAATCTTAAATTAAGATTAAAACATCTTAATTCAATTAAGCCAAAATATTTGACTATTACTTGGTGGAAAAGTCTTAAATAAACAAATTAACATAAACTTCCTAAATTAAGTTATTATCAAAATACCCACATTCCATAAACATCCCCAATTCTATTGACAACAATCGGATTGGATTTGGATTTTCAGAATTTTTGAATTTCAGGTCCGATTCGATCTGAAACAAGACCAAAATTTAAAAAAATTCTATCTTTTCCTTTGTTTTGATTATCCAAATCCAAAAGACTGCAAATTGGTCCAACTTCAGATTTTTTGTTTTTTTTTTTTTTTTTTTTTTTGTGAATTTTTTTTATAAAATTTACTAAGGCATTTGGATGAAAATAAATTTAAAATATTTTCTACAAATCTTGAAATTAATTTTCAATGATTTAAAATTTATTGAAATTTGATTAACATATTTTATAGTTTTTAAATTTTTCGTAATGAGTTTCGTTCTTAATTTTTGTATTCCATTAATAATTTATTTTTTCGTAGATAAAATGCATATTTTTTGTAATTTTTTATATTTTATTTTAAAATTTGAGTATTATTTTTTATATTTTTTATGTTATTTTAAGATTTTTAAATTTTTTAAATAGTAACTCCGAATAATTAATATTGGTAGGTTATAAATGCAAAAAAGTAAATCACTCAACATTTTTAATAAGAAATGTCAAATAAAAAAAAATTAAAAAATTAAAAAAAGAAAAAAAAAAAACGAAGTAGAAAGTCTTAAATATTAAAACATATTAAGATGCCAGTTTGGTATTTATGTAACTTTTATAATAATCCCTGTATGCTGTGCTGAAGTTTAATCTATGGATGTTTAGTTAATTGTATTTTTAAAATTACTATATAGCTCAAAAACAGTATACATATATTTGGTAATTTTATTGTAAAAGTGCTGAGATTAGTTACAAGGGCTAAAATATGCATAATGTTAGAGCCCTACTTCATTTTTTCATTAATTATATATATAATCAATATTTGAGTAGAATATTTAAATTAAAATAAAAAAAAATTCCATAAGAACAATAAAAAAAATTAAAAGATTTTATAATCAAATCAATATTTAAGTAAAATATTTAATTTTAAGATGAATAAGGTAAGTAAATGATTTTAATTTGATTTCATATGGATAATAATGATATTTTAAAAGATTCATTAAATGCTGAAATATATTTATTCCATAATCACCTTCAAAAAATAACCCCCACCTGCTTCTCAAATTCATGGTCAAAGCTTGTCAGATTATCAATTAATCACTTTCTGAAGCTTTACCAATCATAATTTTATGTCAAAATCATAAAATAAGCTGATTTTAACTTTTCGAAAGCAATACCAAATTGACCCATAATCAAATTAAGATCTATTAAGATTTAAGACAAAAAAAAAAGTTTCCTACTCAGCTCCCTCTCTTTACATGATTTTTGTGGTCATAGTTATTAAAGGTGCTAGGTGCATCAAGGCGCAAGGTGAGGCACACCTTTCTCAAAAAAGGTGCATCATAGCTTTTTATGAATTTTCCAATGGAAAAAATTCATAAAAATTGTAATGACCTAATTTATCCTATAAATTTCAAGTTACAAAGCTAAACGTAAGATTTAGAACTTTACAAACAATCAATAACACGACATAATTCATAAAATAATTAACATGCAATCATCATACTAACGAAAATGATGTTCAAATTAGTTTCTAGGCTCTAGATATCCCCAACTCAAACAAACCAACTTCATAACATCATCAATGCATCTTCATGTTGGGTTATGAAGGTTGAATTAGTTTTGTTACGCTGCATCCGTAGGGGAAGCGCGCCTAGACGCACTTTTAATAACTATGTGTTTAGTACATGGGGAAATGAGAAGCAAATGTCACAGTAAGGCAAATTCATACTTCATAGATAATTTATAATCTTGTAACTACAATAAACAACAAAAAAAATTCACAACAAAAGAAACAAACACATAGTACATATGCAGAATGAAACGCAATAAAGATTCTATAGGTATAATACTTAAAATAACATACCGTTGAGATATTCTCCCACCAAAGAAATTGATGAATTGGGTTACTAGAGATAGACGAGCTTCTTCTGAGGTTAACAAAAACAAGAATTCCCTGACATCTTCATATAATATGACTTTCAACAGCTGTTCATCAGCTTCTCTATCCGGTGTTCCATCACTATGAGAGATCTGAGCTGCTTCACAATCAAATTCAGTTAACTAAATACATGTCCATTCATCTTTTTCTTGTAAGATACATAGTGATAAATACATATGTTAGGTAGATTTATTTTTTAACAATGTTTAGCTACCTCAGACTCACACACAAGGACAAACAAAAGTTTAATGCACAAGCATGCAGAGACACACAGAAAGAAAGATACACAAAGAGAGAGAGAGAGAGAGAGACAGCATTTTGTGCGAATAGGCATCCACTGATCACAAACTCTTGATGACTCTTCTTCTGCCCATCTGCCCCAGGTTGAAGCGTCTTTCACCTCATCGTTGAGCCCAGCATCAACATCAATGCCTAAAAGTTTAAGTAAAGCTTCAGTATCATCTTCTTGCTTTGTGTCTTCATTGTCGATTTCCTCCTCAATCTCCTTGTCAACCACAATATCATTGACTACATCTTCTGAATTTTTACCAGTGCTCTTGGATATCGGTTCTGACCAACCAGTCCAACCACCTTCATCATTACCCTGTGTCATCTCCTCATTAATAACTTTTTGTCTATTTTCTTCCTCTTTTTCCAACCAAGTAGACCAACCAAGGGCTCCTTCTTCTCCGACTCTTGCACCATCACTATTCCAAAAGTGCTCAAACAATCTCTGTTTGCTCTGCTCAGTTAGGAGTAAAGAAGGGCAAAACAAATTAAATTCAATTTCAGCCTGAAATAACGCAGTAGTCAACTCCTGGTAACCAGCCTGCCACTCCAACCTGCAAAGACTGAGAAAAACTTCAACCAGACAAAGTTCCAGTTTAACAATAGCTGGGTCTGCAGAATGAGGTTTGACAGTTTGGTGAACCTACATCAAGAAGCCATGACATATAAACAAAGATGAGGAAACTTATCATATTTTGAGCAGACTTGAAAATATAAACAATCTGAAGCATTCATATTAACAAGATATTGAATTCATAACATGCAGGAAACTCATTGAGAATCCTCTTGAACTGAACAAAGGAAGCAATAGATACATGAAAGAGAAAAACAAAAATAGAATATCTTTTTACATATATTTGAAAACAATTTTAAAAAATGCACAATCCAAAAATCAAAACATAAATGCTATTTAATACACTACATATTTTTGAGTGCTATCTTGTTAATTATTTATCACCCACCTATACCCACACACTCAGTTCAACAAAAGTACACAAGTTAAGCAATTTCCTTAGATGATACCATGAGAAAAAACACGATGTGTGATTGTGAGTTAGGAGCAATAAGGAGAAGCATACTTTGATATTGGTACATAAAGTACATAAAAACCAAGCTAACCCTAAAGTTCTTAGGGGACTTAAAACCCAAAGGCAGCTATCTTTCTCGAACAAGATTTCCTTACAATGTAGTCATAGCTTCTACATAAAATCAAACAAAACCTTAAACCCCTATTAATAATCATTCATTGCCATTAGCCATGCACAATAACCTAAACTGATACGAACAAAAATAAAAAGAAACCCTCATAACTCTAAGCTAAGTAGAGCACAGTGAGGAGGTTTTATAGTACCAAAAATTCACTATAGAATTCTAGGCATGCTCACCAATTTGGTATTGTCATCTATTTCCAAAACACTAATAGAGTAATAGCAGAAACAAAACAGATGAATAGATTCAAACAAAAACCAAAAACAAAAAATAGCAACAAGAAATTCTTCAATATATTAACTTAAGAACCTGCCTAAACTGCTTGCAGCATGCCGCAGACAGAGCCTGTATAGCATTTGCATACAGTTTTCTCATATCTGAAACCTTAAACTTGGAGAACTCCCCTTGAACAACATGTAGAAACTGTCTCCACAACTTAAAACTCCCTGAATGCTGCATAAGTACCTTCTCCCATCTACCAATTAACACATCGGTGCTGTCTCTACTCAGATAAGCTTTCATAAGAGAAAGCAAAAGTTCTTCATTATCTGGATTAAGCTCAACTGCCTTCTCCAGTATGCTAATCTTTTTCTCAAGAATCTGCATTCGAGCACCTTTATTTGATTGCTTACTCGCTACACAGTCTTGGAACTCCGCAAAAGCCAACCAACCTTTCTCATCATGGGGATGCTCTCTCGTCAATTTGTTAAACTCCCTTGTTTTACGCAACATTTCATCCTCCCAAGATTCTTCAATAACTGAACCATCCGCAACCAAACTACCTTCACCCGACATTTCAACATCCGATAAAGGAATAAAATCATCATCAACCAAAATTCC
Organism: Acer yangbiense; assembly: GCA_008009225.1. Lineage (NCBI taxonomy): Eukaryota > Viridiplantae > Streptophyta > Magnoliopsida > Sapindales > Sapindaceae > Acer > Acer yangbiense. Next base: position 34,240,648 of record CM017771.1, read on the forward strand.
ACTCTTTCCGGGCACGACAAGGCGAACACGCTTAAGGTTCTTATGGCGTTCCAAAACTGCATACTTTGTAGACCAATACCGTCCCAATTTCAGTTTTCCATCCATTTCATCAATATCACCTTCTTTATCCAACACAGAACCCCTCCTACTCAACCTATACAATCCTTCAGAATAAAACCTAGATAATTTTTCAGGATCATGAAGTTTATAGCGTGGTACATCCATCCTGCATCATAATAACCCGATTTTGAGTTTCAATTCATCTACTTTCATATTTAATTAGATCAAATAATTTCATATTCTTGTCCTGCATTATAATAACCAGATTTCGAGTAATAAACCAAATTAATTCATCTTCATGTCCTGCATAACAATAACCTGATTTCGAGTTTCAATTCATCCACAATCACATCAATTAAATCAAATTAGTTTCTTCATTATATTAACCGGATTTGGAGTTTCAATTCATCCAATTTCACATGCATTTTTTTTGAGTACCTGTAAAGTTTACCGTAGACCAGATTATCGCGGTCGCCGTGAGAATCGAAGAAATATTCTTTGGATTTGGCGGAAGTGAAGGAATCGTATACGTCTCCTTTCTCTCGGGATCTCTTCCTCTTCTTCTCCTTCTTCTCCTTCTTCTTCTTCTTCTTGTTATTCGTCTTCTCTCTCTCACCATCGGACTCGGACTTGGACTCTTCTTCCAGCAACTCATACGAAGCCGATCTAGATGGATATGAGGGCTGGTCGTCTTCTTCGTCGGGAAGGGAGGAGACGACGGCGTCGTTTATTACGGAGAGGTCGGTGAGTTGGAAACTACTGTTGCTGAGCCACTGCGACGCCGCGTTTTGACTGTTATTTGAAGAACAAGTGTTGTTGTTTATGTGAGTTGGGAAGAGAGGAAAATGTGAGGCTTTTGATTTCTGTTTTTCATCTTCTGCTTCGTCTTGCTCTGCTGTTACTGCTTTCTGCTCCTCTTCCATTTTTCCAAATTCCAAGACCAACCCACTCTCTGTCTATTTATTTATGGGTGGCTCTATTCCCACCCAAAACCCAATTTACTTTTCACACCCGTATGGGCGGGGGCCGGCTACAATGCAGTGATTTTATATCACTGCATGATGCAGCCAAAAAAAAATAGTAGATAGCATTGAATAGTGTAGGTACCTACTATTGCCCTTAACTCATTAAAATAATAATATATATTTATTGATTTGATTTTATTAATAATAAAAATAAATAAAAAAAGAAAAAGTAATAATAAAAAATTATTTAATATTGAAAAATAATATAAAAAAATTTTCCATCAGAATAAAATTAATTATTTTCTTATTTTTTTCATGGTAACTACTTTTAGAATATTGGTAACTACTTTTACGGTCTTCGTAACTACTTCTACGGCTTGGTAACTACTTAAGGGTTTTTCTAAAAAAAATTAGCTTGTAATTACTTTTACGGCTTTGGTAACTACTATAAGAGAAATGGTAACCACTTTCACGGCTTGATAACTACTTAAGGGTTTTTCCCTTGTAACTACTTTCACGGCAGTGGTAACTACTTTCACGATTACGGTAACTACTTTCACATCTTGGTAACTACTTAACGGTTCTTCCCAAAAATATTACCTTATAACTAATTTTACGGTAACGGTAACTACTTTCACGGTTCTGGTAACTACTTGTATGGTTTGGTAACTACTTAAGGGTTTTTCCCAAAAATTTACCTTGTAACTACTTTTACGGTAGTGGTAACTACTTTTAGGGACATGGTAACTACTTTAACGGCTTGGTAACTACTTAAGGGTTTTTCCCTTGTAACTACTTAAGGGTTTTTCCCTTGTAACTACTTTTACTGCAGTGGTAACTACTTTTACGGTTACGGTTACGGTTACGGTAACTACTTTCACGGCTTGGTAACTACTTAAGGGTTTTTCCAAAAATAAATTACCTTGTAACTACTTTACGGCTTTCGTAACTACTATAACGGCATCGGTAACTACTTTCACGGCTTGGTAACTACTTAAGGGTTTTTCCCTTATAACTACTTTCACGGCAGTGGTAACTATTTTTACGATTACGGTAACTACTTTCACGGCTTGGTAACTACTTAAGGGTTTTTCCTAAAAAAATTACTTTGTAACTACTTTTATGGTAGCAGTAACTACTTTCACGGTTCTGGTAACTACTTCTACGGCTTGGTAACTACTTAAGGGTTTTTCCCTTGTAACTACTTTAACGGCAGTGGTAACAACTTTTACGGTTACGGTAACTATTTTCACGGCTTGGTAACTACTTAACGGTTTTTCCCAAAAAAATTACTTTGTAACTACTTTTACGGTAGCGGTAACTACTTTTACGGTTACAGTAACTACTTTCATGGCTTGGTAACTACTTAACGGTTTTTCCCAAAAAAATTACCTTGTAACTACTTTTACGGTAGCGGTAACTACTTTAACGGCATCGGTAACTACTTTCACGGCTTGGTAACTACTTAACGGTTTTTCCCTTGTAACTACTTTCACGACAGTTGTAACTACTTTCATGGTTACGGTAACTACTTTCACGGCTTGGTAACTACTTAACGGTTTTTGCAAAAAAAATTACCTTGTAACTACTTCTACGGCAGTGGTAACTACTTTAACGGTTACGGTAACTACTTTCACGGCTTGATAACTACTTAAGGGTTTTTCCAAAAAATTACCTTGTAACTACTTTTACGGTAGTGGTAACTACTTTTAGGGAAATGGTAACTACTTTCACGGCTTGGTAACTACTTAACGGTTTTTTCCTTGTAACTACTTTTACGGTAGCGGTAACTACTTTCACGGTTATGGTAACTACTTTTACGGCTTGGTAACTACTTAAGGGTTTTTCCCTTGTAACTACTTTCACGGCAGTGGTAACTACTTTCACGGCAGTGGTAACTACTTTCACGGTTACGGTAACTACTTTCACGGTTACGGTAACTACTTTCATGGCTTGGTAACTACTTAACGGTTTTTCTAAAAAAATTACCTTGTAACTACTTTTACTGCTTTGGTAACTTCTTTAACGGCATCGGTAACTACTTTCACGGCTTGGTAACTACTTAAGGGTTTTTCCAAAAAAAATTACCTTGTAACTACTTTTACGGTAACGGTAACTATTTTAACGGCATCGGTAACTACTTTCATGGCTTGGTAACTACTTAACGGTTTTTCCAAAAAAAATTACCTTGTAACTACTTTTACGGCTTTGGTAACTTCTTTAACGGCATCGGTAACTACTTTCACGGCTTGGTAACTACTTAAGGGTTTTTCCAAAAAAAATTACCTTGTAACTACTTTTACGGTAGCGGTAACTACTTTAACGGCATCGGTAACTACTTTCACGGCTTGGTAACTACTTAAGGGTTTTTCCCAAAAAAATTACCTTGTAACTACTTTTAGGGACATGGTAACTACTTTTACGGCTTGGTAACTACTTAAGGGTTTTTCCCTTGTAACTACTTAAGGGTTTTTCCCTGTAGGGAAAAATACCGTAGTACACGCAGCGGAAGCGAGACTAAAAGTAGTTTTAGTATGTTTTAAAATTTTTCCTTTTTATGAACCTTAACCCTTTAATTAATTAAACATACATATAATCAACAAAAGATATCATACCTTTTGTCGCATGATCCGATTGACTTACGTCGATGGTAATCTGCAAGATCTTCAATCCTAGCACGAACGTGAATCACCTAGGAGCGTGGTCTCCCTTTTCTTTGAATTGCAAACCTGAGAATGGACAAACAAACTTTTCTTTTTCTTTTGTTAGTCACAAAACAATCAAAAGAAGACTAAGATTATTCCGGTCACTTTTGAGTTCTCAATCTAATGATCGAAACTCGCGTGAACCTAAATCGATGTTGTACACACAAGCTTATTGATGAACAAGCAATTAGTGTACCATCAAAGAATAATCTATTCACTCTTTTATGTTTTAGTAGAATAAAAATAATACTTTCTATGAATTGAGAAGAAGAAGAAAATTGTATCAAGCACAACCCATAGGGTGGCCGAATTCTATACATATGAATATATAGGTGGCCTAAATTTTCTTCTCTTTTCCTATTAGGGTTGCCGAAATCTTGCTCTCTTTTTCTACTAGGGTTGCCGCAAATCACACTCCTAAAAGGAGTTTGTGTTGCACCCTAATTTCCATAAAAGAATAGACTTCAAACCCTAATCCAACTCATAGATATTTTATTCTTTTTATTGACTAAAATAAAAGACTTCTTATTTGATTAAATAAATAAAATTAATTATTTATTTTCTTACCAAATAAGTCTTTTACTTTTAGTATACTACCATCAATAGTATAAGACTAGGAATCATATTTCCTAATCAGAAAAGATTTGTTTCTTAATTAAACAATTAATTAATAAATTAATTAATTCTTATTTAATTAAAACAATGAAAACAAAATAATATCTTAGGTTAAAATATTAACCTTGCCGCCCCACTTGAATAAAATTGGGCCTAATATTATTTTCTTATTTCATTTAATCCATTGGACTTTAAATAAAAAGCCCACATGTGAACCAGAACCATTCTTACTAAAAGAAACAAGCCCACATGTCTTTTATTAATATATTAATATAATTGAGCAGCCCATTACATAAATAATGTGCAAATTATATTCTTAATATATTAAATGCAATTCTAGATGGACCCTTAAATTGGTTCGGTAGAATATATCAAGTGATCTATGCAAGTCCGTGTGGATTAGGGATCTTGGCGGGCCATCTAAATTTAAGCTTCAATAGACATAACCTAATCACAATCAACAAATGATTCACTTAGGTCCAATCCATTAATTTTAACTCATTCCACTAAAGAGCTAAAATTGAACTCTTAAATAAAGATATAAAAGGAAGATGTTCCTCATTCATACCCTAGACAATCATGTTGGAGATAGTGTATCCTCGTGATTAATATCAGTAATCGCCAAGAGTTCATAGACCGCCTATAACTCTCCAAGTTACCATATTTACTCATATGACCACGTTTTGAACTTGGATATTTTGACTTGTCCAGAAGCCATGTTTTCAATAGACACTATCGAAAACTCAACGTTGAGATTTAATATCCAATTACCTCAAAACATCCATATGATGATATTATACTCTCATTTAATAAATGGAGCCACGATGTCCATATCTATAAATGAAGTCCTCTATCGATTAACAAATGAATATCACCAAACTATCGATGATAGACTATGCGTTATAATCGTACTCATTGATAACTCAAATGATATCATTTGCAACCATAAGTCCATCATTTATCTCAGGATTAAGATAGACTCTCCGATTGTCCTGATAATGAAAAGACTATTATCTATTGACGGTTCTAGATAAAGCTTTTCATTGTGATCCAGTTCAATGCACCCAGTGTACAAGATCCTTTTGCTCGAAGACACTCCGATGATTTTAGACTCATCATATCTCATTTGATCCCACTCAAATGCTAGCAAAAGAATTCTACAACTTAACAAGATAAAGGTGCCCAACCTTTAACTTAAGTTGTGAACATTATTCAAGACTAACTAAAGAATTGTGTCTACCACATACATATCCAGATGTACGAACAATTCTTCTTTTCTCATAGTCTTTAGACCTTATGATTATTTACTTTGACAATTATAATATTAAACTATAAATGCTATACGATTTGTTAAACCAGAAATCACTTTATTAATATGAAAAAGATTGTTAATTACAACATTACACTCTTGCTATTGAGCATAATCCTAACAATCTCCCACTTGCACTATAGCAAATGTGTCATATCTCTCAAGCCCATGTTCTCTAGATGCCCATCGAAACTCTTCTGAGGTAGAGCCTTTGTGAAGGGATCCGCTAAATTTTCTGCTGACGCGATTTTGGTAATCGTCACGTCACCTCTTTGAACAATCTCCCTTAAAAGATGATACTTTCTTTCAATGTGTTTACCTCTCTTGTGACTTCTTGGTTCTTTCGAATTAGCCACTGCTCCACTGTTGTCACAGTAGATAGTGATCTGCTTATTCGCACTAGGAATCACTTCTAAGTTAATCAAGAATTGGCGGAGCCAAACAGCCTTTTTGGCAGCCTCGCATGCAGCAACATACTCAGCTTCCATGGTGGAATCAGCAATACAAGATTGCTTGATACTCCTCCATATAACTGCTCCTCCTCCAATAGTAAACACATCCCATGATGTGGATTTTCTGGAGTCAGAATCTGATTGGAAATCAGAATCTGTATACCCAACGGGAATCAAATCCCCTCCAGAGTATACAAGCATATTATCTCTCGTTCTCTTGAGATACTTGAAAATATACTTGACTGCCATCCAGTGATCAGGACCAGGTTTCGATTGAAACCTGCTAACTATGCCAACAGCAAAACAAATATCTGGTCTAGTACAGAGCATTGCATACATGAGACTTCCAACTGCCGAGGCATATAGAACTCTACTCATGAATTGCTCTTCATGCTCAATCTTAGGAACTTGTTCCATAGAAAGCTTGATTCCATGTCTAAAAGGTAACATACCTTTCTTGGAATCCTGCATGGAAAACCTAGACAAGATCTTGTCTATGTATGAAGCTTGGGATAATGCAATCGTTTTATTCTTTCTATCCCTTATTACTTGGATACCTAGAATAAAACTTGCTTCTCCTAAGTCCTTCATATCAAATTGTTTTGCTAACCATTCTTTTACTGATGTCAATACACCTACATCGTTTCCAATGAGTAGTATATCATCAACATAAAGAATCAGGAAAACCAACTTGTCGCCCTTAATCCTTTTGTATACACAAGGTTCGTCAGGATTCTGAATAAATCCAAAACCTTTGACAGCTTGATCAAACCTTATGTTCGAGGATCTGGATGCTTGCTTCAATCCATATATGGATTTCTGCAACTTGCATACCTTTTCCATTTGGCCCTTTTCAATGAATCCCTCTGGTTGCATCATGTAGATGCTTTCGTCAAGACTTCCATTAAGGAAAGCTGTCTTGACGTCCATTTGCCAAATCTCTAGATCTAAAGATGCTGTAATGGATAAGAGTATCCTAATGGATTTAAGCATGGCCACAGGAGAGAAGGTTTCCTCGTAATCGATACCTTCTTTCTGTGTATACCCTTTAGCTACCAATCTAGCTTTAAAGGTTTCCACATTTCCATCCATACCTCTTTTCCTCTTGTATACCCACTTGCACCCAATGGGTTTTATCCCCTTAGGCAAGTCTACAAGGGACCAGACTTTGTTATCGAACATAGATTCAATCTCAGATTGCATTGCCTTTTGCCAATGGCGACTATCAACATCCTCCATAGCTTCCTTGTACGTATAGGGATCATCGTCGTCCGGGAGATTCTCCACTGATTCTCCAAGACCGATGTATCTTTCGGGTTGTGTTCTAACCCTCCCACTACGACGAGGAATGGTAGGTTGTTGATCTTGTGTTGGATCGGAACTTACAATTGGGTTAGGTTGTGTAACCTCTCGTGGAATTGTATCTCCTGACATCTCATTCAGGACAATTCTACTTCTAGGCACAAAATCATTCATATAGTCCTTTTCTAGAAATTTAGCATTTGTCGAAACAAATACTTTAAGATCTGAAGGACTATAGAAATAATATCCTTTAGTTTCTTTTGGATACCCTACAAATATACATGTTTCTGAACGGGACTCCATCTTTTCTGTCTTTCCTTTTAACACATGCGCAGGACAACCAAATATCCTTAAGTGTTGTAAACTAGGCTTGCACCCAGTCCACAACTCATGCGGTGTTTGAGGAACTGACTTAGATGGTACATCGTTTAGAATGTATATAGCAGTTTGTAAAGCATATTCCCAAAAAGAAATAGGAAGTGTTGAATAACTCAACATAGACCTAACCATATCCAAAAGAGTTCTATTTCTCCTTTATGCTACCCCATTTTGTTGAGGTGTACCTAGTGCAGAAAACTGAGAAACTATCCCATTATCAATAAGATATTGCTGAAACTCACCAGATAGATATTCTCCACCACGATCAGATCTCAAGATTTTTATGTGTTTCTCAAGCTGATTTTCCACTTCAGCTTTGAATGCTTTGAACATGTCGCAAGCATCCAACTTATGTCGCATGAGATACATATAACCAAATCTCGAGTAATCATCTGTGAAGGTGATGAAGTACTCATATCCACCTCTAGCTTGAATGCTCATAGGTCCACATACATCAGTGTGTATCAATCCTAAACATTCAGTGGCTCTTGCACCTTTGGCAGAGAACGACCTTTTGGTCATTTTACCTTCCAAACAAGATTCACAAGTTGGTAGATCATCAACCTTTAAGTCACTTAAAGGTCCGTCACATACCAATCTTTTAATCCTATTAAGGTTAATATGACCTAGGCGTAAATGCCATAGGTAGGTTTCATTTATTGATAATTTTACTCTTTTATGATTAGGTTCGGTTAATTCTGTGTCTAACGAGTGAGAGATATTTCTATGCAAAAAGTATAGACCGTTTTCCAATGTACCTTGGCAAATAATTTTGTCATTCTTACTAATAATAAAGACTTTATTAAAAGTAACCGAATATCCAAATTTATTCAAACAAGAAACTGAAATTAAATTCCTCTTGAATTGAGGTACATAATAAACGTCTATCAAATCTAAATGCCTTATAGAATCTAAATAAACTCTAATATCTCCCACTGCACTTGCAGACACTAACGTTCCGTTACCCAAGCGCAAATTGATTTCATTCTTACTCAGCTTTCTCCTTTCTTGGAACCCCTACAAGGAATAACAAACATGATTAGTGGCTCCTGAGTCTATGATCCAAGAATCTGTAGAATCAGCCAAAAAACATGTTTCAAGATAATTTACATTACCTTCTTCCTTCTTATTATGGGACTTTGGGCAATTTCTCTTCCAATGTCCCTTTTCACCACAAAGGAAGCATTTCCCTTTGATCTTGGTTACTTTCTTGGTCTCCTTCTTGATAGGCCCAAGTTGCTTTTTCTTCTGTTGTTTCTTGACCTTTTGACAGGCCTTAACAGTAGCAACTTTACCAACCATATGAATCTCTTGACCTTTGCCTTTCACAAGGATCTTTTCAGCACTTTGAACATCTTGCATCAGGCCTTGTAAGGTGTATTCCTTTTTGTTCAAAGTGTAGTCCAATTTGAACTAATCAAAGGAATCTGACAATGAATTGACAACCATATCAATCTTTGTCTCACCATCTATCTCAGCGCCATGCAGTTCAGCAATGTTGAGATGTGCTATGACTTTCATCATGTGATCCTTCACAGCCTGTCCAGGTTTCATCCTAAGATTCATAAAAGCAGTCACTGCCTCTCTCTTAGTCGTCCTAGACTTCATAGTAAACATCTCCTCTAGAGACATCATTATATCAGCAGCGGACTCCATTCCTTCATGCTGATGTTGCAACACGTCGGAGATAGTGGCCATAATGTAACATTTTGCCATATCATCTGAAGTCTTCCACTGCTCATACTCATCTCTATACATTATGCTAGATTCATTATTAGGAGCAGGTGGTTTAGGAGTAGTTAGAACAAACTTATGTTTTTCACTTTGCAGCAACAACCCAATTTTCCTTTTCCATGTGACATAATTATCTCCAGTTAAAGTGTTATCTTTCAGGATGTTCATAAGTGATGGGGTCATGATTTCTGAATAAAACAAAACATATATAAGTAAATAATCATGATAAAGCACTTTTAAATATTTATCTTGAATTAAATAAATAACTCAATCATAAAAATTCAACGGTGATCCAACACCCATAAATGTTACGCCTCCTTTGGGAGTTCGCACCATTTACTAGTTAGACTAGGTCCCACCTAATTGTTAACATAACAACCAGCGTTTTCAATTTTAGCCTTGTAATTTTACTGACAAGAACTCTTGGGAGGATATCAATAAAATTACATTGAGTGTGTTACAAAGATATCGACCTTCAATTTTCTCTCACGAAAATCCCTCCTTGGGGAGTAGATCTCGTTTGAGTCCAATGTCTAGTCTATCCTTGTAAGGAAGTATATTGCTAAATTCCATTCATGGACGCCCCTTGGGGGGATTACCAATAAATAATAAAGCTCAACTAACCTTGGAGGCCATAGGTGTTACAAAAACACCTTCTCCCACTCAATTATTTAAGGCGTGTGATTAAATCCCATAGAATGATTTACCAAGTTATCTAGATGCCAATTTAGATACCTAAATCATTCAATGCATGTTCATACCAAAAGAGATATATGAGTGGCACTCCTATTCTATATGTCATGTTATCATACAATAACAAATATTGTAATATTTAAGCAAAAATTGAATAGCAACAATTTTGGCCCATCCTAGAAAAGCAAGTAAATTACAATTGTCAGGAATACAAGATCTTCAGGTGGCCATCAACCATACGCTCATCCCTCGGCCTCCTCCCATGGGCTTGCACAGCCCACAACCCCACAAAGGGGCTGCCATGCGCAGCCCATAAGGCCACACAAGGCTGCCGTGCGCAGCCCACCAGAATTTGGGCTTGCCACGCGCAGCCCAATCCACTCCTAGGGTGCGCACGGTGCTCGTTCTCAGTTCCGGTTGTCTCGTTTTTCTTCGTGTCTTCGAATCTTCAATACCCGAATACATTACAGCAGTATTTAAACAAATAAAATACTTCAGTATTTTTTTTTTTTTAATCACTGCAGTATATTTACAAACAAAAAACTGCACATAATAAATAAAAAAACTGCAGTAAAAACTGCACTTAAAATAAAAAAAAAAAAAAAAAAACCTAGCAACTACCAAGAAGGAATTATGGCGATGATAGACCACCCTTCTTGTTACAACTCCGAAACAATAATTACATTGAAAATCTAGGACCAAAATCGAGCAACAACAATCCACATAGACATATATAAATCCATACATCCACATGTAATTATATATGCGAATACCTAGAGTGCCATCTCTTTCTAAACATGCATAATCACAATAAAAAGAAATAGATTCACGTATATATACGTTAATTAATTAAAAGGGTTCAACCTAGGCTCTGATACCAATTGTAGGGAAAAATACCGTAGTTCACGCAGCGGAAGCGAGACTAAAAGTAGTTTTAGTATGTTTTAAAATTTTTCCTTTTTATGAACCTTAACCCTTTAATTAATTAAACATACATATAATCAACAAAAGATATCATACCTTTTGTCGCGTGATCCGATTGACTTACGTCGATGGTAATCCGCAAGATCTTCAATCCTAGCACGAACGTGAATCACCTAGGAGCGTGGTCTCCCTTTTCTTTGAATTGCAAACCTGAGAATGGACAAACAAACTTTTCTTTTTCTTTTGTTAGTCACAAAACAATCAAAAGAAGACTAAGATTATTCCGGTCACTTTTGAGTTCTCAATCTAATGATCGAAACTCGCGTGAACCTAAATCGATGTTGTACACACAAGCTTATTGATGAACAAGCAATTAGTGTACCATCAAAGAATAATCTATTCACTCTTTTATGTTTTAGTAGAATAAAAATAATACTTTCTATGAATTGAGAAGAAGAAGAAAATTGTATCAAGCACAACCCATAGGGTGGCCGAATTCTATACATATGAATATATAGGTGGCCTAAATTTTCTTCTCTTTTCCTATTAGGGTTGCCGAAATCTTGCTCTCTTTTTCTACTAGGGTTGCCGCAAATCACACTCCTAAAAGGAGTTTGTGTTGCACCCTAATTTCCATAAAAGAATAGACTTCAAACCCTAATCCAATTCATAGATATTTTATTCTTTTTATTGACTAAAATAAAAGACTTCTTATTTGATTAAATAAATAAAATTAATTATTTATTTTCTTACCAAATAAGTCTTTTACTTTTAGTATACTACCATCAATAGTATAAGACTAGGAATCATATTTCCTAATCAGAAAAGATTTGTTTCTTAATTAAACAATTAATTAATAAATTAATTAATTCTTATTTAATTAAAACAATGAAAACAAAATAATATCTTAGGTTAAAATATTAACCTTGCCGCCCCACTTGAATAAAATTGGGCCTAATATTATTTTCTTATTTCATTTAATCCATTGGACTTTAAATAAAAAGCCCACATGTGAACCAGAACCATTCTTACTAAAAGAAACAAGCCCACATGTCTTTTATTAATATATTAATATAATTGAGCAGCCTATTACATAAATAATGTGCAAATTATATTCTTAATATATTAAATGCAATTCTAGATGGACCCTTAAATTGGTCCGGTAGAATATATCAAGTGATCCATGCAAGTCCGTGTGGATTGGGGATCTTGGCAGGCCATCTAAATTTAAGCTTCAATAGACATAACCTAATCACAATCAACAAATGATTCACTTAGGTCCGATCCATTAATTTTAACTCATTCCACTAAAGAGCTAAAATTGAACTCTTAAATAAAGATAGAAAAGGAAGATGTTCCTCATTCATACCCTGACAATCATGTTGGAGATAGTGTATCCTCGTGATTAATATCAGTAATCGCCAAGAGTTCATAGACCGCCTATAACTCTCCAAGTTACCATATTTACTCATATGACCACGTTTTGAACTTGGATATTTTGACTTGTCCAGAAGCCATGTTTTCAATAGACACTATCAAAAACTCAACGTTGAGATTTAATATCCAATTACCTCAAAACATCCATATGATGATATTATACTCTCATTTAATAAATGGAGCCACGATGTCCATATCTATAAATGAAGTCCTCTATCGATTAACAAATGAATATCACCAAACTATCGAGGATAGACTATGCGTTATAATCGTACTCATTGATAACTCAAATGATATCATTTGCAACCATAAGTCCATCATTTATCTCAGGATTAAGATAGACTCTCCGATTGTCCTAATAATGAAAAGACTATTATCTATTGACGGTTCTAGATAAAGCTTTTCATTGTGATCCAGTTCAATGCACCCAGTGCACTAGATCCTTTTGCTCGAAGACACTCCGATGATTTTAGACTCATCATATCTCATTTGATCTCACTCAAATGCTAGCAAAAGAATTCTACAACTTTAACAAGATAAAGGTGCCCAACCTTTAACTTAAGTTGTGAACATTATTCAAGACTAACTAAAGAATTGTGTCTACCACATACATATCCAGATGTACGAACAATTCTTCTTTTCTCATAGTCTTTAGACCTTATGATTATTTACTTTGACAATTATAATATTAAACTATAAATGCTATACGATTTGTTAAACCAGAAATCACTTTATTAATATGAAAAAGATTGTTAATTACAACATTACACTCTTGCTATTGAGCATAATCCTAACATTCCCTTGTAACTACTTTCACGTCAGTGGTTACTACTTTAACGGTTACGGTAACTACTTTCACGACTTGGTAACTACTTAATGGTTTTTCCAAACAAATTACCTTGTAACTACTTTTACGGCATCGGTAACTACTTTTACGGCATCGGTAACTACTTTCACGGCTTGGTAACTACTTAAGGGTTTTTCCTTTGTAACTACTTTCACGTCAGTGGTAACTACTTTAACGGTTACGGTAACAACTTTCACGGCTTGGTAACTACTTAACGGTTTTTCCCAAAAACATTACCTTGTAACTACTTTTACGGTAGCGGTAACTACTTTTACGGTTCTAGTAACTACTTTCACGGCTTAGTAACTACTTAAGGGTTTTTCCAAAAGAATTACCTTGTAACTACTTTTACGGTAGTGGTAACTACTTTTAGGGAAATGGTAACTACTTTCACGGCTTGGTAACTACTTAAGGGTTTTTCCAAAAAAATTACCTTGTAACTACTTTTACGGCTTTGGTAACTACTTTTACGGCATCGGTAACTACTTTCACGGCTTGGTAACTACTTAAAGGTTTTTCCAAAAATAATTACCTTGTAACTATTTTTACGGCTATGGTAACTACTTTTACGGTTACGGTAACTACTTTTACGGCTTGGTAACTACTTAAGGGTTTTTCCAAAAAACATTACCGTGTAACTACTTTTACGGTAGTGGTAACTACTTTTAGGGAAATAGTAACTACTTTCAGGGCTTGGTAACTACTTTCAGGGCTTTTCCAAAAAAATTACCTTGTAACTACTTTTACGGCTTTAGTAACTACGTTTACGGCATCGGTAACTACTTTCACGGCTTGGTAACTACTTAAGTGTTTTTCCAAAAAAAATTACCTTGTAACTATTTTTACGGCTGTGGTAACTACTTTTACGGCTGTGGTAACTACTTTTACGGCATCGGTAACTACTTTCACGGCTTGGTAACTACTTAAGGGTTTTTCCAAAAAAAATTACCTTGTAACTATTTTTACGGCTGTGGTAACTACTTTTACGGCATTGGTAACTAATTTCACGGCTTGGTAACTACTTAAGGGTTTTTCCAAAATAATTACCTTGTAACTACTTTTACGGCTGTGGTAACTACTTTTACGGCATCGGTAAATACTTTCACGGCTTGGTAACTACTTAAGGGTTTTTCCCAATAATTACCTTGTAACTACTTTTACGGTAGCGGTAACTACTTTAATGGCTCTGGTAACTAATTTTACGGCTTGGTAACTACTTAAGGGTTTTTTTTAAAATAATTACCTTGTAACTACTTTAAGGGTAGCGGTAACTACTTTTTCGGCTTGGAATATTTATATATATATAAACAATTTTTTATGGTTTATACTACATCTGTAGTATCCAGATGTAGCTTAGATAAGAAACCATTTGTTCATCCATACTAACTAATAAGCTGACGATCTGTCCTAGGAGTTGGTGATGATAATTTGTCACGCTGAGCATTATTTTAATTTTTATTTGAGCTACATCAGTATAAAATATAAATATATGTATATATTTATACATAAATTCTATTATCAGTTCCAACTGACAAAAGTTATATCATCCACTACTGGATTTACATTATACGCCACAGAAGCACCTGAATTACTAAACTAAATAGGTATTAGTTTGGTAATGGTTGGAGCAGCAAACTCGGATTCGGCCAGAATCTCATTTTTGGCTAGTATGAAGGGGGAATTGGCCAAAAAATTGGATAGGGGTCAAGAAGCCCCTGTACACAAACTGTCCCTGAGCAACTGTACTGATTCCCAATCCAGTTGTACCAGGGTTCTGATATAACGTTTGTCAGTTCAAACTGATAATAGAATTTATGTATATTTATATCCATCTATTTGCTGGGTTGTATTTCTATTGACATTTTTACTGTTTCAAAAATGAAGTGAAAGGAAGAAGTACATAATGGAGAAGCAAGAAAAGTTGAGTAATGTACAAGAATTGTTTTCTCTCATGTTGGTATACATAGACAGAATCCTCTTACACATAAATACACAAAACAACACACATTCCAACACTAACACTACGAGTGCAATGCTCAGATGAACAACTTGGGAGAACATAAGCTTGGACAGTCATTCAAGTTTGCCGATGAATGAACTCAGATGATTGCATTTTCAGAATGAGTTTGTGACAATTCTGAACAGAATGGATCCATCTAACCCTGATACCATGACGAAGGAAGTGGATAATTTTTTTTCTTACTTAGATCGTGTGCAACAAGACTTGTTGGAATATGTGTTAACAAGCAAAAATTGAACATCTCCAACACCAGATTTTGTATTGCCAAATTCATCAACCTGAATACGTTTTGCAGTCCTGTGAACGGATACCTTATTGATGATACTTGTATCTTTGGTGTGTAGGTGTTTGTTGCCCCAACCAATCTGCAACTATTGTACATCATAATGTTGAAACATACCTCATCCCATCACCAATTGTAGTGATGTTGGTGTCCAGTTGACAGGAAACCATTCATTACTGCAATGAAGAGAAAATTTACAGGTCATGAGGCAGATATTAAAGCATTGAATCTATGTTTTATGTATTTGTGTGTTTGGTTTCCTATCTGTATTTGATATTGACAGAGTGATAACATGAGTCAATTGAGGGAAGGAAAAGCAAAAATGGTAGAGATATTATTAGAGACTACTTAAGGGTTTTTCCAAAACAATTACCTTGTAACTACTTGATTAATTCGAAATTCGGAGTTCTTCTTGTAGAGATGAGGTGGAAAGCAATATGATTAGGGAAGCATCAGTTGTCCAAGTTAGCGACACTGTAATTTATTCATTTTAATTATGTTTTTTTTTTTTTTAAAATCCACAGACCACGGGTTGAAAATTTTGTAGTCTTCATCATGTGTTGAAAATGCAATGTGGGCGACAACAGAGACCGCTAGTAACTGTGTAGTTGTTTACAGAAAGGACTAAGTGCATGTCAATTGTGAATTTATGATGATATATTATACTGCTTATGGCATTGTTAATGCTTTGAAAGCAACCACATGTAGCTTAATTTGTCTCATACTCATACTTCCTATAGAAAGAGATATTATAAAGGAATAAAACAGAAATCAAAATACATATCCGAACTAAACAATTATATAACAGTGCATGAAGTACCAATATGTAAATAAAAACAAATGTACTTAAATCGAAAGACTAAAAAAAACAAACAAATTAAAAGAAAGAAACTGCAGGTGACTGACAACTATGTGCCCTGATCTGGAACATTGGGGTCCTGAGGTGGCATGTTCTGGTCCGGTGGTGCCTGCTGTGGTCCTGTAGGAGGATGCCTATTAAGCCTTCGGTACACGAATGAGATGTCCACGCCATGGTTCACCAAACCCAATTGGAAATCATCCAACCTCCGATTTATGCTAACTTACTGAAAATTTATCCAAGACATTCTGTCAAGCTTTGGATCCACATGAATTGTGGATTGAGTACCACCTTCATCGCGGGTAGTTTGCTGACCAGTAATCTTTCTCCTCTTGCGAATAGAATTCGCCATTTTTAACTGCAATAAACAATTTGTGGAAAATGAAGTACAAGTTGTAGAAAACCATTTTTTAACATACATACTGTGTACACCAGTTAATAATGTATTCGTATGGAGAAATATACATGAACATACAAAAGTGAGGAAAGAAATAATGAAATCTTAACATGTTAAGATAACAAAATCATATTTGCTAGGAGATTGATCATTGTAAAATGTAAAATGACCATTCATATAAACCAATTAAAATCTCTTAGCATACAAGTGCAGTACATCAAATGTAAATGCATTTTTCATGTGTAGTATAGCTAGATAAGATAGAGTCATGAGGTGGCATTCAAATGGGTACTAAGCAACATATATTGAATGACTATCGTCTTAATGGTTTGAAAAAGTAATCTATGGTGCTGAAGCTGCCAAACCAATTATAGACCATTCAAATCACATTGTATATCTAGGAAACAACCTATAAAGTCGTATCTATTTAATAGTTTAAACAGAATAATAACAAAAAATATTTTTTAAAAGGCTTCCAAAAAGTTCAACAGAATGAAACAAAATTTACAGATTGGTTAACAATGTGTTTTCACAGCTATTAAAACAATATTGCAACAGTATATTACCATTTAAAACCTCAAGTAAGGATGAAGAGTTTCATAAAGTTCTGTCATACCAAGTCCATTTTCAGTATATATGGGTATAGGATCACCTATTCCTAACATGAGGGCTTCATCAGTAGCCCCAAAAAGAGAAACAATGCAATCATATCATCAAGGGATTCACAATTATTGATTTTCCTTACATAAAATGAAATTTTGTGGAGAAGAGGTCAAATGTTGTATGTTAGGTGCTGTGAATATATGCACGGACCTCTAAGTTCTTTGAGGGAAAACTGCCCCCTAATGCTAGAACAAACAAACAAATAATAATTTGATTCAAAACAATGTCAAGCTAGGAAAATTATTTCACATCCAAGATATGACCTCACCCCCACCCCAAAGAACATTAGGAAGGCCAAAAAACCATAATCAATGTTTTAAAAGGCATTTTCAGTATTGAGGGGTTTTCCTACATTGAGGCGAGGTGTAAGCCTTAAGGCGTAACGGGGCGTAAACCTCACTAGGGAGAGTGAAGATAAATAAATAAATAAATAAATAAATAAATAAATATATATATATATAAAGCAATAAGGCACATAAATTTATAATTATGAAAACAACCAATAAGTTCATAATTCATAACATGATAAAAATAAACAAGTTCATAGCATGATAAGAATAAAAAAGACTTCAGAAAAGTAAAGGCACTTCATTAATCATCTCTGAACATCATCATTCATCAGTAGAATGATCAAGTGAGAAGTCACTAAGGTGTTGAACACCAAATAACAATAGTAAATTAACAAACCCTAATACAATGACTTTTTTTTTTTTTTTTTTTTTGGATTGATGTGCGTCTAATTGGGCTTTAAATACAATTTAACAGTCAGCATGTTATAATTTTCAATGGGCCATTGTCAAATTGGGCATTTGGGCCATCAAAGATATGATAACCCAATAGATGTATGAGACACTATTGAGGCGTATAGCCTCACAACGCCTCTGAGGCATAGTTGTGAGGTGTAATGAGGCGTATTTTGAGGCGGAGGCCTCAGTAATGGGCATTAAGGCTTCAGTCTCAATGCAATTTTAACAATTTACCCACAGAGGCGAGCCTCAAGGCTAGCCTCACAAACCCTATTAAAACATTAACCATAAGCACTGCATATTTAACGGTGTCTGAAAAATAAAGACATAGTCATGTTGCTTAGATTATGCATGAACAAATGAATTCCAATTATCAACTACAACTTTTCTCCACCTTTGAAAACAGTAAGAGATCGTCAACAAACATACCAACAACTCTTGGTATGCAGGTCCTCCAAAAGCTTCTTACCAAGTTTCTATTACACTCAATATCTTCTCTTTTACATGGAAGTCGGCCTACAATAGAGCACATAAGAACTATGAACAACTTTTACCAAAAAATAAACAATTACCACAACAAACACAGACAACATACACTACTTGAGAAAACTCGAGATGCAATCACAAAATGGAATGTTCGGGCCTAAAAAATTTTATAATTTAAGGGTTCAGTGAAACCGGCTCTAATCTGTTACAAGTTTTTTTTTTTCTTTTTAATTTACAAATTTTTTATTTGCTCCTCTAATCTCAACCATTAGTTATTAATTATGGTTCATCTGATGGCTCAAATATTTCCAAATAAATCACTGCATCATGCAGCAATTTTTGTTCACGGCATAGTAGCAATTTCCATAAATTAGACTAAGGTTGCCGTACATGTCATGATCTTAGGTTGTTTTGTCGTATATGCTATGAATGGTGGGGACTATAAGAAATGGCCGACACAAAAAATGGTAAAACCTTATGTGGAGTCCCTTTCTCTCTCAGCTTGTTATATACTTATATCTTGCTTATATCTTAGGTGCACCGGTATCCTCAAGGCGATTGAGGCGGTAGCCTCAGTCGATAAATGAAAAAAACAATGTAAATTAAATAATAATAACATCGAATAAAGTAGGAAAATGTACCATAATATTCAATATAACAGTCATTTAACAATTCCAACATAAATATCCGTAATAAAATTAAATATTACAAAAGACAGTTGTCTTCCTCATGACATGTAACCACTATTTTTCTAATAGACTATCAATCTATCAGTTGTGTGAAATGTCTAATAGACATTTTTTTCCTAATGTTCCTGCAGAACAGAGCAGCCTAAACAAGCTACAAGAACATATCCCCAACAAGGAAACAGAAACAGAAGCATCAGAAGGAAAGAGCACCTAAAAACCGAAACTCAAAGAAGCAGCACAACGAAACATAAACAAAACAACTTCTCACAAGGAAACACAAACAAAGCAGAGGCACAATAATAGAAGAAGAGAAGTTGCACTAGAAGAACACAAATGTGCACCAAAAAGAGCACAAACTTGTATATCAGTATATGTTTAAGACTTTAACCATATATGTTTTAAGTGCATATCAGATATTTAAATCTAATAAAATATTATTATCATATCAGTTCACAACCATATCAGTTCACAAGCAAATTTATTATTATTGTATGCTTATATATTATGAATGAATCAATGATCATCATGTCATTTCGTCATTTCCCTACTGAAGCATTTCGCACCCTCTCAAGCTCATTGATTAAAATCATTTGGCTCTTAGTCACACAGGACTAAACATTTTCAATTTCGTTGGATTCAAAATCAGACTTAATGTCACAAAGGTAAATTACTCATTTTATATAAGTCAACTGGATGAATGGAGATCTTTAAACAAAAAATAAACAAAAAATAGAAACAAAAGATATTCAATTTATTTTATATATATATATATTTTAAATATCAATGAACCGAATCTCCAATGTGAACCGGATCAAGGGAGGTCTTGTTCGACCCCCTCCAAAAACAGGAGATTTCCTAGAAGGTTTGACGGTTGGTCAAAATTGATTTCTGTCATTTGCTTTGTCTTTCAATTCTCAAATTCTTCATTGTGTGAACATCTAAAAAAATTGTTTACAAATGAACCTATCAAATGCAGCCCCAAACAGACCAAACCTATTGAAGATGTGGTTCAAAACCACTATCAACAACTTTCCAAAAAGAAACAAAAAAAAAAAAAACCGCTTTCAACAAGTCCAGTTCTAGTTTCAACAAAACAGATTTCTTTAAACCACAACAAAACCAATTACTGAAACATACTTTCAACAATATTTATAAATCCATATCTCCACTGCATCAAACAGAATTTCAACAAATCAAACCAGAGACAACCAAACCTATAAAATAAATAAAAAAAACACTACTCCACCACCCTTGCGCTCATCAAACCGCATACAACCCATCATAATCCATGGCTCCACCATCAAACAAGTTTTATATGTATGTTTGCAGACACATGAGGAGATGGAGTTGTTGAAGAATACAGACAAGTAGAAAGGGAGATGAAGAAAATAGATAGTGAGCAGTGTATGCTTACAGGAGAAGTTGGAAGTGATGATAGGAAGGAGAGATGAAGTCGTCAGAGATGTTGGAGGAGATAATTGCCGCCCGCTGGAAGAAGTGAATCGCCGGCATCTGGAAGAAGAGAAACCCCAGCTACTGCAAGAATAGAAATTGACGGCCGCCGGAGATGGTGAGGTCACCGCTGGAGATCTTTTCCGATGAAGAGAGATTGAACTTTAGGGCTTGCAAATTGGTTCAACGATTGGGATTCAGATTGAGATTGGAATATGAGAATTAGGGATTTGTAGTGGTTCTTGTTGTTGTTTCACTATGGAGGTTCAATTCGAATTGGTTGATCTTTGATCGTGTCAAGATACACAAACATTCAAGTGACTCAGTTGCAGCTTTGGTTAATCTGTCGGTTAAGATCGTAGGGTCAGGAATCGTCCCACCGTTGTTTGATGATGTCGGTTGTTTTGTTGGAGTGGTGGACAGAGAGACCAGATGCGTTGGAGTGTTGGTTAGAGACAGGACCAGTAGCGTCGTTTTGTTGGAGGAATGGTGGAAAGACAGACCAGATGCGTTGGAGTGGTGGAGTGAGAGACCTGAACCATCGTTTTGTTTCAGAGGTGGAGAGAGAGACCGGATACGTTTTCCATTATAGGTTACTGGTTTTTTATTTTTTTAAATTGATCAATTTTTTTTCTCCCTATTTAATCTCATCCATTGACTTCAATTATGTTTCATCTGATGGCTCACATTTAACCTCAAAAATCACTGCATCATGAAGTGATTTTGTTTCACTGCATTGTAGCCAAATCCGTATGGCCATATCCAATATTTGAAATAACGGGATGGGATGGGTTGGGTTGAAATTTTTTTAACCCAATTCAATCCAACGTAAATTTTAACCCAACTCAATCCAATCCAGTATTTGTCGGGTTGGGTTGGATTGGATTGGATTGATCTAGTTGGGCTTTTTAAGCCAAATAGAAAAAAAATATATTTAAATTCAAATTTTGTTATATCAAAATTCTAATTTATAATAATTTTTCACCCTAATATTATATAGAGTTTAGATTTTTTAAAAGCATCAAAATCAAATCACAACATACAATATAAATTGTTTAAATATATGTTGCATAATTAAAAAAATAAAAAAAATAACAATTTATCCAATTTGGAAAGTCTCTATCTAAGTCTCCCATCCATTTTACAATTATAATCACTTCGTCAAATACCTCGTGATTGGATAATCTATTATTTATTTCAACCAACATAATAGTTTAAGTTTATATACAATTATTAGACTTTTTCTACCAAATTCTTAATCAAATCCTAAAGAAAAAGAAAAGCATTTTAAAGTATAATCAAGGATGTGCCAATTAATATAAAAGATGAAGATAACATAATTACATACTTTTAATAAATGTATTATATATTATGGCATAAAATATTTAAAATTATGTATTTATATTTGTCATTTATAATATTATAAATGGTGCATGAGTAAAATTTTTAAATATTTTAAAAAATGAGATTTTATAATAAATATAATCATAAATAAAATTATTTAATTTATTTTTTATTATTTATGTTGGGTTGGATTATTTTATGGTTGGGTTGGGTTGGCGGGTTGGTGCCCACCCCTAATTTGAATGTTAAGACTATGGTTGCGTTTGATTTTTCATCTGAAGACTGAACAGTGCTAATCAATTATACTGAAGATTGAATAGTGATTGAAAATTGAAACTGAAAAACATGTTTGTTTTTTTCACTGAAAACTGAATATAAGTTATAAATTGTTTGTTTTTTTTGTTACAAATATCTTAAAATAAATACTTTTATATCTATGCCCTTTCAACTATTATTTGTTATATATTTATATTTTAAATATATTAAATACAACTAAAACAGTAATGCCATAAAATAATTACAAATTTATTAAAAAAAAAAATTACCATATAAAATATAACCCTTAGAGTATAAAAATTGAACAAGTTAATTGAAGTTTAGTTTAAGAAATAACAATAGATTAGAGTTAGCCACTAATAATCTGTTTTTATACTATATATGTGGAATAATAATATAATAACAAATTTATAATGAAATCTATATGCTCTATCAAATTTTATTTTATTTTTTATTTTTGAAAGTGGCTGCTAAAGTTTTTTAAATAACGAGAAGAAAAAAATATTAATATGGTTAAGGAGTGTGAGAGAAGAGAAAATTGGAAACAAATAAGATTTGTAAGGATGAATTTGGAAGTAATAAATTAATATATATTTCAGTTATTTTTCATTAAGTGAAAAGTAAAAACTTTTTATAAAAGGAGCTCATTTAGTGGTTTTACAACTTGTTAACCGAAAATTGTCACTTGGGGTAATTTTTCCAATTAACAATTCTAGTGATTGGAATCGGGGTAGATCTTAATCAGAGAGATATCAAGTAGTTCGATACCTTTAGCTTCTTAATAAAACCAGTAAAAGACAATGATAATGGTAAGTGAAAATTAACGTACCAATAGGATCACATATAACTTATTTATTGATAGTAAACATATAACGAAGATGCAATGAAGATATTCATATGGCTATAGTGATAGGGTTAAAGGTTTAGTTGGCGATGGCGATGGAGCTTTTGTGCATGTCGATAAGTGGAAAACATAAAGTAGGGTTCTGGACTCGGAATTGTCTTCCCCTTTCTGTGTGATAACACGATGTATATATGTGTCCCAATACTTGCCTAGCATTCCTCTAAATTCGGTCTAGTGACCTAGAGTTTTTCAGGACATTCCGTGGAGATTGGCGAGAAGATCGTCTCTTTCCTTCTTGGAATCGAGCGATCTCTTATTTGGCAGAATTCTGATATAGTTGACTTGCCTTTCAAATAGAATTCTTGAGTGGCGGGAAAGAATCAACTTCCTCGTTATTAAAACGCTGTCATTACACTGTCTTTCTATGTAGTTTGATCCTCGGCGTACCTGATCTTACCTTGATACTTGGTAATCTGCTAGCCTAATACTTACTGCTTGGTTGGCTGGCTCTAGGCGGGATCGGGATACATAGGTATCTCACTTTCTACCTGATTATTTAAATTTAGTATAAGTGCACTGGGTATCGGGATACCGGGATGCCGGATGGTAGCAGGGTATTAGGATCATGCAGTAGTGGAGTCCCTAGAACTTGGCTTCTTTGTTTCCTGGTACCTTTGAGTCTAGGAACCTTTGATCCAGATTTGGACTGGTAGGAGGTTGTACCCGGCCAATTTTAAAGGCAGGGTATCAAGATGCTCTTCTATGGTGTCTTTTTAGTTCAGTTATTGCCCAATGTTGATGGAAAATTCTTCTTTGACCCCTTGCCATTTTTGACGGTTAACAGAAGTCCCCCCTAACTTGAACATCGGTACCTTGTTGGGGTTAGAGTCAAGATACTTGGATACATGAAGGATTTTCCTTATCCTGTCTAGCTGGTTTCCACTGTCTTGGAGAAAATCCTCCTTCAGCATGCAAATTCTTCTTCAGCACGCTCATAATAAATGAGTAATCTATGTGTCGAGTCCTAAGTGTTCCATTTATTTGAATGGATCGTTTTTTGGCGTGATTTTCTCGAAACCATCTCCTACATGTTTCCGGTCATCAATTCCGGTTTCCTTGTTTATTCAGGTAACTGTCCACCTTCCTCTATAAATAATCCAACTTTCTTCCTTCTCTTACATCGATTTCAAAATTTAAAAAGCACAACCCTAGCTTTCTCGTTCTTTCTTCTTACTAGCAACCTTTCAAATTTCCTTCTTCTTCTTCTTCTTCTTCTTCTTCTTCTTCTTCATACTTCTGTAATGGCGACTCCATCAGACTTTCCTGCACCTTCACAAGACCCTCATCCAGCTTCACCAAACCCTCACCTAACTTCTCTAAACCCTTATGATAGCATTGATGACCTCCTTAATATGGAGAAGGTAGATTCAGAGGAGAGCTCCTCAAAGACAAGGGGGAAGAAATGAGGTCAGGAAGAAAGCGACCTCGCTGGTGGCAGTAACCCGTCTTAGCATCGCTGTTCCACAATAAATCCCTGAATCAGGTCAGGTTTCAACAATAGACCCGGTCCAAGTCGTTGATGAGGAGGACGACGAGGATGTTGATGAAGAGAAGGAGGAGGAGGAGGAGGAGGAGGATGGTATTCCGGTTGTCGATTCTGCAAGAGTCCTCGTTGGTCCTCTATCCTTCTTTTATGATGGCCGGATTATCCTGAATTCGGTCTGCACAGTCGATACCTTGGCTCGTTTGAGGAGGGATTATAGGATCTCTGATACCATTATCTCTTCCTCACTAGGGTTACGATATGTACACCTCACCTCAAGGTCGCCTTTTCATCCACACAGCCGCCTTCGAGTGCAGGGTCAGGCTTCCCATTCATCCCACCCTTCGTAAGGCGCTTGTTGCTCTGGAGCTGGCCCCCATACAAATCTCACCAGGGTTTTGGAAGCACTTGACGGGGTTCCTGGTTCTCTGGAAATAACAGTGCGAGAAAGATAACGTGGCGAGGGAACCCGGTTTTGACGAGCCACGCTACATCTTCCAAGTAGCAAACTTGGTACCCCGGGGCCAGTTCTACATGATACGAACCTCGTCGATTGTATCAAGATTGATGCCTAAGATCGTCTAACCTCTGGTTCGGATGGAAACCGCGACCCAACACCTATATCGAGATGTGAACCTTGGTATAAAGGAGGACGCCACAATCAAGGATGGAATACTCGATTGATAAGTCATGTTTGAACGCCACAAGGTAAAACCTTGATAAGTTCGCAGTTCAATGAAGAACCAAAGAGAAAATGTTCTCTGAAAATATTATTTCATTCAAAAGTCTCCTCCCCAATAATACATCAATGAGTCCCTTATAAACTGAAACCCTAAAACCTAAAAAGGAAATAAATATTTGGCAATTAATGCCTTACAATCAGGAAACTAAAATGAGCAATAATTGCCTTACAAATGGGAAAGAAAATAAAAACTAAAACAAGAAACTATTGACTTGCTCCCTATTTGGAAGGCTAAAAATGAAAACAAATCAGCCCCTTAATTTAGGAAACAAATCAACTCTTTATTCTTTAGAAACCAATAAGGAAAACTGAAATTCGGACTCCTCAGCTCAAGTCTTCGAGCAACAAACTAGATTGCCGAATTTAGGCCAGTTTTGATCTGTTACGGATGACAGAGTCTTCTTGACATCTGTATGGATCGTCTTGGGCTTTCCAAAAAAATATTATAATAGACGATCCGACCTTATATGCACTCTATAGAGGCCCACGAAGTTTAGCCCGGA
This sequence comes from Acer yangbiense, assembly GCA_008009225.1. Lineage (NCBI taxonomy): Eukaryota > Viridiplantae > Streptophyta > Magnoliopsida > Sapindales > Sapindaceae > Acer > Acer yangbiense. Next base: position 34,266,916 of record CM017771.1, read on the forward strand.
TTTGGTCTTCATGTGGGCCGAACTTGGATTTCAGCAACTTAGACTCAGCCCCTATTAAAAGCTTCTTTGATCCTTTTGGCCCTTGTAATTGGCCCAACTGGAACATGCAATGGATCATTTGATGGTGCTTCTTGATCCTCATCATTCCCCCTCTCTTTAAAAGGATTCGTCCTTGAATCTTCACCGAAATATTGTTGATAGCCTTCGACACTTCGTCAAATTCCTGCCAAAGAGAAACAAGAACACTAGGACAAAAAGTTGGCTGATTTGAAAACAAGGCCTTTTTGGTCTCACACTTTTTTGCATAGGAGTTCATTTGTTTTCTCTCATTTTTTTCTACACTAGTAAGAACTTCTGTTTCTTTTTCACTCTTTTTTTTCTCACTAGCAAAAATTTCTATTTCTTTTTCACTCCTTTTTTCTTTTTTTTGCTGTTTCTATCTTTCTTTCTTTTGAACTCTCACTTTCTTTTTTTACATCTTTCTCTTTATTCAACCTCACTTGATCTGTAGGGAAAAATACCGTAGTACACGCAGCGGAAGCGAGACTAAAAATAGATTTAGTGACTTTTAAAATTTTTCCTTTTATGAACCTTAAACCCTTTAATCAATTAAACATATATATTATCTAACAAAAGAATAATACCTTTTGTCGCGTGATCCGATTGATTTACGTCGATGGTAATCCGCAAGATCTTCAATCCTAGCACGAACGTGGATCACCTAGGAGCGTGGTCTCCCTTTTCTTTGAATTGCAAACCTGTGAATGGACAAACAAACTTTTCTTTTCTTTGTTAGTCACAAAAACAATCAAAAGAATACTAAGATTATTCCGGTCACTTTTGAGTTCTCAATCTAATGATCGAAACTCGCGTGAACCTAGATCGATGTCGTACACACAAGCTTATTGATGAATAAGCAAATAGTATACCATCAAAGAATAATCTAACACTCTTTTTTGTTTTTTTGGTAGAAATAAAATAATCTATCTTATGAATTGAGAAGAAGAAGAAGAAATTTGTATCAAGAACACTTGTGGTGGCCGAATTCTATAAGAGCACTTATATAGGTGGCCAAATTTTCTTCTCTTCTTTTACTTAGGGTGGCCGAAAATCATAACCTAAAAGGGACTAGGGTTGCCGCAATTCTCAAGCCCAAAAGAGTTTGTATTGCACCCTAATTCCTATTTAGTTCAAGACTTTAAACCCTAATTTAATTCATAAAACTTTTATTCCTTTATTTGACTAAATAAAAAAGACTTCTTATTTGATTAAATAAATAAAATTAATTATTTATTTTCTTACCAAATAAGTCTTTTACTTTTAGTATACTACCAACAATAGTATAACACTAGGAATCATATTTCCTAATCAGAAAAGATTTGTTTCTTAATTAAACAATTAATTAATAAATTAATTAATTCTTATTTAATTAAAACAATGAAAACAAATAATATCTTAGGTTAAAATTTAACCTTGCCGCCCCACTTAAAATAATTGGGCCAAATATTATTTTCTTATTTCATTTAATCCATTGGACTTTAAATAAAAAGCCCACATGTGAACCAGACCCATTCTTACTAAAAGAAACAAGCCCACATGTCTTTCATTAATATATTAATATAATTGAGCAGCCCATTAAATAAATAATGTGCAAATTATATTCTTAATATATTAAATGCAATTCTAAATGGACCCTTAAATTGGTCCGGTAGAATATATCAAGTGATCCATGCAAGTCCGTGTGGATTGGGGATCTTGGCGGGCCATCTAAATTTAAGCTTCAATAGACATAACCTAATCACAATCAACAAATGATTCACTTACGTCCGATCCATTAATTTTAACTCATTCCACTAAAGAGCTAAAACTGAACTCTTAAATAAAGATAGAAAAGGAAGATGTTCCTCATTCATACCCTAGACAATCATGTTGGAGATAGTGTATCCTCGTGATTAATATCAGTAATCGCCAAGAGTTCATAGACCGCCTACAACTCTCCAAGTTACCATATTTACTCATATGACCACGTTTTGAACTTGGATATTTTGACTTGTCCAGAAGCCATGTTTTCAATAGACACTATCGAAAACTCAACGTTGAGATTTAATATCCAATTACCTCAAAACATCCATATGATGATATTATACTCTCATTTAATAAATGGAGCCACGATGTCCATATCTATAAATGAAGTCCTCTATCGATTAACAAATGAATATAACCAAACTATCGAGGATAGACTATGCGATATAATCGTACTCATTGATAACTCAAATGATATCACTTGCAACCATAAGTCCATCATTTATCTCAGGATTAAGATAGACTCTCCGATTGTCCTGATAATGAAAAGACTATTATCTATTGACGGTTCTAGATAAAGCTTTTCATTGTGATCCAGTTCAATGCACCCAGTGCACTAGATCCTTTTGCTCGAAGACACTCCGATGATTTTAGACTCATCATATCTCATTTGATCCCACTCAAATGCTAGCAAAAGAATTCTACAACTTTAACAAGATAAAGGTGCCCAACCTTTAACTTAAGTTGTGAACATTATTCAAGACTAACTAAAGAATTGTGTCTACCACATACATATCCAGATATACGAACAATTCTTCTTTTCTCATAGTCTTTAGACCTTATGATTATTTACTTTGACAATTATAATATTAAACTATAAATGCTATACGATTTGTTAAACCAGAAATCACTTTATTAATATGAAAAAGATTGTTAATTACAACATTACACTCTTGCTATTGAGCATAATCCTAACAATTTGATCTTCATACACTTGTATTGGGGTTAAGGGTACAAGAGTGATTCGCTTTTTATTGAGTACAAATGAGTATCTATTTGTATAACCATCATGAGTTACACGCCTATCAAACTGCCATGGTCGCCCCAAAAGGATATGGGTCGCATGCATTGGGACCACATCACACAAGACTTCATCTTTGTAATTCCCAAAGGAAAAAGATACCAACACTTGTTTAGTCACCTTTATCTCCCCACTATCATTCAACCATTGTAGATTATAAGGTTTTGGGTGCTTCAAAGTAGCCAAATTCAGTTTTTCCACCAAACTAGTGCTAGCCATATTAGTACAACTCCCCCCATCAATAATCATGCTACATACCTTATCATTAACATGACATCGGGTGTAAAAAACATTGTCACGTTGTATATCGTTAGACATTTATTTATTTATTATTATTTTTTTTTTGGTAACGGATCTGAACAAACTTTTTTTTTTTTGACTTAATAAAAATGAAATTCAGCAAAGTCTAATTTTTTTTTATTTTTTATTTATCAACGAAATCAAAGAAGAAGAACAACTAAGATAGATTAAACTTGATGTTAGAGGCCAAAGCTCTGATACCAAATGATACGAACCTCGTCGATTGTATCAAGATTGATGCCTAAGATCGTCTAACCTCTGGTTCAGATGGAAACCGCGACCCAACACCTATATCGAGATGTGAACCTTGGTATAAAGGAGGACGCCACAATCAAGGATGGAATACTCGATTGATAAGTCATGTTTGAACGCCACAAGGTAGAACCTTGATAAGTTCGCAGTTCAATGAAGAACCAAAGAGAAAATGTTCTCTGAAAATATTATTTCATTCAAAAGTCTCCTCCCCAATAATACATCAATGAGTCCCTTATAAACTGAAACCCTAAAACCTAAAAAGGAAATAAATATTTGGCAATTAATGCCTTACAATCAGGAAACTAAAATGAGCAATAATTGCCTTACAAATGGGAAAGAAAATAAAAACTAAAACAAGAAACTATTGACTTGCTCCCTATTTGGAAGGCTAAAAATGGAAACAAATCAGCCCCTTAATTTGGGAAACAAATCAACTCTTTATTCTTTAGAAACCAATAAGGAAAACTGAAATTCGGACTCCTCAGCTCAAGTCTTCGCGCAACAAACTAGATTGCCGAATATAGGCCAGTTTTGATCTGTTACGGATGACGGAGTCTTCTTGACATCTGTAGGGATCGTCTTGGGCTTTCCGAAAAAATATTATAATAGACGATCCGACCTTATATGCACTCTGTAGAGGCCCACAAAGTTCAGCCCGGATTTGGTCTTCATGTGGGCCGAACTTGGATTTCAGCAACTCAAACTCAGCCCCTATTAAAAGCTTCTTTGATCCTCTTAGCCCTTGTAATTGGCCCAACTGGAACATGCAATGGATCTTTTGATGGTGCTTCTTGATCCTCATCATTCCCCCTCTCTTTAAAAGGATTCGTCCTCGAATCTTCACCGAAATATTGTTGATAGCCTTCGACACTTCGTCAAATTCCTGCCAAAGAGAAACAAGAACACTAGGACAAAAAGTTGGCTGATTTGAAAACAAGGCCTTTTTGGTCTCACTCTTTTTTACATAGAAGTTCATTTGTTTTCTCTCATTTTTTTCTACACTAGTAAGAACTTCTGTTTCTTTTTCACTCTTTTTTTTCTCACTAGCAAAAATTTCTATTTCTTTTTCACGGTCCTTTATTTTCTTTGTTTTTATAAACTTGAATTAGAAAACGATCATTCGTTACCATATATTGGTTCCGGGTCTCACTGTTCTTGGTGAGGTTCATATCAGTTGGTATCAAAGCTTAGGCTTCTAAATCAGGTTTTATCTATCCTTTTTTTTTTCTTTCACAGCAAATTTGTATTTTGGCTTTCTAGGGCAAGTTTCCCAAATTATTGTTGTTGGGTTTCAAGGCAAGTCCTTTAAGGTTCGCATCATTATTGTTGCTGGGTTTCAAGGCAAGTCCTTTGGGGTTCGCATCACTTGGTATTTGTCCCAAGCTCTAAAATCAGATTTAATTATCCTTGTTCTTATTTTCTTGTTATTTATTTTATTTTATTTTATTTTTTATTTCATTTGTCTTATTCCTCTTTGGCCGAATTTTTGCAACCCCAACTTTTGCTTAATTTCCTCCAGTACAAAAAAAAAAAAAAAAAAAGAGAAAATATGTCTTCCAAGGGTGATTCATCAAACAAAGAAGAAAGAGGGGAACCATCATTTGTGTTGCAGGCTAACAACAACATTACGGTGAAGATTCGAGGACGAATCCTTTTAAAGAGAGGGGGAATGATGAGAATCAAGAAGCTTCACCAACGGATCCATTCCATGTTGCAGTTGGATCGATTACAAAGGGCCAAGAGGATCAATGAAGCATTTAATGGGCTGATCTGATTTGTTGAAATCCAAGTTCGGCCCACATGAAGAACAAGCTAGGGCTTGGGCGTGTGGTATAAGTTAGGGTTAGAGAAGATTCAATTTCAACTTTTTTCTTCTTAATTTCCAAAGAATAATGAGCTGATTTGTTTCCCAAAGTAAGGGGTTGATTTGTTTTCAAATTTAGCCTTCCAAATAGGGAGCAAGTCAACTAATTACAAGTTTTAATCTTTATTTTCTTTCCTGATTGTAAGGCATTAATTGGCCATTTATTTTCTTGATTGTATGGCATTAATTGTCGAATATTTGTTCCCTTTTAGGTCTTAGATATTTTAGTATTTAAGGGACTCATTGATGTATTATTAGACAAGACTTTGAATAAAATATTATTTGAGAGAACTTTTTTCTCTTGGTTCTTCATTGAACTATGAACTTATCAAGGTTCTACCTTGTGGCGTTCAAACCTTGACTTATCACTCACCTTCTTTCTTGTTCTTGAGTATGGCGTCTATAACCTTCTTGATACCGTTGGTTCTTATCTCCATATAGATAATGGGTCACGGTCCTTTATTTTCTTTGTTTTTATAAACTTGAATTAGAAAACGATCCTTCGTTACCATATATTGGTTCCGGGTCTCACTGTTCTTGGTGAGGTTCATATCACTACCAGAGAGCCTACAATAAGATAAAGTTCATCGTACCCGGGGTGAACGTGAAGTACAACCAGCCCTAGAAGGATGAATGGGTCATGGTAGAGGGAGATTGGGGCCACTCAGTGCATATTGGGGGAACTGAGTATCCGGTCCCTACCTAGTTCACCACGAAGGACAAGTGGGACAAGGGGATACTTTCAGCAGAGTCCAGGGGGGGTCCTTAGGAGGATCCAAGAGAGGATGTATACGAATCTGCAGTACCCCTCCAATGACGCTTATGAGGGAGCTCGGCTGGACCGATATGTAAGATCTTAGATTTGTGTTGGCTTGATTCCATTGCAAAACACTCTTTTTTTGTATTGATTAGTTGCTTAGGTGTTTCTTGGAGAGAAGAAGCTTCAAAGGTTAAAAGCAACGTATCTTGCATATATCGTCTTCAAGAGGAACATCGCGTACTCGGATGCTAAGGTATCTAGATTCTTTTTCCTCTTGCAAGGCGTAAGCGCACGCACACACAATTCATACATGTGTGTCCCTGCATCGTAGTTCAAACATTTGGTATAACACATTCACACACTTCTTAGTATGCACATGCATTGATCTCTTATAGATAAACATTGTAGAATTGCTTGCTTTGTGACTATCTCTTTGATATGGCATGCTTGTATGAATTAGTGTTTGTTTGTTTCCATATTTTTGTATTTGGACTTGAATATGTTCTATTATGATTCCGTATTGAGTTCCGGTCGTTTCGGTTACTCATTCATTTAGTTTCGAGTCCAAACGATGTAGCTACGCTACTTTTCATTCTCATTCGTTGAGTTGACTTCATCGTCATTTTCCGAGATGATTTCTCAACCATTTTTCAAAGTTGTGTAGTCGTCGTCGTGTATGAGGGAGTCACGGTTTGTAATCCAAAAATGGATTCGAAATCGGAGTTCGGATGCCCAAGTTACGGCTGAAGAACGTGAGAGTGCGCGAGAGAGGTGAGAGTGGCCAAGAGGCCACGTGGGCCACGCCATGAGGGAGGCCGTGGGCCCCATGGCCAGAGAACCTCTCTGGCCCCGTGAGGCCCACGCGCCCCCCACAGGGTGGGTGACGTGGCCCTTTCTGATTGGCCCGAAAATCTCTTCTCTCTCTTCTTTTTAAACACTTCTCCTTCCCTCCACATGTGTTGAAGAACTTGAAGAACTTTTCACGAAATTCTGCAGATTTTCTTCAATTTTTAGTTTTAGTATTTTGATCATAACTTTCTCATACGAACTCGAAATCAATCGATTCAAAAGCCAAAATTGTTGGTCTTGAGGAGAGCTACAAACCCAAGCATTTCCAGAGGGAGCTGCTTCGTCATTGTTCCCAGAAGCCTAATCTTCAGTACGTGGTCAAGGTTGTTTGTTCAACTTCTTCTTTTTCAATTCCATCTTTGATCATCTCTTGATTCTTACTATTTGATTGATGAAATTTGTTGAGAAGTATGTTAGATCATATGCTAGGGGTGTTTGATCATTTGTCAATTGAGTTTTAGCTTTGTGATTTCTCTTGAACATATTTGTGCTAAACTTGATTCAACATGAAATTGATTCTAGAAAATGTATATATGATGTGCTTCATGTTATTTTCTATGTCTAATTTCATGATCTAAGAACTAGGTTTTTGGTGTGATATATTGAATATTCATACCTTGTTCTTATTGATTTGCATGTCTTGATTTCTAGATACATTTGTGATTGTTTGTTGAAAGCATATTCTAGATTATCTTTGAACATATACATTTAGCTTGATTGATCATCTTGCTTAATTTGATTGTGTTTGCATTACTTGCATCACTTAGATCATAGCCTTGCATTAGGTTGAAGTCTCTAGCAAAGTGAGTGAAGCTTTGTGGATAGAGCAAGGAAGTCTTGATTAGAGTCGGGAGGACTCGGATAATCAAGCAAGGAAGACTTGTCTAGGGTCGGGAGGATCTGGATAGGCAAGCAAGAAATCTTCCTAGAGACTTGAGCGTCTTGGACAGGAAGTTGCTTTCTAGAGGTGTAGGATACATCTCGGATAGGAAGTAGGCTTGGTGATTCACTAGCCCGAGGGTAGATTAGGAGTTGATAGCTTGAGCAGATATCATGAGTTGATAACTTGAGTGTGTAAGTCCTTTTTCACATAGTGGATTGCTTCGCCGGTGGTTGTGGTATCAACCCGTGGATGTTTCCTCTTTGAGGTTTTACCACGTAAAAAATACTTGTGTTCATTTTTGTTTTACATTTCTTTATCTTCCATATCTTACATTGATTGCATATCTTGTAAATTGATTAACTCTTGTATTAGTGAAATCAATCCATTTGCTAAATCTTATCAAGTGTGCATTTTCTTTGTTATATTCCGCATCATTTTTAATATTGGGAGAATTTGAGTAAATACCTATTCACCCCCCCTCTAGGTATATATTACACTATATTGCTTAAGGGAATTTCATGATATCTCAAGATATCTATCGCTCATCCGGGTATGTGGTTCTGTCCTTCTTGCGTTTTTTTTTTTGTTTTTTTTATATGATGCTGATCCTCCTTTTGGCAGTTTCTACCACTCCTTTCCTACCTCCTTCTCCTTCTTCTTTAGGGCCGAGATTCCCAAATCCCCTTCCAGTCCATTCTCTTGCTCCTTCTCCACCTTGTGGTGCCGGTGTTACGTTCGGGTCCAAATTACCTGTATTAACCCCCCCTCCGGCTTCTAGGGGGTTACCTTTACACTCTCCCACCTCTCTTCCCATTCAGATTCCAGCACTCCCGACCCTGGCGCGAGATGTTGGCACAGGCCGCCAAGGCTCGGGTTTCACTAGTCTAAATCCTGAGGCAAGCTTCCAGTATTGCTGCTACCAGGCCTACTGCAGTGGCTTTTCCTCCTCCTTCTCCCCCAACTGTATCTGCCAGGCGCCCAGCCAGGGTAGAGAAAGAGAAAAGTGCTGCTCCCATGGCCATTCCTCTAGCTGATCTTCCTTTTGGATCGGGGTCGTAGGATTACAGCTAGGAAGATGTTGTGTCCAAGTTCATCACTTCTTGTCCTGGGGGAGGCTTACAGTTAATGTCTTCCTTTCCCACTGACATCATAGTTACTAAGGGGACTTCTCTACTTGCTGAGGTATGAACCTTGACTTCCCTACTTGTTTGGTATAATTCTTTAGAAGGTACTTATTGTTTTCTTCTCTTTGTAGGGCTTTAAATTTGCTTTGGTTATGGGGCAGCAGGTCAAAGCTCTGAAGGAGGCCAATCTTGCACTTTAAGCTGAGTTGGAAGAGGCTAAGGTTGATCTAGCTCGAGCTGAGGAGAGTGTGACCTCCCTGGTCCAGTCTACCATTGAAGCTGAAACTGGTAGGCAAGCTGCCTTAGTGGAGCTAGAGCGGATGAAGCGTGCTTATGACACAAACAATCAAGTCAACACGCCACCGAGCTGAGAGAGAGACTGTGAAAGTGGAGAAAGCCGTGCTTCTGGATGAGAACCGGTTCTTGCGGGGTTCTATGAGCAACTTGGAGGCCAGGGCAGACTTCTATTTCATAGATGGATACTTCACTGCCTCATACGAGGTTGCTAAGGCTTTCCCTCCTCCTTTCGACCTACGAACTACCCTCAATTGGGACCGGGATCAAATCATGGCTAAGACTACCTAACTTTCAGATGCGGATCCGAACCAGGGGGGTCCCTCTCAAGTCGCCACCATCCCGGATCCTTCTTCTCATTAGGGACCTGGTTTGCCTACCGCTAACTTGGTAGAAACAGCCGAGAATGGAGCACATGATCTTCCTACTACTCAAGACAATCAAGTGCAGGATTCTGTGCATCCTACCGAGGTTGTATCATTGGATGAAGCAGAAGTTTCTACTGAAGCCAAGGTACTAGGAGCTGGGGGAGTCCAAGCTGATTCAGGGGACAAGGTTGTTGAGGGGGTAAGTGTAGTCGGCTATGAGGGAGGAGCAGGGAACTAGCAGGATGCATGATCTGTGACTTTGTCGTATATATATACATAACCTTTTGTAGCTCGGAAATGGGGGTTGGGCACCCTGATTGATCAAATGAAATAGTTCTCTACCTTTTTGCAATCATATTGTCTTACTTGCTTACAATATATCTCGGTATAACATGATACTTGCATGTTTATTTATGACCCAAATAAAACTTACTTGGGATACTGTTAGTACTTAGCCTCAAGCTTGCTTACCTGGCAATAAAGGAACCTAAACTTGCACTATCTCTTGGTTAGAGTTCTTGGACGATAGTCCCTTTGTGAGATTCAATATAAATTTTGCAAGATTCTGATCAAGTAATTTTGACGAAGTATGGAACGACCTTGGTTAGAGCAAATCAATTTCGGTAGGAGTCCAAGGTTGCTTAGGTACTCCGATTAGAACACTGTAAGTCCAGATACTTGTGATCGAATCAAAATTGGTATGATTTTGGTCCTCACTTCCTCTCTTTTTGCTTGATTCTCGAGCAATATCCCGTGATTTAATTGTGTGAATTAAATGTTTTTAGGTATTTACAAAGTTCAGGGGCATTGAAGTAATATTGGAGAAATAGGGGCAAAAGTGTAAGTATTGAAGGAAGATTGAAGGTATTATGGTTTTGTGAGAGATCAGGGGACATAATTGTAATTTACCGAGCAAAGAGGCAAGCAGTGCCACGTCACTTAAGTGAAACGGTGCACTTTTTGGATATGGGTGTGGCTTCTAAGCACACCCTTGGACAGTTCTAAATGCACCCTAAAAGAAGAAAAAAGAGCAACGTCTAAACACACCCTAGCCCTCTGCTGAGTACACCCCATCTTCAACCTAACTTCATCTTCTTTCTCGAGAGCTAATCACCATTGATGCCCAAACCCTAGTGCAGCAGCCGCCGCCGTTGGAAGTCGACCATAACCGACGTACCTCCGGCTGAGACCGATCCCAAAAGAACGACAAGGTCAGCGGCAATCCAATCGGCCTCTTCTCGGCTCCTCCAACGGTTGGAATCTCTATGGCCGTCACTCCCCTATGTCGCCCTCTTTCCAAATCGTGACCAAATCGCGTAAATGATTTACGCGATTTGCATTTCGATGTCACCATGGTGACAGGGAGTTATTTTTGCACCTGATAGTGTCGCCCCCATGTCGCCCCTAAGTTTCACCATTGAAGCTCACCGCGCACAACACTATGTTCAATTGTGATTTGGTGGGAAAATTACAAGAAGGTCCCCTAGAGGGGCCAAATGGCAATTTGACAAGTCTAAGGGATGTTTTGGTAATTGACCACCCATGACCTAATTTGAAAAGCCTATAAATTCATCACTATTTTCCCCTTTTAGACAACTTTTAAAAACCAAGAAACCTCATTTCTCCACCATTCATAATCTCACAATTTCTCCTCTCCAATAAACACCTAGATTACTTCACCTAAATCACTCATCTCTATCCATTTTCTCCACCCATTTCCTTTGTCACTTTCCATTTGACTCCACCTATCTAGACACATCCTCAACACCCAATCTTTGCACTAGCCACAACAAGGAAGCTCAAAGGAGGATCAAGCCTACAAGAGAGACCTAAGGGTGATTTCTCTCTATTTTACTTCATATTCTTTGTTTTGTGATTATGTGTAATTAAACCCCCATTCTGTGGGGATGATTTGAGAGACTTTTTGGACAATGAGTATTTATTAAGGCTTTTAATATTATGTTTATTCAATTATAGTCTTATTCACTTTTTAATTAGATCTTGCACTTATGTGATTGATTGAGTATTGACACACTTGTTAATTGCAATATGTTGTAGGATTTATTTGTGATAAAATTGGTTAAGTTATTGACACACTTGATTGATTGTAGCACATAGTGAATAGGATAGGCTTTTGGAGGGTAGGCCTACCACGATTGCCTAGGCCATTTAATCATCACTAACCGATCCCACATTGACCCCCTTTCCTTAATCGATTAGGCATTTTGGTGGGAAGTTGTTTAGGGTTCGTAGTGACAGTCTAAGCAACACTTTTGAATGAGATTGGTCCTTGATTGTGTGAATAGTGCATTAATGAAGCCATTGATGAATTGCTCAAAGTCCATTAGCTACTCTATCATTTCCTTAGACTCTCAATTAATTGTTTAAACCATTTTCTTATCTAGGTTGTTGATATTGGATTCCTTGTTAGGATTATGCTCAATAGCAAGAGTGTAATATTGTAATCGACAATCTTATCATATTAATAAAGTGATTTTTGTTTTAACAAAATCCTATAGCATTTATAATTATAATTGTCAAAGTAAATAATCATAAGGTCAAAAGACTATAAGAAAAGAAGAATTGTTCATACATCTGGATATGTATGAGGTAGACACAATTCTTTAGTTAGTCTTGAATAATATTCACAACTTAAGTTAAAGGTTGGGCACCTTTATCTTGTTGAAGTTGTAGAATTCTTTTGCTATCATTTGAGTGGGATCAAATGTGTTATGATGAGTCTAAAATCATCGAAGGGTCTTCGAGTAAAGGAATCTAGTGCACTGGGTGCATTGAACAGGATCACAATGAAATACTTTATCTAGAACCGTCAGTAGATAAAAGTTTTTTCATTATCAGGACAATCGGAGAGTCTATCTTAATCCTGAGATAAATGATGGACTTATGGTTACAAGTGTTATCATTTGAGCTATCAATGAGTATGATTATACAGCATAGTTTATCCTCGACAGTTTGGTGGTATTCATTTGCTAATCGATAGTGGACTTCATTTATAGATATGGACATCGTGGCTCCATTTATTAAATGTGAGTAGAATATCATCATATGGATGTTTTGAGGTATTGGATATTAAATCTTAACGTTGAGTTTTCAATAGTGACTATTGAAAGATGACTTCTGGACAAGTCATAATATATATCCAAGTTCAAAATGTGGTCATATGAATAAAAATGGTAACTTGGAGAGCTATAGGCGGTCTATGAGCTCTTGGCGATTACTGATATTCTTCATGAGGATTCACTGTCTCTTATAAGATTGTCTAGGGTATGAATGAGAATCATTTACTTATTCTATCTTTATTTAAGAGTGCAATTTTAGTTCTGTAGTGGAATGAACTAAAATTAATAGATTGAACCTAAGTGAATCATTTGTTGATTGAGATTGGGTTATGTCTACTGAAGCTTAAATTTAGATAAGCCCGCCAAGATCCCCAATCTAAACGGACTTGCATGGATCACTTGATATATTCTACCGGACTAATTATGGGTCCATCTAGAATTGTATTAAGGCATGTGGGCTTGTTTCTTTTAGTAAGAATGTGCCTAGTTCACATGTGAGCCTTTTAATTAAAGGTCCAATGGATTTAATAAAATAAAAAAAATAATATTTGGGTTTATCTTTGTGTATGGGCAGCAAGGCTTAAAAAATAGCCTAATATATTGTTTTATTTTATTATTTGATTAAATGGAAATTAATTAATTCATTGATTAATTATTTAATAAAGAATCAAAATCTTTTTCTGATTAGGAAATATGTTTCTTAGTGTTATACTATTGGTAGTAGTATAATAAATATAAAAGACTTTATTTGGTAAGTAGATAAATAAGTGATTTATTTATCTAGTCAAATAAGGAAGTCTTTTATATAGTCATAATTGAATAATACATTAAAGAGTTAGATTAGGGTTTAGATTCTAAAGAATGATAGGAGTATGGGTGAAACACAAATCCTTTTATAGTGAGGATTTCGGCCACCTACAAGTCTCCTCATCATAGAATGCAGCAACCCTAGTTATTTTAGGGTAAGGAATTTGGCCACCCTATATATTGGAAGAGATAGAATTCGGCCACCCTAATTACTTTGCTTGAGAGTTATTTTTCTTTTGCTTGAAAAATAAAATCCAACTCTAGACAATAGTGTGAGAATTCGGCCAAGAGGAAAAATGAGAAGTGATCGTTCTTATTTCGATAGTGCACTAGTAGCTTTTTCATCAAAAGGTTTTATGCACAATTTCGAATAAGGTTCACGCGAATTTCGATCTAAGGATTGTGAATTCAAAATTGACCGGAACGTTCTTTATAATCTCTTGGAACTTATAGTGACTAACGAAAAAGAAAAAGCTTTTGTTATCCATCCTCAGGTACACAATTCAAAGAGAAGAGAGACCACGCTTTTAGGTGATTCATGTTCATGATTGGATTGGAAGATCTTGCGGATTACCATCGACGCAACGTCAATCGGATCACGCGACAAAGGTACGATACTTTTAATCATATATGTTAATTAGTTAAAGGGTTAAGGTTCAACTTATGGAAAAAATTTAAAACATACTAAAACTTATTTTAGTCTCGCTTCTACTGCGTGTATACGTTTTTCCCTACATTCCTATCTATTCATATTCTCTTTACATTTTTGTTATTTTTATTTTCCATGTATGTTTGATGGTTTCTTAAACCATACACCATTCAAACTACCATGATTTTCTTTATTGCATTTTTAGACCAGTTAAATAATTCAACTAATTACTCTAATTCCCCATGGAACGATCCTTAGCTTGCCGTTTTACTAGCTTTCAAAACTTAGAGCACATTGCGTAGGAATTCCTTTATAAACATCTTTTGATAATCTGCAATTTGGTAACGATACAAAAAGCGGGCGATCAACTTGATAATCCCTACATAAGAAATCCTGATGCTGAACCCACCCTGACTTGAAACCCTGCTCACTTCTACAACAAAATTTTTTATTTCATGTGTATGCATGGCGGGGTAAGGTATCAGGTATCCTGATCCTTTGGCGATTTATCCTGGTAGGCAACTAAGGCCACTTTAGCACCAAGTCTTCATGTGTAAATATGGCGAGGTAAGGTATCAGGTATCTTGATAAGGTATCCTGATCCTTTAGCGATTTATCCTAGTAGGCAACTAAGGCAACTTTAGCATCAGGTCTTCATGTGTATATATGGCGAAGTAAGGTATCAGGTATCCTGACAAGGTATCCTGATCCTTTAGCGATCTGTCCTGGTAGGCAACTAAGGCCACTTTAGCACCAGGTTTTCCAGGAGAGGGGTATTCCCCGTCCAAGGCTTTAAGAGGTTCGTATAGGTTCTCCTGGTCTTGAGGATGCGGTGGGCAGCTAGGGCCATGAAGCCGGATCCTTAGTCTGGTAGACGACTATGCCACTTAGGCAATTAAGCACCAGATCCTTCTTGGAGGAGGGCATACCCCGACCAAGGCAGCATGAATGCCATATAGCCTTTCCTGGTCTTGAGGCGATCAGTAATGGCAAAATTTGCAAGGCGAACTCAGGAGAATCATATAGGAGAACAAAACTGACTTTTATTGAATTTTTCAAGAAGCGATACAAAGCAAATTCGGGGTACACATTTAGAAATATACCAACCAAAATAAATCTTTCTTCAAACTCTAAGGGTAGAACCTGTAAGGATTCCCATTCCTTGATTGGCTTATTTCGTAGACAAACCATAATTGGGGTTTTTGTAAGGGTAGATTAGGCTCTCAAGACCTCAAGAGAAGAAGCACCAAAGGTATATTTCTTGTGCTTGCTTTACTTTGAAGAGATGTAGTTGCACACACACACAACACTTGCATAATTCTTACTTGTATGTTGTGTTTGCAGTTTATGTGCATCATTGGGTATTTAAATCTCTCTTCTTGCATCTTGTGATTATAATGGCATATCTAGTTAGGCTTAGGATGCATTTCTTTTGACCCTTGCACTTTTGTTTGTGTGCTTAAGGGAGTGTGTGCGCTGGTCGTGCGCTGGTCGTCACCAGCGCAACTAGTCCAGTGGACTGCCGCTGGTCGTGCGCTGGTCTGCACCGGCGCACTCCTCCAGCGCAACTCCTCCAGTAGGTTGTCGCTGTTGGTGCGCTGGTCGTCACCAGCGCATGCACCACCAGCGCATCTCGTCCAGAATGTTGCCGCTGGTCTTGCGCCCTTGAGGTGCACCACTCGTCGAGCGCCCTTGCCAGTTAAAGGGCGTGCGCTGGTGAGTTGCGCTGGTCGTCCAGCGCAGAACCAGCGCAGCTGACGGGAATCTGAAGCGTTTTTTTTCAAAACGACGCCACTTTGTACTGATCTCCTATATATATGTGGCTTTCTTCCTTAGGTCGTTTTTTATGAGTTCAAAAGCCATTTTTACTAAGCATATTTTTCTTCAAGAGAAATTCCACCAAGAACTCATTTTTATTCACTCAAACATCATTCCATGAGCATCAATCTTCATCTAGCATCCTTCTTGAGCATCTAGATAGCTTATTTCATGGATTCTTCAACATACTTTGCTTGGTAAGGTTTTCACTTGTATCTTACATATTTTGTGTCTTTCTTTCCAAGCTATCTCTTTTATTACTTGTATATCATGGATTTATCTTTTAAATGCAAGTTAGAGATTAGTATGTTGAATGTTTGAGAGTTGTATTGTGATAGCTTCTAGGTTTTTTATAAATCTTGTGTTGCTAAGCTTTTTGACATGTCACTTAGTTTTTGATAACTAGGATTGTTTTTCTTGACATATCATCATCCTAGGTAAGCATATCGAGTTGCCTTGCTCTTGTTGCATTGTTGAGTATTTCATATATTCACATAGGTTGTAACTCTCTTCATTGAGAAGTAAGTCTTGTGTAGCTTCCGGGATTAGGTTGCATAAATCACAAGCAATTGGACTAGGTTCGCTTATACCGGGATTAGGTAGGTGTGTGATTACTTCCGGGATTAGGTTGTAATTGGTTTACACATTTAGTGGATTCGAGGTTCGAGTGTGGCTTACTTACTAGCCCGTGGTTTTTCCCGTGAGGGTTTCCACGTAAATATCTTGTGTCATTTATATTTCCGCACTTTTACACTTGATATTTTATATTGTCTAGTTTGAGACATTTTCGTAATATTGACTTGTATGCGAAAATTGGGTAAAATTGTTTAAAATCTATTCACCCCCCCTCTAGATAATATATTTCACACCGAGTATTAGTTTCAGAACCTTTTAAGGTGATCGGCATTCCAGGTGTGGTCTACCGGGTAGCCATCCATGTCTTCCAGCTTGTAGGCCCCTTTTCGAACCACCATCTTTATCAGGTATGGACCTTCCTAGTTGGGCGCTAGTACCCCGTTAAACCTCTTCTGGGTATTATGAGTTACCTTCCTGAGGATCAAGTCCTCTTCTTTAAAGTTTTGAGTCTTTACCTTTCTATTGAAACATCGGGCTATCTTGCTCTAGTAGGCTGCTACCCGTTCTGCAGCCCTGTCCTGCTTCTCCTCGAAGAGGTCTAGACTGGCTCTCAACTTCGTTTCATTATCTTCTAATTCAAAGTGTTGGACCCTAAAAGATGTCAGTCTATGCTCGATAGGCGAGACTGCCTCTGTCCCGAAATCCAGTGAGTAAGAAGTTTCCCTAATAGCAGTCCTCTTGGTAGTCCGATATGCCCACAGTACATTTGGAAGTTCTTCAACCTACTTCCCTTTCTTCTGTTAGAGCTTCTTCTTTAGGAGCTTTTCGATAGTCTTGTTGGTTGCTTCTACCAACCCATTAGTTTGAAGATGGGCTACAGAGGCAAAACGAAGGTTGATACCCCGCTCTTCACAGAAAAACCTAAAGTTGGCATTGTCAAATTGTTTACCCAGATCAGTGATTATGTCCATTGGGGTACTGAATCGGCAGACAATGTTTTCCTTGATAAAGCTCATGGTGTTTGCTTCAGTTATCTAGGCCAAGGACTTTCCTTCCACCCACCGGGTAAAGTAGTCTATGGCCATTATAGTGTGCTTGGCTTGACCAGAAGCAGTAGGAAGTGGCCCAATCAGGTCCAACCCCTAGATAGCAAATGGGTAAGGTGTGCTAATTGAAGTGAGTCTTTCCGGAGGTAGGTGATGAAGGTTTGCTGTCTTTTGACAAGGTTCACAAGATTGCGTAAATTTCTTGGCATCCTGATGAATAGTAGGCCAGAAGTAACCCATTCTAAGAACTTGGTAAGCCAGGGTCTCACCTGATACATGGTTCCCGTAGTCCCCTGCGTGTACCTTGTTTAGCGCCCATTGAGCGTCATCCGGATGCAGACATCTTAGCAATGAAAGAGACTTTCCTTTGCAGTAGAGGTATCCTTCTACCAGGCAGTACTTTTGGAGGAAATAAATTATAGGATCCATCCAGCAAGGAAGTCAGTCAATCTGGCTCACTTCTAACCCCGTGGCTATACTGGGTTGGGGTAGAAGTTGGAGTGGTATCCCTTTTGGCAATGCTTGTCCTCCGGTTGTAGCTATCTTGGCCAGGACATCCGCTCAATGATTCTTCTCTCGAGGAATCTGTTTCATATTCATACCCTTGAATCTTGTTGCTGCTTCTTGAACTTTTTTGAGGTATGCTAACATGTTGACACCCTTTGCCGGGTACACACCGAATACTTGGTTGATTACAAGCTGGGAATCACTCCTAACTAGGAGGAAATCTGCCCCCAATTCTTCAGCAACTTTCTGTAGGGAAAAATCATAGTACACGCAGCGGAAGCGAGACTAAAAAGAGATTTAGTATGTTTTAAAATTTTTCCTTTGATGAACCTTAACCCTTTAAATTAATTACACATACATATAAAGTAACAAAAAGTAGAATACCTTTTGTCGCGTGATCCGATTGACTTACGTCGATGGTAATCCGCAAGATCTTCAATCCTAGCACGAACGTGAATCACCTAGGAGCGTGGTCTCCCTTTTCTTTGAATTGCGTACCTGAGAATGGATAAACAAACTTTCTTTTTCTTTTTGTTAGTCACAAAACAACCAAAAGACTACAAAGATTATTCCGGCCACTTTGAGTTCTCAATCTAATGATCGAAACTCGCGTGAACCTAATTCGATGTTGTACACGCAAGCTTATTGATGAACAAGCAATTAGTGTACTATCAAAAGAATAATCTCTTCTCTCTTTCTTGTCTTGGCAGAATAATCAAACACTTTTCTATGAGTATGAGAAGAAGAAGAAATTGATCCAGTAAACACTAGGGGGTGGCCAAACCCTATATCTTGTATTATATAGGGTGGCCGAATTTTACTTCTCCTTTCCTTTAGTGTTGCCGAAATCTACATGTGATTCTATTAGGGTTGGTCGAAAATCCTCTACAAAAAAGGATTTGTGCTTTACCCTAATTCCCATCAACTTTAGACTCCTAACCCTAATCCAACTCATAAGTGTTTTTATTCTTTTAATTGACTTAATAAAAGACTTTCCTATTTGATTAAATAAATAAAACTTATTATTTATTTTCTTACCAAATAAGTCTTATACTTTTAGTATACTACTACCAATAGTATAACTCTAGGAAATATATTTCCTGATCAGAAAAAGATTTTGTTTCTTAATTAAATAATTAATTAATTAATTAATTAATTCTCATTTAATCAAACAATAAAATAAAATAATATTTTTGACTAATTACATAGCCTTGCCGCCCCACATCATTTATATGAGCCAAATATTATTTCCTTATTTTATTTAATCCATTGAACTTTAAATAAAAAGCCCACATGTGAACCAGACCCATTCTTACTAAAAGAAACAAGCCCACATGCCTTTCATTAATATATTAATATAATTGATCAGCCCATTAAACAAATAATGTGCAAATTATATTCTTAATATATTAAATGCAATTCTAGATGGACCCATAAATTGGTCTGGTAGAATATATCAAGTGATCCATACAAGTCCGTGTGGATTGGGGATCTTGGCGGGTTATCTAAATTTAAGCTTCAATAGACATAACCTAATCACAATCAACAAATGATTCACTTAGATCCGATCCATTAATTTTAACTCATTCCACTAAAGAGCTAAAATTGAACTCTTAAATAAAGATAGAATAAGAAAATGTTCCTCATTCATACCCTAGACAATCATGTTGGAGATAGTGTATCCTCGTGATTAATATCAGTAATCGCCAAGAGTTCATAGACCGCCTATAACTCTCCAAGTTACCATATTTACTCATATGACCACGTTTTGAACTTGGATATTTTGACTTGTCTAGAAGCCATGTTTTCAATAGTCACTATCGAAAACTCAACGTTGAGATTTAATATCCAATTACCTCAAAACATCCATATGATGATATTATACTCTCATTTAATAAATGGAGCCACGATGTCCATATCTATAAATGAAGTCCTCTATCGATTAACAAATGAATATCACCAAACTATCGAGGATAGACTATGCTATATAATCGTACTCATTGATAACTCAAATGATATCACTTGCAACCATAAGTCCATCATTTATCTCAGGATTAAGATAGACTCTCCGATTGTCCTGATAATGAAAAGACTATTATCTATTGACGGTTCTAGATAAAGCTTTTCATTGTGATCCGGTTCAATGCACCCAGTGCACTAGATTCTTTTACTCGAAGACACTCCGATGATTTTAGACTCATCATATCTCGTTTGATCCCACTCAAATGATAGTAAAAGAATTCTACAACTTTAACAAGATAAAGGTGCCCAACCTTTAACTTAAGTTGTGAACATTATTCAAGACTAACTAAAGAATTGTGTCTACCTTATACATATCCAGATGTACGAATAATTCTTTTTTTCTCATGGTCTTTAGACCTTATGATTATTTACTTTGACAATTATAATATTAAACTATAAATGCTATAAGATTTGTTAAACTAGAAATCACTTTATTAATATGAAAAAGATTGTCAATTACAATATTACACTCTTGCTATTGAGCATAATCCTAACACTTTCAGCCCTACTGACAAGGCTTCATATTCCGCCTAATTATTGGTGGCTTTGAACTCAAACCTGAAACAGTGGCTGCATTTGATCCCTTCAGGATCGGTAAGGACGATCCCGGCTCCATAGCCTGCATGATTTGATGCCCATCTGTATAAAATATCCAGACCTTGCAATCAGTAGGCCATTCTAGGGATTCTGGATCCGAGCTCGAGATCGTAGTGGTATCCGGATCGAAGGTTGTGCTGAATTCTACTACAAATTCGGCTAAGGCTTGAGCCTTGATTGTCATCCTTGCCTTGTATTTTATGTCATACTGAGTGAGCTCTAAGGCCCATAAGACCAGCCTGCTTGATACGTCTGGCTTCTTGAGAAATTGTCTCAGTGGTTGGTCTGTCACTACTGTGACTGTGTGAGCTTGAAAATAAGGCCGGAGATTTCTAGCTATAGTTACAAATGCATAGGCGAGCTTCTCTAGGAGAGTATAATTCTTCTCAGATTTTGTCAGAGCATGGCTCACATAGTAGATTGGTTGCTAGGCCCCATCACTACACTCCTTCACTAAGGCCCTGCTGGCTGCAGTTTCTGATACTGCCAAGTAAAGCTGTAGTTCTTCTCTTAAAAAGGGTTTCACTAGCAAATGCGGGCTAGCTAGGTATTTCTTCAAAGACTGGAAAGCTTGCTCACTTTCCTGATCCCACTTTATCTTCTTACCCTGCTTAATGCTTTTAAAGAAAAATAGACACTTATCTGTAGATTGGGATATGAAACGGTTCAATGCAGCTATCCGGCTAGTCAATCCCTATGCCTGTTGGAGGGTAGTAAAGGATTCAAGATCCATGATGGCCTTGATTTTCTCGGGGTTTGCCTCGATTCCTCTTTCATGTACCATGAACCCAAGAAATTTTCTTGCTGCTACTCCGAAAGCACACTTAGCCGGATTCAATCTCATTTGATTTTCCCTTATTACTTGGAAGGTCTGGCGTAAATCTTCTGGGTGTTTGTCGGTCATCTGAGACTTGGTGATCATGTCGTCTATGTATACTTCCATAAACCTTTCTATATGTTGCTTGAATAATTTATTCACCAATCGCTGGTAAGTGGCTCCAGCATTTTTGAGACAAAATGGCATTACCTTATAACAGTAGAGTCCTTGCCCAGTGATGAATCGGGTCTTATCTAGATCGGTGAGGTGCATCATGATCTGGTTATACCCCGAGAAGGCATCCATGAAGCTTAGAAGCTTGTTGCCTGCAGTGGAATCAATCAGCTGATCTATTTTAGGCAAAGGGAAACTATCCTTCGGGCAAGCTTGGTTGAGGTCGGTGTAATCCACACACATGTGCCACTTCCCATTGGCTTTGGTTACCATGACCATATTAGCGATCCATTCGGGGTAGCGGGATTCTCTGATGAATCTGGCTTTCAGAAGCTTATCCACCTCTTCCTACACCGTGGCATTCCGCTCGGTGTTGAAATGCCTTCGCTTCTGTTTGACTAGTTTGAAGGTTGCATCTACTGCCAACTTGTGAGCGGCTAAGTTAAAAGGGATACCTAGCATTTCATCATGACTCCAAGCAAAAATATCATTGTATTATTTAAGGAGCTTTACCAGGGTCTTCCTGACCTCACAATCCAGTGCGCCTCCTATCTTCACTACTTTGGTTGGATCGCCCTTTCTGACAGGTATTTCTTCTAACTGCTTTATGGGGTGACCTCCAGTCCACCCCCGCTCTTCCTCTTTTGTCTCTTCAATAATCATGTCCATCACATCTCCTTCTTCCAGGATGTAATGATCCTGCTCTGTTACCTCTCAGTTTGGTTCACTGGTTACATATGCACACTGCTTGGCCAGCGTGGTAGGATTTGTGGACACCGCATAACAGGTGCGGGCTGCTTGTTGATCCCCTCGGACTTCTCCTACCTTGGTTCCTACTGGGAATTTTAGGACGTTGTGATAAATAGACAACGCTCCCCTAATTCCTAATAGGAAAGGCCTTCATAGGATGGCATTGTAGGCGGACGGGGTATCAACCATAATAAATTCTGTCATTATGTTCTGCTGAAGGGGAGCTTCTCCAATTATTACCGGTAGGATATGCGTTCCAACTGGCATCACAGAATCTCCTGTAAAACCATATAAGGGTGTGGTGCAGCTATTGTAGTAGGAGTTCTTCAGGTTAAGCTTTTCTAGTGCTCCTTTGAACAGAATGCCAACGTTGGTCCTTGTATCTATCAGGATGTGGTGAACCCGGTAATTAGCAATCTGTACTGTGATCACCATTGGATCATCGTGTGGTTGAACTGTATTATATGCATCCTTGATCAAACCAAATATGGTACGATTTTGTACCCTTAGTTCCTATTCTTTGCGCTTATTTTCGGGCGATTCCCCTTATTTAATGTTGTTAAATCAAGTGTTTCATGTTTTATTATGCCTTAATGGCATTTGTGAAGAAAAGGATGAATTTGGAGCATAAAGGCAATGAAACAGGGCATTTCGCCATTTACTTGATTTAAAGTCGCCATGGCGACAGGGAAGTGTGTTAATAACGCCCCCATGTCACCATATGGTTGCCATGGCGACAGGAATGAGTGTTTCAGAAGAAGCAAAGGTCGCCATGGTGACCAACGAATTTCTCCAAGAATATTGCATCAGGTGCGGTCGTCATTTGCATGTCGCCATGGCGACATTCAATGGCAAATGGCGATCTTCCCCCAAATTCCTCAATGTCACCATTTGCAAAGGGCAAAAAAGATGATGCTCGTGGCAACAATTGGATCTCAGAATGCGTAACAGAATGTCGCCATAAGGTCGCCATGGCGACATTCCCGCCACATCAGCTTTCCAAGCGATTTTCAGCACACAAATCAAGACCAGTATAAATATCCATCTTCTCTGAGTTTGAAGACACACAAGAATATACAGAGTTTTAGAGAGCACACTTTTACTTAGCATTTTTAGACCTAGTTTTTCTTCCATAACTCCCACTTCCAAATTCCTCCATTTCTAACCTTGAACTACCTTTTCCACCAAACACTTAACACCATATCTATCTTACTTCACCAAACCATTCCTCTCTCACCATATTCTTCACCATATTACCTTAGTCACACACCATTTGACACTCATCACACTTTTACACAAATGAGCATCTAAGGAGGGAAATAATTGAGCATTAAAGAAGGTGACCTACGGGTGATTTCCTCATTTATTACTCTTTTTTCCTATTTGTAACTATGTGTAGCTAAAACCCCCAATCTAGGGGGTTGGTGTTAGAAACACTTGAACTTGGGGTTGCTTGACTATATTTTAATTGAATCTCTATGTATTTTCTATTTATTATATCTTTAGATTCTTGTCACTATATGATTGATTTGTATATCAACCTATTAATCATAATCTTGTTAGTTTGGAATGACAACCTAATTTGATTAAAGAATTCAATAAATAGGATGGATTATTGTAGGGAATACCAACCACAATAACCCAAACCTTGTTTTGAGGTTAATCCATATGAGATTGGTTATTTATGATAGTTTGAAAAGCACCCTTAATCCACTTGTAACTTCACTAATCCCTTAGCGTATCTCTTAATTGATTTCACCCGCTTTTCTTATCTAAAATTGTTGAGATTCTATTTTACCTATCACTTCTGTTACTGTAAGGATTCCCATATATTAATTGGCTTATTTCATGGACAAACCACTTGTTAGGGTTTATTGTGTAAGAGTAGTTTAGGTGATTGAACTTCAAGCTCGAAGGCCCTTTCAAGACCTCAAGGGACAAGCACGCCAAAGGTATAATCTCTAGTGCTTAGTTTTTCTTTGAAGAGATTTAGTTAGCACACACACACTTAGCATACTTGTACTTGTGTGTATTCTCTTCACATGACACATTTCACTCTTGCACTTTGTTTGATGTATCTTGTTGTGTTTGTGTGTTGTGTAATCCGTTTCCCGAATATGTTCGGAAACATCCACGTTTGCACGAATGTGTGCTTGGTTTTACGCGAAGACCGCTTAAAGGGAATGCTCTTGGCTTCTCCTTTAGATTCACCATTACTGGTGAATCGGCGGTTTGATCTGCGACCTGGCCGCCGAATTGAAACCACCGTTTCAGTCCAGAAAGGTCTAGAGTGATTCTACGGTTGCGATCAACGGCCTCCGACCGCCGTTCGAAACCGCCGATCATACCTGATTGATTTTATTTATCGGGTTTGATTCTATTTCTCGGGTTTGATTCTGCGGCTTAATCGGCGGTTACGAAATCACCGAATGAAACCGCCGTTGATGCTCTGTTCTTCACGAGCTCAATTCGGCGGTCATAATCGGCGGTCATAATCGCCGATCGAAACCGCCGATCGGTGCGTTTCAAGGGCAAACTTGTATTTTCACATGCTCTATTTTTTATTCCTATAAATACATCTCTTTCTCTTGTTCTGAACAATGACTCTTTGATTATCAAGAACCCTATATTTTAAAGAGAGATTTTGAGAGAAAAAGCAACCAAGTTTGCTCATTTAAACACTCAAATACATTCCTTTATGCATCAAAGTTCATCTTGCATTCATCCATGAATAGGTTTGCATCATCACAACTGGCTTGGTAAGATTTTGATTAAGTTCATCTCGTTTTAGTATTTTTACTATCAAGCTATTCTCTTTTAATTTACTTGTATGTTTTTGATCATATGATAAATACAAGAATAGAGAATTAATTGTGATGAATTGATTGAGTGTTGTATTGTGATAGCTAATTAGGTTTTTGATTAATCTTGATTAGCTAAGCTATTTTGACATGTCATTTATCTATTGATATCTAGGGTTGATTTAATTGATTACATCATCATCCTAGATAAGCATCTAAGGTTCCTTAGCCTTGTTTGTTATTTGAATATTTATACATATTCACATAGGTTGTATAATCTCTTCATTGAGAATTAAGTCTTGAGGCTAAGATTGCTTAGGCCTCAAGCAATTGGACTAGAGCCACTTTTAAAGGCCCAAGTGGTAGAAGTGGGGGGTTATTGACCGGAGTGTTAGACGAGTTCTACATAGGTTGTAAACTCCATTTCAATTAGTGGATTTCGAGGTATGAGTGTGGCGTACTAAACAGCCCGTGGTTTTTCCCAGTGGTTTGGTTTCCACGTATACATCAAGTGTTATTTAAATTCCGTACTATATTACACTTGCTTGTATTTTTGACTAGTAGTGGCATTTTCGTGAAATTGACTTGCATGCGAAATTGGGTAATAAAGCTTAAAATCTATTCACCCCCTCTAGATATATTTATCATACACACCGAGCGTTATTCGTATTAGTTTCAATTGGTATCAAAGCGGGTTCCTAGATATACTCAGGTGATCCTAGCTCATTTTTGGTGTGTTTTGCATTTGTGTGATTTTTGCTCATTCATACATTTTGCATTCATTTGAATTCATTCATTATATACAATGAGTGGATACGGTGGCAACCATGAGGGTGCGTCAAGTACATGACCTTCTCTCCTCATCGGTGTGAATTATGCCTCATGGAAAGGCAAGATGGAAGCATACTTGTGTCAAATCCATGATAGGGCATGGATGGCAATTGAAAATGGGTATGTGGCTCATAAGATGACTCCCACGGGTGGTGGAGAAGAAGTACTCAAGCCTAAGGCTCAGTGGTCCACTGAAGAGTTTGAGACTTCACAATGGAACAGGAAGGCATGGCACACTCTTCTATGTGCAGTGGATGAAAATTAGTACAAACTGATTCAGAACACTAGGATAGCCAAGGAGGCATGGGATATTCTAGAGGTTGCACATGAATGAACCGATGTTGTCAAGGATTCCAAGCTTCAAGTCCTTCAAACGCAATTTGAGTTGCTCAAGATGGAGGAGGACAAATGCTTTAATGACTTTGAAGTCAAGTTGATGGATATTGTCAATCAAAGCCATCAACTCGGTGATCCTTATACGGATAGGAGAGTCAAGCAAAAAATCATGAGGTCTCTCTTCGCTAGGTTTGAAGCAAAAGTGACGGCTTTAGAAGAAAATAGTGGATATAAGGATATGAAGCCGAGTGAGGTAATTGGAAGACTCCTTGCCTATGAATCTAGGAAGGCTCCTAGTATTTCACCTCCTAAAAAGCAAAAAGGGATTGCTTTGAAAGCTTCCAAGGTTGAGAAGGAGGAAAAAGGTGACTCGGACGAAGACATGGCTTTGATGCTTAGAAAATTCAAGAAATTTGTCAAGTTCGAGAAGAAGGGCTTTGGATCCAAAGGCCAAGACTTGAAGAAAAAGGCTCCCTTCTAGAGTTTTGAGCCTAAAAAAGAGAAGAGTGAAAAGAAAGGGGTCCAATGCTATGAGTGTGGCGGTATAGGACACATCTCACCCGATTGTGGGAATTTGAAGAATAAGATGGCAAAAGTGATGGCCGCCACATGGAGTGAAAGTGATGACTCAGGAAAGGGAGACAAGTCATCAAGTGATGATGAGCTTACCATCGACTACACGGCATTTGGGGCCACTTGTGTAGAAGATAAAGTTGTTGGTAAGAAAGCCTTGACTAATGATCCCATGAAAGAAAAAGATGAAGAAGTAGCTCTAGAGGTGATAGGTGTAGCTACTCATTGGGACATGGCTTTCATTAACTCAAGAGACCAAGGTGAATGTCTTAATGAGGAAAATGACTCCATAAGTGAGAATGAGAGTGGAGGAGATAACTCAGGTGAAGATGACTCCTCATCTAACTCTACAAATGGAAGTGTAGAGAAAATGGATGTTCATGACTTTATAGTCAAGTGTGAAAGTTTATTGAAGAAGAACAATAGAAAGTTGAAGATTTTAGAGGATGAAAATCTAGAGCTTTCAACAAACAATGGCCACTTGAGTAAGCAAGTGGAAACTTCCAAGATGATTGAAGACAAGCTAAGGGATGAGCTAGCTATGTCTAAGAGGAATGAAGAAGGGTTGAAGAGAGAGCTTGATGAAGCTAAAGAGTCATTGACTAGGATGACTACAAGCACCAAGAAGCTTGACCACATTCTTGGTAGTGGAAAGAACCCTTGTGACAAGAGAGGTATTGGGTATGAAGAAAGCAAGGAGATCACTACTCCAACCAAGATCGTCTTTGTCAAGAGTTTGGGCAAGATAGAAGTCTCGCCGGTGCACACTTCTAGGAAGAAAATCGATCTAGGACAATGTTCAAGAAGTGCACAAGTGAAGGAAGCTCCAAGGAGACAACCTCAAGCTCAAAAAGTTCCTCAACCTAACTTCCCTCAAGCTTAAATTCATCAAGGGAATAGGCCAATCATGCAAAATGAACCATGGAAGCAAGCTAGACCGGTTCAACAACAAGGAAGGTTTGAACCCACTCAACCACAAAGACATGGGAAGGCTCCTATGCATGCACAAGGACATGGTATGATTTCTAAATTCATCCCTACATGTCACTTTTATGGTATTGATGGTCACATTAGACCAAATTGCTTTTATTTCATTAAATTATGTATATTCAAAAGCATGATTGAAAAGAGAATGACAAGAGCTAGAATGCATGTTAATAGGAATGAAAAAATTCATGTTCATGATCCTATTATTTCTAGAACTCTTGAACCATTGACCACTAGGAAGAAAAATGTCATATCTATGTGGATAAGGAAAAATGAACTCGCTTGCTACAAGGCTAACAAGTCTCAAATAGGTTCAACCAAGTCAAATGGACTTGGGAGGTCCATAGGACCTCATGACCTTCATTGATGAAGGATGGTGATTGACCCCTTATGGGGAACTCAAGCAAAGAGAGCTATTGCATACTTGTTGCATGCAAATATTTGAAAAATCTTATGCTTCTTTGTTGATTGCTTGAGTAAGCTTGGTTGCACATTTGTATATATGTTTTCAATTCAATAAGTGTGAACCATGCTTGTTTACAATCCATGTCATATTTATGTTCAAACATGCATTTTTGGACTAGGAGATTTTCATAGGAAGTATGATTTGAATGACCTATAGTTATCTCCATGACATGATAATGCTTTCATATTACATGCTCAAATGAAAAAGCATGAATTGTTGATTGCATATTCTTAAAATGCAAAACTTGTGTGAAAAAGCTTATAAGACTCAAATTGAATAAAGGATCTTGTATCCATTTAAAAGGATTTTAAAATCCAAATGTCTCTCCTTCTTTATTTATTAAACATATCTACTATCATACGGGTTTCATTCTCAGAAAAATCAAATAGAGTGCAAAGTTGCTCATGACTTGTTTGGCTTATAAAGATGGATATAGTTGCTCATAAATTAAAATCAATGAAAACTCTATATCCTTGCTTCTCTCATGACATTGGTGAAATTGGTTTGAATTCTTATTAGAAACCTTTGTCATTTGCTTTACCAAATACCATTGTATTTTGGACTTGAATGCTACATGTCTTGTATGCAAAGCATGTTTTGTTTCACACATTTATTTTAAATAAATCTCCTTGTTTCTCTCCAATTGATTGAGTTGCATAAAGTGGATTATATGATTATGCAAGTATATAGTATGCTACTATCTCTCTTTGCTAAGTGACCCGGTTGGGGACTACTCATTTGCCTATATCATGACAAAAAGGGGGAGTAGAATGGTGGTAAGGGGAGTTGCAAATTGTGGTAGCAATTGTGCATGTTGGGGAGACAATACATTGAGGGGGAGTAACCCTTTGAGGGGGAGCATTGCATTCATCAAACATTGTATGATGTTATTGTTGTACTTAAATTTCAAGAATGCAAATGCTTGTTTATGCTCTCACTTGATTAATCTCACATTTTACTTGAATTGGAAAGTATAGAAACTTTACTTTCAGGGATTGATTGTTCTACAAGAGATTGAAGACTTCAAGATTATTTTTATATATCTCTTTGTAAAGTAGAAAATCATTGTTGACCCGTAGTTTCTATTATGTTGTGAGAAATCAATGTGAGTGGTGGTTTTGTCACGAAATAGCCAAAGGGGGAGATTGTAAGGATTCCCATATATTGATTGGCTTATTTCGTGGACAATCCACTTGTTGGGGTTTATTGTATAAGGGTAGTTTGGGTGATTGAACTTCAAGCTCGAAGGCCCTTTCAAGACCTCAAGGGACAAGCACGCCAAAGGTATAATCTCTAGTGCTTAGTTTTTCTTTGAAGAGATTTAGTTAGCACACACACACTTAACATACTTGTACTTGTGTGTATTCTCTTCACATGACACATTTCACTCTTGCACTTTGTTTGATGTATCTTGTTGTGTTTGTGTGTTGTGTAATCCGTTTCCCGAATATGTTTGGAAAGGTCCACGCTTGCACGAATGTGTGCTTGGTTTTACGCGAAGACCGCTTAAGGGGAATGCTCTTGGCTTCTCATTTAGATTCACCATTACTGGTGAATCAGCGGTTTGATCGGCGGCCTGGCCGCCGAATTGAATCGGCCGTTTCAGTCCAGAAAGGTCTGGAGTGATTCTGCGGTTACGATCAGTGGCCTCCGACCGCCGATCGAAACCGCCGATCATACCTGATTGATTTTATTTCTCGGGTTTGATTATGCGATTTAATCGGCGGTTACGAAACCGCCGAATGAAACCGCCGTTGATGCTCTGTTCTTCATGAGCTCAATTCGGCGGTCATAATCGGCGGCCTGGCCGCCGATTGAAACCGCCGATCGGTGCGTTTCAAGGGCAAACTTGTATTTTCACATGCTCTATTTTTTATGCCTATAAATACATCTCTTTCTCTTGTTCTGAACAATGACTCTTTGATTATCAAGAACCTTATATTTTAAAGAGAGATTTTGAGAGAAAAAGCAACCAAGTTTGCTCATTTAAACACTCAAATACATTCCTTTATGCATCAAAGTTCATTTTGCATTCATCCATGAATGGGTTTGCATCATCACAACTTGCTTGGTAAGATTTTGATTAAGTTCATCTCATTTTAGTATTTTTACTATCAAGCTATTCTCTTTTAATTTACTTGTATGTTTTTGATCATATGATAAATATAAGAATAGAGAATTAATTGTGATGAATTGATTGAGTGTTGTATTGTGATAGCTAATTAGGTTTTTGATTAATCTTGATTAGCTAAGCTATTTTGACATGTCATTTATCTATTGATATCTAGGGTTGATTTAATTGATTACATCATCATCCTAGATAAGCATCTAAGGTTCCCTAGCCTTGTTTGTTATTTGAATATGTATACATATTCACATAGGTTGTACAATCTCTTCATTGAGAATTAAGTCTTGAGGCTAAGATTACTTAGGCCTCAAGCAATTAGACTAGAGCCACTTTTAAAGGCCTAAGTGGTAGAAGTGGGGGGTTATTGACCGGAGTGTTAGATGAGGTCTACATAGGTTGTAAACTCCATTTCAATTAATGGATTTCGAGGTTTGAGTGTGGCGCACTAAATAGCCCGTGGTTTTTCCCAATGGTTGGGTTTCCAAGTATACATCAAATGTTATTTAAATTCCGCACTATATTACACTTGTTTGTATTTTTGACTAGTAGGGGCATTTTTGTAAAATTGACTTGCATGTGAAAATTGGGTAATAAAGCTTAAAATCTATTCACCCCCCTCTAGATATATTTATCATACACACCGAGCGTTTATTCGTATTAGTTTCAGTTACTTTTACTTTATGTATGTTTTATGGTATTTTGAATCACCCACTATCTTATATTATTGCAATCTTATATTAGTTAATCAACCTAACTATTACTTCATTTCCTTGTGGAATGAATCCAACTTACCATTATTACGTTTTATATCTTAAAAGGATTCCGAGTGGTAAAACATTATTTCCAAAAAAAGATCACACACACACACACACACACACACACACACACACACATATATATATATATAGATATTGTTTTGATGTGCACAAACGACCTCATCATTCCTCCTCTGTGAAAATAATCTGGGCAGAGCGAAAATAGTCTTGGGATCCCCTGGAGACCTGGAGCACATCATGACCAGTAGTAAACCTCGGGATCTTCCTAGCATGGTTGTTCTTTGAGTTGTTAGAAATCCCTGCTAGTGTTAGGCCTCCGCTGATGGTATGAATTACTTGGATTTGCTGCATCAAGTCTTTTCCACTATCCTTCCTTCTTTTTTCTGCACCTCGCATCTCCCATTGTACCTCCTTTCCCACCTTGATGCTATCCCGTACTTGCTGCAAAAATTCAACTAGGAGTCCTCCTCTTACCAATCCTTCGATCTGGTTGCAGAGGCTGTAGCATTCAGATGTGTTGTGTCCCACATCCTCATGGAAATCACAGTACTTGTAGCGATTCCTCTTATCAGTTGGGATATTTATAGGACCGGGCTTCCTGAGCAAACCTTTGTCATGGATGGCGAGGTATATGGTCTCTCAGGATGCATTGAGATAAGTGTAATGGTTGTACCAGTCTTTTTCGCTTGCTACCTGTGCTACCTCTCTTAGTAGAGGTGTGGTTCTAGGAAGGGTCATTCTTACCGGATATCTATCTCGATACTGGGGAGGAGGAGGTAGTGGTCGGTAGGTAGACTGGTTTGGAGGAAGATTTTAAAACTTCTTTGTAGGTACAGGTGCAGGCTTCGGAGACTCATTCTTTGGTCGCTTGGCTGATCGGGCTTCATCGTGCTCGACCTTGACCTGGAGTTGTTCATCTATATCCACCTGTTCCAGCGCCCTGTCATACGCTTCTTGGTAATTCTCAGGCGGATGCTTGGCAAACGACTGGAATAGTCTGCTAGCCCACAGGTTCCTTCTAAAATTAGCCAAAGTTTCCTTCTCAGCAAACACTCCCATCTGGATCACTTCCTTATGGAACTTCTCTAACTAGGATCTCAACGTCTCACCTCGCTCCTGGATCACATACTGGAGTAGGACGGGGTCCTTGGGACGAGGTTTGATCCCTTGAAACTAAGCACAAAAATCTGTAGTGAGCTTTGTAAAAGAATCCACACTACCTAGAGGTAACTTTCTGAACTAGGTCTTAGCATAGTCGGTCATAGTGGAAGGGAACATTCTGCACATCGCTGACCGGGTTTGAAAGTTCTCAAATACTCGAGGTGTGTTTATCAATATAAAGCTAGAGGGGGGGGTGAATAGATTTTAACTAATATTACCCAATTTTCGCATACAAGTCAATTTTACGAAAATGCCCCTACTAGTCAAAAATACATACAAGTGTAATATAGTGCGGAATTTAAATAACACTTGATGTATACGTGGAAAACCCAACCACTGGGAAAAACCACGGGCTGTTAAGTGCGCCACACTCGGACCTCGAAATCCACTATATGAAAAGACGGTTACACCCTCAAGTGATTCTCGGACTCTCACCCTAGATAACCTCAGGCTATGGACACTACCAATCGCCACTCTTGGTTCAATCTCTAGTGATATCCCCTGATACACTACTCTTGGCGTGAGCACCCTCTAATCTACCACGCGGGCCTTTTACAGCGGCTCTAGTCCAATTTGCTTGCGTTCTAAGCAACCTAATCCCGGATGCTACACACAAGACTTACTTTCTCTTTGAAGAGAATACAACCCTATGTGAATATGTATGAATATTCAATAAATGCAATAAGAGCTAGGGTACTCTAAATGCTTATCTAGGATGATGATATATTCAATTTAAATCAACCCTAGATATCAATTGCTAAATGACATGTCAAATAGCATAGATGATCATAGATTATAAAAACCTAGATATCTATCAAAAACAACACTCAATTAATTCATCACAAATAATCTCTTTTCTTGTATTTAACATATGATCTAAAACATACAAGTAATTTAAAAGAGATGGCTTGGTATTTAAAATACTATAATAAGATGAAATTAATCAAAATCTTACCAAGCAAGTTGTGATGATGCAAACCCATACATGGATGCACTCTATATAGACATAGGAGATGCAATATGAAATTTGATGCAAAAGGGGTTTGATTTGAGTGGTTAAAGATGAGTTCTTGATTTGATTTTCTCTCAAAATCTATCTTTGAAGATTAGGGTTCTTAAGAGTCAAAGAACTGATTCAGATAATGAGAAAGTGTGATATTTATAGACATCAAGAACAGGGCAAGTGAAAAGACAATTCTGCCCCTGAAACGCACCGTTCGGCGGTTTCAATCGGCGGCCAGGCCGCCGATGACGACCGCCGAATTGAGCTCGTGAAGAACAGAGCATTAACGGCGGTTTCATTCGGCGGTTTCGCGACCGCCGATCCAACCGCCGAATCAAACCCGAGAGATTAAAATCGATCAGGTATGAACGGCGGTTTCGAACGGCGGTCGTGACCGCCGATCTTGACCGCATAATTGCTTCAGACCAATCTGGACTGAAACGGCGGTTTCATTCGGTGGCCAGGCCGCCGATCATAACCGCCGATCACCAACAATGGTGAAAACCAAGGAGAAGCCAAGGGCATTCTCCATAGGCGGTCTTCGCGCGAAACCAAGCACTAATTAGTGCAAGCGCGGACGTTTCCGAACAATGTCGGGAAACGAATTATAAGGCACATATACACACAACAAGATATATCAACCAAAGTACTAGTGTGTAAAGTGACATGTGAAGAGATGCACATAAAAATAAGCAAGTATGCAATCATAGCAAGAATGCTAAGTGTGTGTGTGCTACTAAATCTCTTCAAAGAAAAACAAGCACAAGAGATTATACCTTTGGCGTGCTTGTATCTTGAGGTCATGGAAGGGCCTTTGATCTTCAACACTAAACACTTAGACTACCCTTACATTCAAAACCCCAACATGTGGTTTGACCACGAAATAAGCCAATCAACAAAACGGGAATCCTTACAGGGTTGCATTCTGGACTTCCATCTAGTGGACGAAGCTCTCCATGTGGCTCATGGGGTCTTCTGATCTAGAGTATTTCTCGGCGAGCATCTTGAATTTAAGGGTAGCTCTGCTTCTCTGATCCTCCTGGAGAAGGGTGCATTCATTTCCCCCAAGGGGTTCTTCCGGGTACCCCGGTGCTTCCCCTTCCTTAACTCCTCGAGTTCCTTTGCCATTTTGGCCATTTGATCTTCAAGATGTTTGGACCCATTATGCCTGGATCTGGCTACTAAGCCTTCCCTATCTGAAGTTTCGGATAGCACAGTTGTCTCCTTGCGCTCCTCCATCTGGGGCCGGGTACCCCGTGAGTTTCTTTTGGGCCCGGTACTGCCACTTGTATCGAGTTGTGGAGCCCTCTTCTCTACTGCCGGTTTAGCTGCTGGCTGGTTCCTTCTAGGAGGAATGTCAAACGTTGATTTCACCTGTCGGGGTCTGAAATCTCCAGGATGATTTGGAACTAGCGATGGCGGTCCAAGTCTGACAAAGACTGGTACTTGGGTACTCAGTCCGGCTTCTCCCGTGAGCCTAGGTGCTTCGAAGGGTATTCCTTGCGCAATCATCCGAAGGCGAATGCTTTCCACGTAGGCAGTAATGTGCTACTCTATAATATCCCGGTTTACCTCCTAGACCGCGGGGTCCTAAGGCGCGGAGCCTGCATTGGGTGGAGGAATCGGTATCGGGATCTGGCTTCTCGTTCCCATCCTCTTCCCTTGGTTTTTCTGAGCGGAAGCGAGGGAATGGGGCCCTGAGAGGTCGGGCTGCCCCTATGAGGATCGGAACCTCATCTTATGTGTCTTCTCGGTAGAGCTAGGTAGAGACGGCGCCAAAAGTGTTAACCGAAAATTGTCACTTTGGGTGATTTTTCCAATTAACAATTCTAGTGACTGGAATCGAGGTAGAACTCAGTCAGAGAGATATCAAGTAGTTCGATACCTTTAGCTTCTTAATAAAACCAGTAAAAGACAATGATAATGGTGAGTGAAAATTAACGTAGCAATAGGATCACATATAATAAAGATACAATGAAGATATTCATATTGCTATGGTGATAGGGTTAAAGGTTTAGTTAGCGATGGCGATGGAGCTCTCGTGCATGTCGATAAGTGGAAAACATAAAGTAGGGTTATAGACTCGGAATTGCCCTTCCTTTATTTATTTATTTATTTTTTTTGTGATAACACAATGTATATATATGTCTCAATACTTGCCCGGCATTTCTCTAAATTCGGTCTAGTGACCTAGAGTTTTTTGGGACGTTCCGTGGCGATTGGCGAGAAGATCGTCCCTTTCCTTCTAGGGATCGAGCGATCCCTTATTTGGTGGAATTCTGATAGAGTTGATTTGCCTTTCAAATAGAACTCTTGAATGGCGGGAAAGAATTAACTTCCTCGTTATTAAAACGTTGTCATTACACTGTCTTTCTATGTAGTTTGATCCTCGGCGTACCTGATCTTACCTTGATACTTGATAGTCTGCTAGCCTGACATTTACTGCTTGGTTGGCTTGCTCTAGGCGGGATCGGGATACATAGGTATCTCACTTTCTACCTGATTATTTAAATTTAGTATAAGTGCACCGGGTATCGTGATACCGGGATGCCGTATGGTAGCGGGGTACTAGGATCATGCAGTAGTAGAGTCCCTGGAACTTGGCTTCTTTGTTTCCTGGTACCTTTGAGTCTAGGAACCTTTGATCTTGATTTGGACTGGTAGGAAGCTGTACCCGGCCAATTTTAAAGGCGCGGTATCGGGATGCTCTTATATGGTGTCTTTCTAGTTCGGTTATTCCCCAATGTTGATGGAAAATTCTTCTTTGACCCCCTGCTATTTTTGGCGGTGAATAAAAATCAAACGAAACTACTTAATGACACACGTTAAGTGCTATTAAGTGTTCAATGGAAAAATCAAACGGGCCCTAAAATTTAAAAGTCAAAACTAACCTTCTTAATAAAAATTACTTTAAACAAGTCTTTTTTTTTTCTCTAAATCTATTTTATTAACCTATTTTATTAATTTAATCTTGACCCTTGATTAAATTATGAAAATCATCAAAAAAAAAAAAAAAAAAAAATTAACTTGGATAAAACAAACACAATTTTTTTTTTTTTTTTTTTTATTGTTTGCTGAGAACTAAATGATTGACTTTAGGGGTGTATTGGATTGAGATTTTGATTGACAATTTTGGGAAGTAAAAGTCTGGTGGTATTGGATTGAGACTTTTTAACAAGTTAGATAAGTCTGGCGGTATTCGATTAGGACTTTTAAGATTTTATTTTTAAAAGTCTATAATATATTAAGGTATTGGATCCAGACTTTCAAGAGACAGCAAATTGTCTGGTGGTATTGGATTGAGATCAAATTTTTTTAGGATTTCATAACAAAATGGGTTGTCTTAGACTTTTTAGTGATAACTATAAATACCAAAACCCCAAAATTGTCTTGCCCTCTCCCATCAAACTTTTTACACTCGCTCAAGACTTTTTTTTTTTATTTTTTTTTATTTTTTTTTATTTATAAAAAAAAACTATTAAAAACTAAAAAATAAAATAAAATGGATCTCTTATAACTACCCGGTAGTTTAATACAATATATTATATACATCATTACCTCCATTATTCAAGATAAGGAACAAGGTACGCCATGTTTATGGCTACTTGCATTGACAATTTTTCTCTCATAGGCACACATTCATAGGCATATTTATAGCATACTAATACATATCATCACATTTTTGTCATATAAACAACATAACTTTAATCATAATAATATACATGGCAAAAGTGTGGTGATGTGTATTAGTAGTGGAAATAGGGGTTTTGTCACTTTTTTAAGTTTGTGTTTCAAGACTATCACCACTTTAATAACTTATGTTTAAAGGCACCAAAGTAAGTGACTTCCAAAAATACCTTTACTTTACATATTTTTTTTATTATTTTTCTGACTTTAACTTTCTCCTACTTTTATGTTGTCTAAAATCTACTTCTCTCTCTAACTTTAAATTCTCTGTAAACTGAAATCGAAGTTCATCTTCTTCTCCAACTCTTGGTCGCTGTTCATCTCCTTCTCCAACTCATGGTCTGTTTTCTCATCTTCGTTTGTCTACAAATAACGGTAAGGTAATCCCATTTCTTGTGTTTTTTTTTTTGGTTTTGAATCTTCCATTGTTAAAGCTGTTGAGGTACTTATGTTTAGTTGAACAGACTGGGAAATTTCAAAAGTCTCGGAAATGTTGTCAAAAGTCTTAGAACATGTTGTCAAAAGTCTTGGACAAAGTTTCCAAAAGTCTTGGATATGTCTCCAAAAGTCTCGAAAATGTCTCCAAGAGTCTCAGAAATGTTTTCAAAGTATCAGATCATTTAAGCTTAATCCAACTTGTCGGTGAAAAGTCTCGAAACATGTTATAAAAGTCTCAGAAACTAATAGTTGATTCAAAGGTCTCGGAAGAAAGTCTTAGAGAGTTTCCAAAAGTCTCGGAACATGTATAAATCTGAGACTTTTGTTTGATCCTCCAAGACTTTTCTTTAGTCTTGCGAGATTTTTTAATTTAGTGTCCGAGACTTATTGCATGATACCAACCTTTTTATTCATTTTTATTATATAATCCACATTGTTATTATGTTTTAAGATACCAACTTTATTTTGTTAATATATTTTTTACAGGAAAATATATCGGGTTAGAATAGTTATATCCTATAACAGTCGATGGAAGCAACTACCAGACGGAAGCTAGAGGTTTGTTAGCTCGGATAATCAAGGAATATACGTGTCAAAGAATATGACTTTTGAAGAGCTATTGGCGCTCATGCAGTCCATTGTCAAATATGATTCAAACAAATACAATATTGATCTACAGTCAATATCAATTGTTTATGTCACTGCATGTTGCACATTTATTAGAAACGACGATGATGTTCAGTTTATGCTAGGGAAAGATAGGGTGATTCCTCAAGTATGTGTTAGCCTAATTGAAAGGAGATGTGGAGATGTGATGGGTGATGACATCCCTTTTCATGGAAATCCCCAATATTATGCATCCGTCAACGGTAGTAATCAAATGTTCACACAACGGAGTAGGACTTATAATGATGGAAATCCCCAAGGTCCAAAAAACATTTGTAGTCTTCCAGTAGTGCAAGAGACGTTGAACCTCTTTTCAACGATTACTTTGGACGTTAATTTGAGGAAAATATAGAGCCCAATTATCATCATGTAGGTGACCATGAAAACGTTGTTGAAGAACCTATACAACAAAGTGAATAAAGGCATGTACAAGGTGACCATCCTTGTGGTAGTGCACCGAATATGCTGGGGACATCCGATGTCCCAAAAAATCTTAATCTCTCAGCTTCCGATAATTTGTCAACTTGGGTTATTCCCAAATCCGAAGCGTATTCGTTTAGTGAAGTGAACAACACCATGGGATCACGTGAACCTAACTCCATGATTTACAAAGGTCAATGTTTTTGTAAGTTCCTCATTTTTGATTGGCTTATTTCGTTGACAAACCACAATTGGGGTTTAATTATGTAAGGGTATATTAGGGTTTCAATGTTCGTGATCAAACTTAAATGGATTTCAAGCCCTCAAGCTCAAGAGGTCATTAAAGGTATATCACTTTTGCTTAACCCTTTGAAGAGATTAGTTGCAGATACATACTTCTCTTGTATGCATGTGTGTTCTTTGCTTATTATGTACATTCCCTTCACACTTCACACTTGCACAACATTCATATAGATTAGGTGTGTTTGAAAGCCCCAAAAAGAGATTTTTATCTTTTACCACGGTTCAGGTCGCCTCTTATGCACCTGCCTATACCGCGGTTCCCTACAATGGTGGATTCCAGTTTGTTTCACGCGTAGGGTACCAAGGTTGGTGACCTTGCCTCTGTAGCGTTCCCAACCGCGAAGTTTCTCAGAGCCTTCATGTCGTGTGTATCGCAATGTTGACACTTTGTCTGTACTGTGGCACACACCGCGGCTTTGACAGGATTTTATTGTCCAAGTTCAAAACAACGTCTCTTTGGCTAAGGCTTCAGATATATATATATATATATATATATATATATATATATATATATATATATATATATATATATATATATATATATATGGCTTATTCTTTCTTTGGTCAAATTAGAGCTTAGAAATTTATATCTTTGAAAGCTTAAGAATGTCTTGTAAGAAAAACAACAAAGATTCAATCTTTATTGACCAAAACCTAAATACCCATCGTTCATTCATGAATCTAACATCATCTAGCATCATCTAGGTTATGTTCTTACATGGGTCATCATCAACACACATGACTTGGTAAATAGAACACCATTCTCACTCATCTTAGTGTTCTTGCTTAACAAGAAATCTCTTTTATGACTTGTGTGCATCTAGAATAAGTTCTTAGCTTCAAGTTGAGATTTTTGTGTTGTTTATGTGTTGTTGTATTGTGATAGCTATTGCATCTAGGATTGCATTTATTTTACATAGCTAAGTTTTATATATGACATGTAGGAACATGATATCTAAAATTGCTTGACATATTCATCAATGATTAGATAAGCATTAAATGTGTTGACCTAGCATTTATGCATTTAATATTCACTTAGGTTGTGTTCTCTTCTTTGAGAGTTAAGCCTTGTGACTAAGTGGTTTAGTGCACAAGCAAGTAGGTCTAGGATCATTATTAAAGGCCCATTGGGTAGAGTGGAAGGGTTAGTGACCAAGAATGGTTTGACTTTAGGCAACCTAGGTTGTAAACTTTCATTCAAGTAGTGTATTTGAGGACCGTGTGTGGCTAGCACAATAGCCCGTGAGTTTTGCTCAGTTGGAGGGTTTTTCACGTAAATCAATCATCGTGCAATTTATTGTTTTCCACACTTAAATTTCATTGATTGTATTTGTTTAATTTGGGTGATTTTTTTTAATATTGACTAATCAAGAAAAAGTTGGTAATTAACTTGATTAAAACCTATTCCCCCCCTCCCTCCCCAACCCACCCACCCACCCACCCACCCACCCACCCATCATCTAGGTTGTTTAGACACACGTAATATAAATTTTCAATTTTCCAAAAAAAAAAAGGTGATTTAAAGAGGTTAGTAGGTCTTCATGCAATGAGGGAGAACTTTGAATGGAAGGTGAAAAAGTCTAACAAGTCGGTTCTACATTTGGTTGTAGGATTGACAACTGTACGTGGAAATTAAGAGCAGTGAGGAGAAATGAAGGGACATACTTTCAAGTAAGAATTTTTATAAGTGAACACAGTTGTCCCTTGGAGGAGGTCCATCGGTGCCACCGACAGGTTAGTGCAGTCATAATTGGTGAAGTAATAGCCCCTAAACTCCAACAACATGATGGTCATCTAATGTGACATAAAAACATAATTACGGATATGAAAACAATGTATGGCATCCAAATTATGTATAGTAAGGCTCATCAACCTTTGCATTATGCATTGGCATTGACCTATGGATCGTATAAAGAAACGTTACAACTACTGCCATCATTTGGTTATGTTCTGGAGCAACAAAATCCTATCACAATCATAGAATTACATTGCACATATGACAATAAATTTTTGTATTTCTTCATGGCATTAGGGGCTTCAATTAGAGGTTTCTGGCAGTGTATGTGTCCTGTGATTGTTGTTGACGGTACATTTCTAAAAGGGAGGTGCGCGGGTACAATGTTTGTGGCAATGGCGTAAGATGGCAATGAACAAGCATATCCATTAGCTTTTGGTTACAGGGATTCAGAAAACAACGCTTCAAGGGAGTGGTTTTTGGATTGCTTAAATGGTGCCCTCAGTCATACTAAAGATTTGGTTTTCATTTCCGATTGACATGCAAACATAGAAGTTGGGATAGCTAGCGTATTCCTATATGTAACACATACTATATGTGCTTGGTACTTTTATGAAAATATAAAGAAATGTTTCCATAAAAAGGATGTATCAGACATAATGTCTGCAGCAGCAAAATCATTCCGTGGATTGAAATATAACCGACACATGGAGGACTTACTATCGAGGTTTTTGCCCTAAAGCTTGTAATATGTAAATGATGATTAATTATAAATAAAAGAAGTAGTCCTTTTTCATTCTATTTATATGTCTCATACTTTTTATCATATGTGCTAAACATACAAGATTGCCAGATGTAATCTCGAACTGAGTATATGAGTGCCATATACAGAGGAATTTAGATTGAGACGTGCAATCTAAAGAGTCCGTAAAGAGCAAATGAAGTTGGGTACTTTATTTGTGGTTAATCTACAATTGCAGTCCATTCCGTAATATATGGTGGTCTTATCCTAGACTATACATATGGTGATATGAGAATGGAGGCACCTTATATGATGTGATCATATATGACTGGGCCACGATCTATATGAATCTCTCTCCAATATCCGTTACATGGATAGATTCATATATATCGACAAATGATGGTTGTATGGGTGATCTTAATCCTGAGTGTCTTACTGACTCCTTCAGGTTAGATCGTGGTTTTTGATTTGCCATGGGTGAGATCAGAATAGGTTTCCCGATCAATATCTCCGTATCTTGGAATCGCAGTTTGGCTTGTGGCTGGGATGTACACAATAGTGGAATCTACTCCTTCTTGTGAGAAGTAGAGAAGTTGTTCCCTTAAAAGTTGATTCGGGGCTTGAACAATTAAGAGCGCTCTCCTTCCTCCGTAAAGGAATGAGGGATATAATTGTTCAATAGAGAATCAATGGTACTTAATGGAAAAGATATAATTAGAGGGGTATAACGGACTTTATAACCCTTGTGGAGGATCATACCATATGTAATAACTATATCGATGGACACTGTATTTTGGTCTGTGTAAAAACATCTATAGTTACGAGAGTGTTGCCTTGGGTTTTTAGTGGAGTAACTCCGAGGTTAATAATCATGAAATATTAATTAAAGAGTTTAATTAATTTTTTCTAAGGATTATTAGAGCTCAAGACTGTGGGTCCATTAGGTCCCCTTGCTAGCCTGGAATGTTGATGGTAACAAAGGTCATGGTTAATTAATTGGATGATCCAATTAATTATGTTATGAAAGTAACAAGGATTTTATTTAGGCTATTAATTAAATGATGTAATTATTTAATTAGTGGATTAATAATTAATTATATTAAATAATGTGATTATTTAATTGTATTAATAATTAAGAAATTATTAATTGAATTAATTATTTTATGGAGGTCAAGGGTTCGAGCCAGGACCAAAGTAAAGATATAAAATAATATTGATTATTTAATCTTTAGCAGGTCATGGGTTCAAGTCACAGTGACAACATTTAATTAAATGAGATTTAGAATCCTATTTAATCTAGGTCACTTGTAACCCTATCATGATATGTTGTTTTTATTATTAGATTTTAAAAACAAGATAATTGATATTTATTTTTAAATATTTGATATTTAAAATGATTATATCATATCATGTAGTTGATATCTTTAAAACCTTTTAATTAATGTAATTGAGAGATTGAGAAAGAATGCAACACAAAAGAAAAAGAAAAGAGAGGTGTGCGGTCAACAAAAGAAAAGAGAGAATTTATTTATTTATTTTTTTTCTAGTTTTCTTCTAAGGTGGCCAAACCCTACCTGTAGAAGCAAGAGTTGTTTTCATGTTTTTTCTTCTACCACCATTCCACCTCCTAAAGGCCGTGACGTGCCCACACACAGTTGCCGGAACTAGGGGTAGGCGCGGTTCGGTTTTGACCAAAACCGTATTGAACCGACATATTTTCGATTTTTAAAAACATGAATCGGTTTGAACCATGTTGGACCTTGAAACCGAATTGAATCGAACACCTTTATCTCGGTTCAGTTCGGTTCGATTCATTTCGGTTTTGGGCCTAATACAAATGGGCTTTTAGGGGTTTTTTTAATGTTTTTTTTTTCTTCAATTTTTCGGACTTTTAACTCACCACATTGCTAAAGTAAGAAATCTTATTTCAATATATACTTAGAATCCAAAGAAGTTACATACTACATATTTGTGGACTTTGTGTCTATGTACCAAATAACATGTTAACATATCAAATCAATTAAATAAGACAGGTTATTCATTCAAGTGTAAGAATGGTTTGCATTTATTAATTAAATTCTAGATATTTATACATTTGCAAATATTAATTGTAGGAAAGCATAAAAAATTGCTCATGTACATAACTGAAACCAGTTAGAGTTAGGGTTTTTTTTCTTTTATTGTACGGTTCGGTTCGGTTTTGAACATCCAAAATTGAAACCGAACCAAAATCAATACAGTTTTCAAAACTTAAATTGGTTTTGAACATCCAAAACCGAAACCAAACCAAAATCAATTCGGTTTTCAAAACTTAAATCGGTTTGAACCGAATTGACTATATGAACTGAACCAAACACCCTTTTTCGGTTCAATTCGGTTTGGTTCGACTTGGTTACGGACTTTGTGCCCACCCCTATCCGAGACACGGGAAATAGCGAGGAAAATCCGGTGGTACAAATCGGAAAGTGAATTCAAGAAGTGAAAGAACGAAGGAGTTAGCCTTGAGGTATGATTATGAATCTTACTTCCTTTTATTCTTATATATCGTGCAGGTTTATTAAGTCGCTTAAATATTTTTTTAAAGACTGTTTTTGTTCGAATATGATTCAAGCAATTTATTTTATCAATAAAAATTATCTTCTGCTGCATAACTTTATAAAAACTAGGGCTTACAATTGGTATCAGAGCCCTAGTACGATATATTCGAATAAATCGTTCTTTCTTCTTGTTTAATTGCATGTATATATGTGTAGGCAAAATCTATTAAATGTAGGATAATGGTAGACATCCAACACTTTTATCCAACATTTGTATCCAACTTGACGTGGCAGCTTACATGGCAGCTTACATGGCACTTCCTTGCCAGCTGCCACTTCATCACATTGCCATGTCATCACACCTTTTAATTTTTTTAAAACCTTAATTTTTAAATCCATTCAATTTGTTCCTAATTTTATATAACCAAAAAAAAAAAAAAAAAAAAAAAAAACCAGTCTCTCTAGGAAGCTCTAGAAGTTGAAACGAACATGAAGTGTCATTCTCAAGCACTTTGAAGACCATCTTCTGCAACTTCGCTTGCTTCTCTCTCTCAACATCGGTTACAGTGAGTTTCTTTTAATGTTAATTATTGTACGCTTCTTTTTCAGTTTCTTTTAATGTTTTGAATGAATACCCATGTAGTTTCTTAGTCTTGTTTTTCCTCTGTTATGTTTTTGTTTATTTCGTGTTTGTTCTTTTTTGGCTTTTGGGTTGGGGCTGTCTTTCTTGTTTGCTTCCCCTGTTATGGCGGGGTGTTTTTTATTCTATTGTTGCTTGCCCTGAATCTATTCAGGGCTTTTTAATATATGATGTTCATAAAATAAAATAAATAAATAAATAAATAAAAACCAATGAAGTTAATCATCATTGTTGAGCAGGGTTGATCTTGGTTTGGTTCATTGAGAAGTTGAATGGGTTTGCTTTTCTCCTCTGTTTTTCATTACTTCTTGAAATATCCATTTTTGTTTTAGTTTAAATGATAT
Organism: Acer yangbiense; assembly: GCA_008009225.1. Taxonomy (NCBI): domain Eukaryota; kingdom Viridiplantae; phylum Streptophyta; class Magnoliopsida; order Sapindales; family Sapindaceae; genus Acer; species Acer yangbiense. Next base: position 34,311,914 of record CM017771.1, read on the forward strand.
CCAAGTTATAATGTGTTGTTAGATTTTGAAGGTAGTCTTAACTGGCATACTAAGTGCGAATAATTGAAATGTGTTTCTTTCATTTTTTTAGCTATATTTGTACTTTAGTTCCTTTTTTTTTTTGTCGACAATAATTGTTACTTTAGTTCTTGCTAAGTCCAACGGAATAGGATGGAGGAGTTTGAAATGGAAAAAGAAGAAGAAGAATGTTTTGAAGACATTTTTACGGTAGATTATTCAGAGTTTATTTAATGGATATGTTAATTTTTTTATTTTTTTTATATATAGAATATTATAATATTGTAGTTTGATATGTTGCTTTTATTTAGGAAAATAATGAGAAAGAGATAGACATGTCAATAGATTCAAAAGATAAGATAGATGAGCCTAAACCCGAAATGATTTTTGATTCGATGGACGAGTTGTATGAATACTACAAGATGTATGGAAATAAAATGGGATTTCAAGTCATTAAAAAAACAGCAAGAAAGGGATATGGGGGGGGGGGGGTGGGGAGTTGAAGTACATATGTTTGACATGTGCTTGTGAGTGTCAAAGAAAATCAAAATCTGTGTTTGGAGTGCGATTTGAAAACAAGGCTTTAGAGAGAGATGCTCCCCTTTCTCTCTAGAATTTCTTGCTGCCTTCTTCCTTTACCAACCCATTCTCATAGTGGTTTCTCCTCCATCCATGGATTCCTCTCCTAAACACTCATCCCTTCCTTGCCTTGGTTCTAAAAAGCCTTTTACCTCCTACTCCTTGGTTCCTCCAACTAGTTCTACTATAGAAAATCCACCTTTCCGGAAACACCTACTTCTTCCATTTCTAGTGTTCTTCCTCCCATCTCTACCATGAAAGACCATTCTTTTCCCTCTCCTCACAAAGTTTCCTCAGCTGGTGTTATTTCCATTTTAAAAGCTAATGACTCTATAAAGTGCAACAATGGATCTAACAAAGGAGGGCATCTTTCTAGCCTACCCAAGCTCGTTTTAAACAAATCCCTCAACCATGGAGGAACTGGTCATAGTTCTCTCAACCTAGCTGTTGTTGCTAAAGCTAAAGGGGTCCTAACAAGCAACAATGGAGGTCTTGAAGATTCAAACTTTGTTGCTCCTTTCAAGAATGTGTTAGGGAAGATGAATGGGACCACATATCAAGGTAATAGGTCTGAAAAACCTGATCTTGGTAACCTACGAAATTCAACTTCTACAGCCATTTTAGGCAACAATGGAGGTCTTGAAGATTCAAACTTTGTTTCTCCTTTCAATAATGTGTTAGGGAAGATGAATGGGACCACGGATTAAGGTAATAGGTCTGAAAAACCTGCTCTTGGTAACCCACGAATTTCAACTTCTGCAGCCATTTTAGGCAATAATGGAGGTCTTGAAGATTCAAACTCTGTTGCTCCTTTCAAGAATGTGTTAGGGAAGATGAATGGGACCATGAATCAAGGTAATCAAGGTAATGGTGCTCATAGACCTGACCAGCTACACCATGTCCTATTTTCCTCTTTTGGTAATGTTGAAAAGCCTGCCTCTAAAGGCGAAACTTGTCCCTCCACAAATGTTAAAGGTCAAAAGGTCTAGCTAGAGGAGGTCTCCTCTTTAAGGAATTCAGAGCTGCCCCATAATAAAGGTATCTATATCACTCCTTCTTTGGTGAATAAAGATGCTAACAGTAGGTCAAATGCCTCCTATAATTTCCTAAAAAAGCACTTTTTCTTATAGTAATGTGCTGAAAGGTGCTCACAATGGTCCAATTATGGATATCCCCACAAGTAGGCCTATGAACCTAAAATTCTACCAACCATTTCAAAGTGGTAATAGGAAGTGTGTCTCCCTACCTATGGAAGTTGCAGAGGATGGCTCTAAAGCTTGGAAGAACTGCTTGGTGGGTTATTTTATTGAGAAAAGGCTCTCCATTTCTCTAGTTAAGAACATTGCCATGCGTATTTGGGGCAATTGTGGCCTACTAGAAGTTTTGGCTAATGAAAAGGGGTTTTACTTCTTCAAGTTCTCAAATAAAGAAGCTTGTTCTAATGTGTTAGAGGCCCCTTGGTTATTTGCTGGAAGGATGGTGATCCTTTAAAAAAATGACATCCTAGGCTCATTCTTTCTAAAGATTCCTACTCCAAAATTCCGGTTTGGGTTAAGCTCTTCAACATTCCCCATGAATATTAGAATGAAGAGGGATTGAGCTATATTGCTAGTGCGGTTGGGAAGCCCCTTTATGCTGATAGCCTAACCAAATCCATGAAGAGAATTTCCTTTGCTAGGGTTTGTATTGAAATTGATGCCACCTGTGACCTAGTTGATTCCTTTGACCTATTTATGGGTGACAGTTCGGACCCAAACCTGGTGAAAATGTGGAAATCTTGGTTGAATACCAATGGAAACCGAAAATTTGTACAGAATGCAAGTTTTTTGGCCACTCTATTGCGACTTGCCCTAGGCTCAAGCCCTTACACCCTCCCTTTGATGTTGATTCTGCTCCAAAGCTAAAACAAGAATGGAGAAGAGTTAATAGAGGGGATGCGCCCCTGGTTTCCTCACCTTAAGCGTATATGGAACCTCCTCCCATTGTGTTCAAACCAGCAAGGTTCCCCTTGGATTGTTCTTGGTGATTTTAATGTCTCTAGGAGGGTTGATTGGGGGCTGCTCCAGAATTACCGTTGCTATAGAGGAATTTGCTGATTGTCTTCAAGCTTCGGAGCTTGATGATCTTTGTTTCTCGGGCTTTCTTCACACTTGGTGCAACAAGAGAAGCAATGGTTACATATATAAGAAATTGGATAGAGTTCTTGTCAATAATGAATGGCTTGTCAAGTTTGGGCATTCAGAAGCAATGTTCCTTCCTCCTAGCATTTCAGACCATTGTCCCTCTGTGGTCAAGCTCGGGTTGCTAGGAAATGAGAAAAACTACCCTTTCAAGTTTTTCAATTTTCTAACGGATAGAGAGGACTTTCTCCTCTTGGTTGAGACCGTTTGGCAGGAGCAAGTTCATGGCACTATGTAATACAAGCTTTGCTCTAAGCTCCATATTTTGAAGAAAGCTCAAAAGACCCTTAACAATGACAAGGTGGGAGATGTGTCAATTAAATCGATTGAAGCTAAGGCTACTTTAGATTCTTGTCAACTCCTTCTTGATTTGCATCCCCTTGATACTAACCTTAGAATGCGGGAAAAAGAGCTTATAAATAGCTACACTTTGACTCTTCAGGCTGAAGAGGACCTCCTCAGGCAAAAATCTAGAATCCAATGGCTCAAGGCTGGTGATCGTAACTCCTCCTACTTCTTCAAAGCTATCAATGGTAGGCGGAATAGAAGCAAGATCCACTCTATTTATGGGGATGATGGCCCCTTGATTGAAGGTGACATTCCGGTTAAGAATGAAGCTATTCGTCATTTTCAGAATATTCTTGGTTGCTCTATGCTCGCTAGACATGGTATTGGTACTTTGAGCAATATTATTGATAATGTCATCTCCAATGATCAAGCTGATTTAATGGATAGAGATGTCACTAATGATGAGATTCGTGAGGTTTGCTTCTCTCTTCACCCTAATAAGGCCCTTGGTCTCGATGGCTTCAACGCTTATTTTTTCAAGAAAACTTAGGACATTGTTGGTGAAGACGTGATTAATGTTATCCAAGAGTTGTTTAGATCTGGTCATCTTCTTAAGGAACTCAATGCTACGATTATTTCTTTGGTCCCTAAAGTCCCTAATCCTTCTATGATGAAAGACTTTAGACCTATCATTGCCAATATGATTAAGCCTTGTCTCCCGGATATTATTAGCCCTTCTTAATATGCTTTTGTGGCTGGTAGGAGCATTGGGGACAACATCCTTCTTGCACAAGAACTTATGAGGAATTATCATACAGATATTGGCTGCCTTAGGTTGGCTCTCAAAGTGGATTTGATGAAGGCCTTTGACATGGTGGACTGGGGCTTCTTACTTGAAACTCTCGCTACTTTTCACTTTCCTTCTAGGGTTATTAAGTGGATCAAAACTTGCATTACTACCCCCAAGTTCTCTATCTCCTTAAACGGTGAGCTGGCTGGTTTTTTCTCTGGAAAAAAGGGTCTTCGGTAAGGGGATCCTATGTCCCTCTACCTATTTGTTATTGCTACGGAAGTTCTATCTAGAATTTTGGCCAAGCACATTGTGAACTCTCCTAGCTTCAAGTTTCATTGGAAGTGTGATAAGATAAAGCTTTCTGAAAGTATACAAACGTAGTTAAATTGCTTAAGGCATACCTAGAGAGGGGGGGGGGGGGGGGGGGGGGGGGGGGGGTGAATAGGTTTTTACGCTTTTTTCAATCCCTTGAACAAACTTTCGTTTGTCCCTCAAGGTTGCCTTACATATAACAAATATACTAAGAAAGGACAACATACATAGACAATATGAATAGGTAATCATATAAGCATGGTCTACATACATCATCAAGTTGTATGAGGTAAACAAACAAATAAGTATAATAACAAAGAATACTTGTATTTCACTATATGTTCAATGAGTTACAAGAGTGATCAAATATCACTATACACAAATACAATATACAAAAGAATCATAGAAATAAAATTGATCAATAAAATGAATTCACTAAACACACTATACAAAGTCTTGCTTCACAATACATCAAGTGAATATTATGAAACAAGATAATAAAAATATACAAGTAAAATATAAGAGATAGAGATAGGAAGAATTAATACAAGAGATTTTTTAACGTGGTAAAACCTCCAAGGAGGAAACATCCACGGGTTGAACTACAACCATTAGGTACTATATTATTGGAAAGTAAACATAGAATATTCACAAAGTGACCAATCTTTAGCTCACCCAACCTAGTGAAGTCTAAGCCTACCCAACCCTATTGGAAAGTGTGAAATCCCTCAATGATGCGAAACCACCATATATTGGACACCACACAAAACCAACATCGATGGTAGATAAGAAATTCCTCAAGAGTGCATACACCTCCCGTGTACCCCGCTCTATCGGAGTCTATGTCTAATCATACACCTAGGCCTACCAATACAATAGCCAACTCCCTATCCAAGGCACTCTTGCCTCTAGGGAGCCTCCCATGCATGACTATCCGAGTCCTCCCGACTCTAACCATGACTTCTTGCTTACCTATCCGAGTCATCCCGACTCTAGGCAAGTCTTCTTGCTTGGCTATTCGAGTCATCCCGACTCTAACCAAGACTTCATGCTTTTTACAAGGACTTCCTAGTGTGATCATGTGAATGCAAATGATGCAAACAATCAAATCAACATAGAACATGTGATCAATACATTCTATGGTACAAATAGACCTAAACATGTGATAACACATTTAATAAAAGTCTAGATGCAAAATATAAGAATAAAACCTAAAGCATGTGAAACACTAAACACATAAGCTTAAAGTCTCATTCACATATACAACACTTGAATCAAAATATATTCATGAAGTACAAGTTCAAGATGCAATCAACATACAATAAAATGATAGATATATGAGATTTAATCAATCAATATTCTAGACAAAATTATAGAGCAAAGATTCAAGATATAAATCAATCAAATCTTAGATTGCTCTAAAACATAAACAAATACACAAATCCTAGATTTCATCAATCAAAGGATCAAATAAAATCTCAAAGTCATTTATCACAAAATTGATTCAATCAAGTCACAAATAACCTAAGATGCCATTCTAATCACAATACAACTCACAAACATGTGAAAAACCTATAATCATAGAAACTAGTCCACATTTGTCTATAAATTGACTTTCAATTAGAATGATTATCAAGCTACCTTTCTCAATAGCTTTTACCAAACATAAACATAGATATAGAAGAAGAAACCCCAAGCAAATTAAAGGTTGAAAAGAAAGAAATCCCAAAGATAAGTCCAATACCTTTGATTCACGAGCTGGTTCGGATTTCAGTGTATAACCACCAGAAAACTCGATCAATCAGCTACCAAACCACTTAGAAATGATAGAGGACTCAATTACAAACGTTCTCCAATTCGAATCACTCAAATTCGACACTGGATGAGGAAGATATGATGTTTGGAAGATGAGAAAATCTAGAGAGAAAAACTGACGGGATTCTTTGCAATTTTCTTCTTAAAAATCAAATGAAGAGAGAGGAGGGAAATAAAAGGAGGAGAGAGAAGGAATTCCGGGCCAATCAGGTGAGGCCACATCACCCCAGGCCATGGGGGCCGCGTGGACCTCACGGGGACAGAGAGCCCCCTTGGCTGTGGGGCCCACGGCCTCCCTCACGGCCAGGCCAAGTGGCCTCACGGCCAGCAGCCTCTCTCACGCACTCCCTCGGTTCTTCAGCCCGTATCTTGGGCATCCGAACTCTGATTTCGAATCCGTTTTCGGATTACGAACCGTGACTCTCTTATGCACGATGAAAACTACACAACTTTGAAAAATGGTTGAGAAATCATCTCGGAAAACGATGATGAAGTCAACTCAATGAATGAGAACGAAAAGTAGCGTAGCTACATCGTTTGGACTCGAAACTACATGAATGAGTAACCGAAATGACCGGAACTCAATTAGACATCAAATAAGAAGATGTTCAAGTCCATGTACAAAAATATGAAAACATACAAGCACAAATACACACACATATGCTAATTTCCAGACATAGTCCTAGAAAAATGCAATAAACAAAATATTACCAATATAGTATGAATGCATGAGCATATTTTGTCAAGTGTGTGAAAGTGAAATATAAGTGATGTTTAATCATGAAGGAACACACAAGAATGCTATGTGTGTGTGTGTGCCTAGCCTTGTAAGAGATATGAGATCCTTTATTACCTTTGTTGAACAATGATGCACGAATCTCTTAAAAGTCGGCTTCTTGAATGAATTGTGGTTGAGACATCCTTCATCTTCTTAATTCTTCAATATACGAACCACTAAACATTACAAGAGAAACACATTTTGATATGGAATTTATGCCAACACAACTATAAACCTTAGACTTTCCCATCTTTGTTTTGCTGATGACCTAATTATGCTTTACTATGGCTCCCCTTCATCAGCTCAAGTCCTTAAGGTTGCCTTTAATGAATTCTCCTTACTTTTGGGTCTCCTTGCTAATCATGCCAAGAGCAACTTCTTCACTTTGGGTTTATCATCTACTACAAATCAGCAACTTATTAATCTCTTTAGTTGTACGGTGGGTTCTCTTCCCATTCGTTATCTTGGTATTCCGATTATCTTTACTAAGCTTTGTCTTTGTAAGTGCCTTACTTTTTGATTGGCCTATTTCGGTGACAAAATCACAATAGGGTTCAAATATGTAAAGGTAGCTTAGGATTGAAGAAATTCTCCTCAAATGCTAATGGACCTCATTGTGAACTTCAAGTGCTTCAAGGAAGGTAGATTACTTGTCTTGACTCTTAATTGAAGAGAATAGTTGCACACACACACTTACATGCATTTCCATTACCCTTGCATTTGTGTTTCCATGATCATGCATTGCATTTCATCATGTGATATCTTGTTGTGTGCATGTTGTTTTATATGTGTTAGATTTTGTTTGGTTATTTGGAGTAATGTGTCTAGTTTCAAAAGATTGGTTTTCAATGATTTAAATGCTTTTCAAAACTGAGCTTTGTATGGTCTTGTGACCATAACGTTTTATACAAAGTTTCAAAATGAGTTTTGAAAATTTTGGAATAAACTAGACACCCATTCCTTTCTAACGGTATATTATTCATAATATTTCATAACCGTTTGAATTTGTTTTGATATCTCTAAAGTGACCACTAAAACAGGGCATCTCTGCCGTTTTCCAAATCTGACATTTGGTCACTCTAATGACCATATCTCTTTCTACTGATATTGAAATGTCATTCTGTAAAAAAGAGTAGAATGTAGACTTCTATACCTTTTCAACGGTATATTATCGAAAGGTTTTGATGTCGTTTGATCATGTTTTGAGGGCTCAAATCTTGAGCTAGTGCACTATCACGTGTCATCGAAGTGTACCATGATTTTGTACCGCGAATGTTGGCAGAGGTGTCCCCGTGTGATTTCACAGTACGCTCGTCGAAGTATACCGTGAAATGTACTACGAAAATGACCTGTCTTTTGATTTTTTAATCAAAACGTCGTCACTTCATCTAGGGCTGCTATATATGTATCTTCTTCTTCCTAGCTCGGTTTTTAGAGCAAAAATTACAACTTTTGAGAGCCATAGAGTGTCTTTAAAGCAAAGGTATCAAGACTTGATTTTTATGATTCAAAGCACAATCACCCATCATTCTTTCATGATTCATACATCATCTAGCATGTTCTAGGTATGATTTCTCATGGGTTTTCATTATTGCTCACATGACTTGTAGTTAGAATATCATATGCATCTTTTCACATGTTCTTGCTTTTCAAGACAGTATCTTTATGACTTGACTAGTTTCAAGATAGCTTTTTTATTATGTTTTGTGAGTTGGTTGTGATAGCTATTGCATATAGGGTTTGATTTGCACATATAGCTAAGTTGTATGCATGTCATATAGCTACATGATATCTAGGAATGTCTTTAACATGTTCATCAATGCCTAGATAAGCTTAAATGTTTGACCTTGCATTTATGCACTTTGAATATTGCTTATATTCACTTTAGGTTGTTTATCTCTTCTCTTTGAGAGTTAAGACTTGTGACTACCATGTGTATGGCTCAAGCACCTTAGGTCTAGAATCACTATTAGAGGCTCGTTGGGTAGTAGTGGCGGGTTAGTAACCGTGTAGGGTTTGATGTGGTCAACCTAGGTTGTAAACACCATTACAAGTAGTGGATTTAAGGACCGTGCGTGGTGCACATATCAGCCCGTGGTTTTTCCTTATTGAAGGTTTCCACGTAAAAATCAAGTGTTATTTAATTTCCGCATTTTACACTTGATTGTAGTTTTTGACTAGATAAGGGTTTATTTATTTATTTATTGAATATTGACTAATCAAGAAAAATCGGTAATTAACTTAATTAATATCTATTCACTCCCCTCTAGATATAATTAGACACGTTTTATATATATTTTCAATTGGTATCAGAGCGGGTTCCTTAATAATTAGGAGATCCCTTGCTCTTGATAGAGTCTCTTGCATTTGTTTACATTTTTTTTGTGTGTATCTTGTGTGTTTAGTTTGTTTGTTTGCATTCATATCATTCTCACCCAAACACAGTGAGTGGAAATGGAATTGGAGGCGAGGGTGCTTCTAGCACAAGACCCCCATTGCTCGCCGGGGTGAACTACACATCATGGAAGGGCAAAATGGAAGCATATGTGTGTTAAATTCATGACTGCGCATGGATGGCGATTGAAGATGGGTACACACCACCTATGACGACTCCTACGGGAGGTGGAGAGGAAGTCCCCAAGCCAAAGGCACAATGGACTCCTCAAGAGTTCGAGACATCCAAGTGGAACAACAAAGCCATGCACGCAATCCTATGTGCCATGGATGACAACCAATACAAACTAATTCAAACCACAAGGATAGCAAAGGAAGCTTGGAACATCTTAGAGATGGCTCATGAAGGAACCAAGGTGGTCAAGGACTCCAAGCTTCAAGTCCTCCAAACTCAATTTGAGACCATTAGAATGGAGGAGGATGAGTGCTGTAATGACTTCCAAGTGAAGCTTATAGACGTAGTGAATCAAAGTCACCAACTTGGTGACCCTTACTCGGATAGGAGAATCAAGCAAAAGATCACGAGGTCGCTTCCCAAGAGATTCGAATCCAAAGTGACGACCTTGGAGGAAAATAGTGACTACTCAAAGATGAAGCCAAGTGAAGTAATTGGAAGACTTTTGGCCTATGAATCTAGGAAGGCTCCTACATCTATACCTCCAAACAAGCAAAAGAGTCTTGCCTTGAAGAGCATCAAGGTAGAGAAGGATGAAGAAGACTCTAATGAAGAAATTGCTTTAATGGCAAAGAAGTTCAAGCAATTTATGAGGTTTGAAAAGAAAGGGTTTGGCTACAAGGGAAAGTTTGTGAAGAAGAAGGCTCCTTTCAAGAAAGTAGAGCAAACTCAAGAGAAGGACCACAAGAAGGGTGTCTAATGCTATGAGTGTAGTGGCTTTGGACATATTGCTCCCGAATGTGCAAACTTGAAGAAAAAGAGAGGAAAGGCCATGGCGGTTACTTGGAGTGATAGTGATGACCTAGAAGATGAAGATAAGTCTTTGGATGATGATGAAGACCAAGTTGCTAACTTCATTGCTTTCTCATCCTCTCACAATAGCAATGAAGTTATGAGTGATAAAGAAAGAGGAAGAGGACAAGCAAGAAGAAGTAGATGAAAGTGACTCAAATGGTGGAAGCAACTCATCTAAGTCCAATTTTGACTTTGATGAAGAGATGGACTATGATGACTTCATGAGATTCTTTGAGAACTCAAGATTGAAGAAGAAAAAGGAGATACAAAAGTTAAAAGGGGAGAAGCTTGAATTGACTTCCAAGGTAACTCATTTGAGTAAGGAAATGAGTAAAGCAAAAGAGATGGAATAAGGATTGAAGATGGAGCTAGTCTTGGCTAAAAAGAATAAAGAAAGCTTGAGGAAAAAGCTCATAGAAGCTAAAGAGTTGATCGCTAAGATGACTTCCGAAACCAAGAAGCTTGACAATATGCTATCTTATTGGAAGAGTCCTAGTGACAAGAAGGGGTTAGGATATGTAAAAGAAATGGAGACCACATCCTTGAAGAAGACAACATTTGTCAAGAGCAAAGAAATTGAAAATGCTCAAACCCTTCAACAATCAACTAAATGGATTGAAGTTGGTGAGTCCTCAAAGCAAGCTCAAGCAAGGATTCCAACAAGAGCTCCACCACAACAACCAAGACCTCTACAACCAAGACCCCAACAACCAAGTGTAGGGAAAAATCGTAGTACACGCAGCAGAAGCGAGACTAAAAATAGATTTAGTATGTTTTAAAATTTTTCCTTTGATAAACCTTAACCCTTTAAATTAATTAAACATACATATAAAGTAACAAAAAGTAGAATACCTTTTGTCGTGTGATCCGATTGACTTACGTCGATGGTAATCCGCAAGACCTTCAATCCTAGCATGAACGTGAATCACCTAGGAGCGTGGTCTCCCTTTTCTTTGAATTGTGTACCTGAGAATGGATAAACAAACTTTCTTTTTCCTTTTGTTAGTCACAAAACAACCAAAAGAATACAAAGATTATTCCGGTCACTTTTGAGTTCTTAATCTAATGATCGAAACTCGCGTGAACCTAATTCGATGTTGTACACACAAGCTTATTGATGAACAAGCAATTAGTGTACTATCAAAAGAATAATCTCTTCTCTCTTTTTTGTCTTGGTAGAATAATCAAACACTTTTCTATGAGTATGAGAAGAAGAAGAAGAAAATTTGATTCAATAAACTTAGGGGTGGCCGAACCCTATATTATTTCTTATATAGGGTGGCCGAATTTTCTTCTCTTTTTCTTTTAGGGTTGCTGAAATCTACTTGTCGTTCTATTAGGGTTGCCGCAATTCCTCTACGAAAAAGGATTTGTGTTGTACCCTAATTCACATCAACTTTAGACTCCTAACCCTAGACCTGACACGGTTCCGGTTCTGGTTCGGAACCGACGGTTCCGGTTCCGCGGTTTGATGGAATCGGAACCGGAACCGGAACCGCTATATGCCGGTTCCGGTTCCATTGGAACCGGCGGTTTTGAACCTTTTTTTTTTTTTTTTTTTTTTTTTTCATTTTTTTTTGTTTTTACAAAAAAAAAAAAAAAAGACTTCTCTAATAAAATAAAATATATAAATGACAAATTACAAAATTAAATTAAATTACAAAATTAAATTAAATTATAAAATAAAATTACAAATGACAATTTATGGGTTCTTATGGATGCTTGAACCATGGTTGCAAAAGAAAAACACAAACTAAACTAGCCACTAAAGCCACATTCAATACTTGTATAATATTTCAAACAAAAACTATAAGTAGTATAAAGGATTTTTTAAAAACGTGTCCATTTACACAAGGCCTGATGTTAAAGTAATTCTCCGGACCAAGACGGGCACGGATGTGGTGTGGGATCGGGAGGAAAATGTTTCTTACTAGGTTTAAACGAGGTTCGAAATAGACACAACACTTAAAAACACTTTTTTTTTATGAAAAAGGGGTTTTTAGGGCTCGAAAAGTGGCCACAAGCCCTCTGGCCTTGCTCTCATCGCATTCCTTGCATCATTCTATGTGATTTCAAAAAAAAAATTACCTGATTCGAACATCCGAGCACAAAGTTATGGCCTTTCAAAGTTTAAGGCATATATAAAAAAAATTTTACCGCAATTTTTTTTTTTTTAAGGCAAATTTTTTCTATTCTCTCATTGGAGAGAAATTAGAATTAGAGAATTCAGAAGAAATTGGTGTGAGGAAAAATGAAAGGGGGGGTGGTATTTATAGAAAAAAAAAAAAAAAAAAAATTATTGTGCGAACCGGCGGTTCGAACCAGAACCGGAACCGCCGGTTCCAATCCGGTTCGAACCGCCGGTTCGAACCGCCGGTTCGACCAAATCATAGAATCGGAACCGGAACTGGCCTCCTCCGGTTTAGGTTCTGATTCTGATTTTTTCGGTTCCGGTTCCGGTTCCGATTCCGGCCGATTCCGGCCGGTTCCGGCGGTTCCAACCGGTTCCGGCGGTTCCAACCGGTTCCGGCGGTTCCAACCGGAACCGTGCCAGGTCTACCTAACCCTAATACAACTCATAAGTATTTTTATTCTTTTATTGACTTAATAAAAAGACTTCTTATTTGATTAAATAAATAAACTTGATTATTTATTTTCTTACCAAACAAGTCTTTTACTTTTAGTATACTACTACCAATAGTATAATTTTAGGAAACATATTTCCTAATAAGAAAAAGATTTTGTTTCTTAATTAAATAATTAATTAATAAATTAATTAATTCTCATTTAATCAAACAATAAAATAAAATAATATTTTTGACTAATAATATAGCCTTGCCGCCCCACATTAAATATATGGGCCAAATATTATTTCCTTATTTTATTTAATCCATTGGACTTTAAATAAAAAACCCACATGTGAACCAGACCCATTCTTACTAAAAGAAACAAGCCCACATGCCTTTCATTAATATATTAATATAATTGATCAGCCCATTAAACAAATAATGTGCAAATTATATTCTTAATATATTAAATGCAATTCTAGATGGACCCATAAATTGGTCTGGTAGAATATATCAAGTGATCCATGCAAGTCCGTGTGGATTGGGGATCTTGGCAGGCTATCTAAATTTAAGCTTCAATAGACATAACCTAATCACAATCAACAAATGATTCACTTAGGTCCGATCCATTAATTTTAACTCATTCCATTAAAGAGCTAAAATTGAACTCTTAAATAAAGATAGAATAAGAAGATGTTCCTCATTCATACCCTAGACAATCATGTTGGAGATAGTGTATCCTCGTGATTAATATCAGTAATCGCCAAGAGTTTATAGACCGCCTATAACTCTCCAAGTTACCATATTTACTCATATGACCACGTTTTGAACTTGGATATTTTGACTTGTCCAGAAGCCATGTTATCAATAGTCACTATCGAAAACTCAACGTTGAGATTTAATATCCAATTACCTCAAAACATCCATATGATGATATTATACTCTCATTTAATAAATGGAGCCACGATGTCCATATCTATAAATGAAGTCCTCTATCAATTAACAAATGAATATCACCAAACTATCGAGGATAGACTATGCTATATAATCGTACTCATTGATAAATCAAATGATATCACTTGCAACCATAAGTCCATCATTTATCTCAAGATTAAGACAGACTCTCCGATTGTCTTGATAATGAAAAGACTTTTATCTACTGACGGTTATAGATAAAGTATTTCATTGTGATCCAGTTCAATGCACCCAGTGCACTAGATTCTTTTGCTCGAAGACACTCCGATGATTTTAGACTCATCATATCTCATTTGATCCCACTCAAATGCTAGCAAAAGAATTCTACAACTTTAACAAGATAAAGGTGCCCAACCTTTAACTTAAGTTGTGAACATTATTCAAGACTAACTAAAGAATTGTGTCTACCTCATACATATCCAGATGTATGAACAATTCTTCTTTTCTCATAGTCTTTAGACCTTATGATTATTTACTTTGACAATTATAATATTAAACTATAAATGCTATAAGATTTGTTAAACCAGAAATCACTTTATTAATATGAAAAAGATTGTCAATTGCAACATTACACTCTTGCTATTGAGCATAATCCTAACAATCTCCCACTTGCGCTATAGCAAATGTGTCATATCTCCATGCCCATGTTCTCTAGATGCCCATCGAAACTCTTCTGAGGTAGAGCCGTTGTGAAGGGATCCGGTAGATTTTCTGCTGACGCGATTTTGGTAATCGTCACGTCACCCCTTTGAACAATCTCCCTTAAAAGATGATACTTTCTTTCAATATGTTTTCCTCTCTTGTGACTTCTTGGTTCTTTCGAATTAGCCACTGCTCCACTGTTGTCACAGTAGATAGTGATCTGCTTATTCGCATTAGGAACCACTTCCAAGTCTATCAAGAATTGGCGGAGCCAAACAGCCTTTTTGTTAGGATTATGCTCAATAGCAAGAGTGTAATATTGTAATTAACAATCTTTTTCATATTAATAAAGTGATTTCTGGTTTAACAAATCTTATATCATTTATAGTTTAATATTATAATTGTCAAAGTAAATAATCATAAGGTCTAAAGACTATGAGAAAAGAAGAATTGTTCGTACATCTGGATATGTATGTGGTAGACACAATTCTTTAGTTAGTCTTGAATATTGTTCACAACTTAAGTTAAAGGTTGGGCACCTTTATCTTGTTAAAGTTGTAGAATTCTTTTGCTAGCATTTGAGTGGGATCAAATGAGATATGATGAGTCTAAAATCATCGGAGTGTCTTCGAGCAAAAGAATCTAGTGCACTGGGTGCATTGAACTGGATCACAATGAAATACTTTATCTATAACCGTCAGTAGATAAAAGTCTTTTCATTATCAAGACAATCGGAGAGTCTATCTTAATCCTGAGATAAATGATGGACTTATGGTTGCAAGTGGTATCATTTGAGTTATCAATGAGTACGATTATATCGCATAGTCTATCCTCGATAGTTTGGTGATATTCATTTGTTAATCGATAGAGGACTTCATTTATAAATATGGACATCGTGGCTCCATTTATTAAATGAGAGTATAATATCATCATATGGATGTTTTGAGGTAATTGGATATTAAATCTCAACGTTGAGTTTTCGATAGTGTCTATTGAAAACATGGCTTCTGGACAAGTCAAAATATCCAAGTTCAAAACGTGGTCATATGAGTAAATATGGTAACTTGGAGAGTTATAAGCGGTCTATGAATTCTTGGCGATTACTGATATTAATCACGAGGATACACTATCTCCAACTTGATTGTCTAGGGTATGAATGAGGAACATTTTCCTTTTCTATCTTTATTTAAGAGTTCAATTTTAGCTCTTTAGTGGAATGAGTTAAAATTAATGGATCGGACCTAGGTGAATCATTTGTTGATTGTGATTAGGTTATGTCTATTGAAGCTTAAATTTAGATAGCCCGCCAAGATCCCCAATCCACACGGACTTGCATGGATCACTTGATATATTCTACCGGACCAATTTAAGGGTCCATCTAAAATTGCATTTAATATAATAAGAATATAATTTGGACATTATTTATGTAATGGGCTGCTCAATTATATTTATATATTAATGAATGGCATGTGGGCTTGTTTCTTTTAGTAATAATGGGTTTGGTTCACATGTGGGCTTTTTATTTAAAGTCCAATGGATTAAATGAAATGAGAAAATAATATAAGGCCCTATTTTAGACAAGTGGGGCGGCAAGGGTTAATATATTAGCCTATATATTATTTTGTTTCATTGTTTAATTAAATAAGAATTAATTAATTTATTAATTAATTGTTTAATTAAGAAACAAATCTTTTCTGATTAGGAAATATGATTCCTAGAGTTATACTATTGGAAGTAGTATACTAAAATTAAAAGACTTGTTTGGTAAGAAAATAAATAAATAATTTTATTTATTTAATCAAATAAAGAAGTCTTTTTATTTAGTCAAATAAAAGAATAAAAGATCTATGAGTTGGATTAGGGTTTGAAGTCTTAAACTAGATAGGAATTAGGGTGCAATACAAACTTAATTTGGCTTAGGTATTGCGGCAACCCTAGTCCCTTTTAGTGAAGAGATTTCGGCCACCCTAATAAAAAGAGAAAAAGAAAATTTGGCCACCTATATAAGTGGACTTATAGAATTCGGCCACTCTAGGGTTTTGTGGTGATTGATACAATTTTCTTCTTCTTCTCAATTCATAGAAAGGTTTTTATTCTACTAAAACATAAAAGAGTGAATAGATTATTCTTTGATGGTACACTAATTGCTTGTTCATCAATAAGCTTGTGTGTACAACATCGATCAAGGTTCACGCGAGTTTCGATCATAAGATTGAGAACTCAAAAGTGACCGGAATAATCTTAGTCTTCTTTTGATTGTTTTTGTGACTAACAAAGAAAAAGAAAAGTTTGTTTGTCCATTCTCAGGTTTGCAATTCAAAGAAAAGGGAGACCACGCTCCTAGGTGATCCACGTTCGTGCTAGGATTGAAGATCTTGCGGATTACCATCGACGTAAGTCAATCGGATCACGCGACAAAAGGTATTCTTTTTTTGTTAGATAATATATATGTTTAATTGATTAAAGGGTTTAAGGTTCACAAAAAGGAAAAATTTTAAAACATACTAAATCTATTTTTAGTCTCGCTTCCGCTGCGTGTACTACTGTATTTTTCCCTACAATTGGTATCAGAGCCTAGGTTGAACCCTTTTAATTAATTAACGTATATATACGTGGATCTATTTCTTTTTATTGTGATTATGCATGTTTAGAAAGAGATGACACTCTAAGTATTCGCATATATAATTACATGTGATGTATGGATTTATATATGTTTTATGTGGATTGTTGTTGCTCGATTTTGGTCCTAGATTTTCAATGTATTTTTGTTATGGAATTGTAACAAGAAGGGTGGTCTATTATCACCATAATTCCTTCTTGGTAGTTGATAAGTTTTATTTTATTTTTTTTAAAAGGTGCAGTATTTTTTTAAGATTACTGCTGCAGTTTTTTTTTTTTAATTTTTAGTGCAGTTTTTATGTGTAAAAGTACTGCAGTGAATAAAAAAAAATAAAAAAAAATTTAATACTGCAGTATTTATTATTTTATACTGCTGTAATGTATTTGGGTGTTGAAGATTGGAAGACACGAAGAAAAACGAAGCAACCGGAACAGAGAACGAGCACCGTGCGCACCCTAGGAGTTGATTGGGCTGCGCATGGCAAGCCCATTACAAGGTGGGCTGCGCACGGCAGCCTTGTGTGGCCTTATGGGCTGCGCATGGCAGCCCCTTTGTGGGGTTGTGGGCTGTGCACGCCCGTGGGAGAAGGCCGAAGGATGAGCGTATGGATGATGGGCCACTTGAAGATCTTGTATTCCTAAACAATTGTAATTTACTTGTTTTTCTAGGATGGGCCAAAATTGTTGCTATTTAATTTATGCTTAAATATTACAATATTTGTTATTGTATGATAACATGACATATAGAATAGGAGTGCCACTCATATATCTCTTTTGGTATGAACATGCATTGAATGATTTAGGTATCTAAATTGGCATCTAGATAACTTGGTAAATCATTTTATGGGATTTAATCACACGCCTTAAATAATTGAGTGGGAGAAGGTGTTTTTGTAACACCTATGGCCTCCAAGGTTAGTTGAGCTTTATTATTTATTGGTAATCCCCCCAAGGGGCGTCCATGAATGGAATTTAGCAATATACTTCCTTACAAGGATAGACTAGACAATGGACTCAAACGAGATCTACTCCCCAAGGAGGGATTTTCGTGAGAGAAAATTGAGGGTCGATATCTTGGTAACACAGTCAATGTAATTTTATTGATATCCTCCCAAGAGTTCTTGTCAGTAAAATTACAAGGCTAAAATTGAAAACGCGGTTGTTATGTTAACAATTAGGTGGGACCTAGTCTAACTAGTAAATGGTGCGAACTCCCAAAGGAGGCGTAACATTTATGGGTGTTGGATCACCGTTGAATTTTTATGATTGAGTTATTTATTTAATTCAAGATAAATATTTAAAAGTGCTTTATCATGATTATTTACTTATATATGTTTTGTTTTTATTCAGAAATCATGACCCCATCACTTATGAACATCCTGAAAGATAACACTTTAACTGGAGATAATTATGTCACATGGAAAAGAAAAATTGGGTTGTTGCTGCAAAGTGAAAAACATAAGTTTGTTCTAACTACTCCTAAACCACCTGCTCCTAATAATGAATCTAGCATAATGTATAGAGATGAGTATGAGCAGTGGAAGACTTCAGATGATATGGCCAAATGTTATATTATGGCCACTATCTCCGACGTGTTGCAACAGCAGCATGAAGGAATGAAGTCCGCTGCTGATATAATGATGTCTCTAGAGGAGATGTTTGCTATGAAGTCCAGGACGACTAAGAGAGAGGCAGTGACTGCTTTTATGAATCTTAGGATGAAACCTGGACAGGCTGTGAAGGATCACATGATGAAAGTCATAGCACATCTCAACATTGCTGAAATGCATGGCGCTGAGATAGATGGTGAGACAAAAATTGATATGGTTGTCAATTCATTGTCAGATTCCTTTGATCAGTTCAAATTGGACTACACTTTGAACAAAAAGGAATACACCTTACAAGGCCTGATGCAAGATGTTCAAAGTGCTGAAAAGATCCTTGTGAAAGGCAAGGGTCAAGAGATTCATATGGTTGGTAAAGTTGCTACTGTTAAGACCCGTCAAAAGGTCAAGAAACAACAGAAGAAAAAGCAATTTGGGCCTACCAAGAAGGAGACCAAGAAAGTAACCAAGATCAAACGGAAATGCTTCCTTTGTGGTGAAAAGGGACATTGGAAAAGAAATTGCCCAAAGTCCCAGAATAAGAAGGAAGAAGGTAATGTTAATTATCTTGAAACATGTTTTATGGCAGATTCTAATGATTCTTGGATCATAGACTCTGGAGCCACTAATCATGTTTGTTATTCCTTGCAGGGGTTCCAAGAAAGGAGAAGGCTGAGTAAGAATGAAATCAATTTGCGCTTGGGCAACGGAACGTTAGTGTTTGCAAGTGCAGTGGGAGATATTAGAGTTTATTTGGATTCTAGAAGGCATTTAGATTTAATAGACGTTTATTATGTACCTCAATTCAAGAGGAATTTAATTTCAGTTTCTTGTTTGAATAAATTTGGATATTCGGTTACTTTTAATAAAGTCTTTATTATTAGTAAGAATGACAAAATTATTTGCCAAGGTACATTGGAAAACGGTCTATACATTTTGCATAGAAATATCTCTCACTCGTTAGACACAGAATTAACGGAACCTAATCATAAAAGAGTAAAATTATCAATAGATGAAACCTACCTATGGCATTTACGCCTAGGTCATATTATCCTTAATAGGATTAAAAGATTGGTATGTGACGGACCTTTAAGTGACTTAAAGGTTGATGATCTACCAACTTGTGAATCTTGTTTGGAAGGAAAAATGACCAAAAGGTCATTCTCTGCCAAAGGTGCAAGAGCTACTGAATGTTTAGGATTGATACACACTGATGTATGTGGACCTATGAGCATTCAAGCTAGAGGTGGATATGAGTACTTCATCACCTTCACAGATGATTACTCGAGATTTGGCTATGTGTATCTCATGCGACATAAGTCGGATGCTTTTGACATGTTCAAAGCATTCAAACCTGAAGTAGAAAATTAGCTTGAGAAACACATAAAAATCTTGAGATCTGATCATGGTGGAGAATATCTATCTGGTGAGTTTCAGCAATATCTTATTGATAATGGGATAGTTTCTCAGTTTTCTGCACCAGGTACACCTCAACAGAATGGGGTAGCAGAAAGGAGAAATATAACTCTTTTAGATATGGTTAGGTCTATGTTGAGTTATTCAACACTTCCTATTTCTTTTTAGGGATATGCTTTACAAACTGCTATATACATTCTAAACGATGTACCATCTAAGTCTGTTCCTAAAACACCGCATGAGTTGTGGACTGGGCGCAAGCCTAGTTTACAACACTTAAGGATATTTGGTTGTCCTATGCATGTGTTAAAAGGAAAGACAGAAAAGATGGAGTCCCGTTCGGAAACATGTATATTTGTAGGGTATCCAAAAGAAACTAAAGGATATTATTTCTATAGTCCTTTAGATCTTAAAGTATTTGTTTCAAGAAATGCTAAATTTCTGGAAAAGGACTATATGAATGATTTTGTGCCTAGAAGTAGAATTGTCCTGAATGAGAAGTCAGGAGATACAATTCCATGAGAGGTTACACAACCTAACCCAATTGTAAGTTCCGATCGAACACAAGATCAACAACCTACCATTCCTGGTCGTAGTGGGAGGGTTAGAACACAATCCGAAAGATACATCGGTCTGGGAGAATCAGTGGAGAATCTCCCGGACGACGATGATCCCTACACATACAAGGAAGCTATGGAGGATGTTGATAGTCGCCATTGGCAAAAGGCAATGCAATCTGAGATTGAATCTATGTTTGATAACAAAGTCTGGTCTTTTGTAGACTTGCCTAAAGGGATAAAACCCATTGGGTGCAAGTGGGTATACAAGAGGAAAAGAGGTATGGATGGAAAGGTGGAAACCTTTAAAGCTAGATTGGTAGCTAAAGGGTATACACAGAAAGAAGGTATCGATTACGAGGAAACCTTCTCTCCTGTGGCCATGCTTAAATCCATTTGGATACTCTTATCCATTGCAGCATCTTTAGATCTAGAGATTTGGCAAATGGACGTCAAGACAGCTTTCCTTAATGGAAGTCTTGACGAAAGCATCTACATGATGCAACCAGAGGGATTCATTGAAAAGGGCCAAATGGAAAAGGTATGCAAGTTGCAGAAATCCATATATGGATTAAAGCAAGCATCCAGATCCTGGAACATAAGGTTTGATCAAGCTGTCAAAGGTTTTGGATTTATTCAGAATCCTGACGAACCTTGTGTATACAAAAGGATTAAGGGCGACAAGTTGGTTTTCCTGATTCTTTATGTTGATGATATACTACTCATTGGAAACGATGTAGGTGTATTGACGTTAGTAAAAGAATGGTTAGCAAAACAATTTGATATGAAGGGCTTAGGAGAAGCAAGTTTTATTCTAGGTATCCAAGTAATAAGGGATAGAAAGAATAGAATGATTGCATTATCCCAAGCTTCATACATAGACAAGATCTTGTCTAGGTTTTCCATGCAGGATTCCAAGAAAGGTATGTTACCTTTCAGACATGGAATCAAGCTTTCTAAGGAACAAGTTCCTAAGAATGAGCATGAAGAGCAATTCATGAGTAGAGTTCTATATGCCTCGGCAGTTGGAAGTCTCATGTATGCAATGCTCTGTACTAGACCAGATATTTGTTTTGCTGTTGGCATAGTTAGCAGGTTTCAATCGAAACCTGGTCCTGATCACTGGACGGCAGTCAAGCATATTTTCAAGTATCTTAAGAGAACGAGAGATAATATGCTTGTATACTCTGGAGGGGATTTGATTCCCGTTGGGTATACAGATTCTGATTTCCAATCAGATTCTGACTCCAGAAAATCCACATCAGGGGCTGTGTTTACTATTGGAGGAGGAGCAGCTATATGGAGGAGTATCAAGCAATCTTGTATTGCTGATTCCACCATGGAAGCTGAGTATGTTGCTGCATGCGAGGCTGCCAAAGAGGCTGTTTGGCTCCGCCAATTCTTGATTGACTTGGAAGTGGTTCCTAGTGCGAATAAGCAGATCACTATCTACTGTGACAACAGTGGAGCAGTGGCTAATTCGAAAGAACCAAGAAGTCACAAGAGAGGTAAACACATTGAAAGAAAGTATCATCTTTTAAGGGAGATTGTTCAAAGAGGTGACGTGACGATTACCAAAATCGCGTCAGCAGAAAATCTAGCGGATCCCTTCACAAAGGCTCTACCTCAGAAGAGTTTCGATGAGCATCTAGAGAACATGGGCTTGAGAGATATGACACATTTGCTATAGTGCAAGTGGGAGATTGTTAGGATTATGCTCAATAGCAAGAGTGTAATATTGTAATTAACAATCTTTTTCATATTAATAAAGTGATTTCTGGTTTAACAAATCTTATAGCATTTATAGTTTAATATTATAATTGTCAAAGTAAATAATCATAAGGTCTAAAGACTATGACAAAAGAAGAATTGTTCGTACATCTGGATATGTATGTGGTAGACACAATTCTTGAGTTAGTCTTGAATATTGTCACAACTTAAGTTAAAAGTTGGGCACCTTTATCTTGTTAAAGTTGTAGAATTCTTTTGCTAGCATTTGAGTGGGATCAAATGAGATATGATGAGTCTAAAATCATCGGAGTGTCTTCGAGCAAAAGAATCTAGTGCACTGAGTGCATTGAACTGGATCACAATGAAATACTTTATCTATAACCGTCAGTAGATAAAAGTCTTTTCATTATCAGGACAATCGGAGAGTCTATCTTAATCCTGAGATAAATGATGGACTTATGGTTGCAAGTGGTATCATTTGAGTTATCAATGAGTACGATTATATCGCATAGTCTATCCTCGATAGTTTGGTGATATTCATTTGTTAATCGATAGAGGACTTCATTTATAGATATGGACATCGTGGCTCCATTTATTAAATGAGAGTATAATATCATCATATGGATGTTTTGAGGTAATTGGATATTAAATCTCAACGTTGAGTTTTCGATAGTGTTTATTGAAAACATGGCTTCTGGACAAGTCAAAATATCCAAGTTCAAAACGTGGTCATATGAGTAAATATGGTAACTTGGAGAGTTATAGGCGGTCTATGAATTCTTGGCGATTACTGATATTAATCACGAGGATACACTATCTCCAACTTGATTGTCTAGGGTATGAATGAGGAACATCTTCCTTTTCTATCTTTATTTAAGAGTTCAATTTTAGCTCTTTAGTGGAATGAGTTAAAATTAATGGATCGGACCTAGGTGAATCATTTGTTGATTGTGATTAGGTTATGTCTATTGAAGCTTAAATTTAGATAGCCCGCCAAGATCCCCAATCCACACGGACTTGCATGGATCACTTGATATATTCTACCGGACCAATTTAAGGGTCCATCTAGAATTGCATTTAATATATTAAGAATATAATTTGGACATTATTTATGTAATGGGCTGCTCAATTATATTTATATATTAATGAATGGCATGTGGGCTTGTTTCTTTTAGTAATAATGGGTCTGGTTCACATGTGGGCTTTTTATTTAAAGTCCAATGGATTAAATGAAATGAGAAAATAATATGAGGCCCTATTTTAGACAAGTGGGGCGGCAAGGGTTAATATATTAGCCTATATATTATTTTGTTTCATTTTTTAATTAAATAAGAATTAATTAATTTATTAATTAATTGTTTAATTAAGAAACAAATCTTTTCTGATTAGGAAATATGATTCCTAGAGTTATACTATTGGAAGTAGTATACTAAAATTAAAAGACTTGTTTGGTAAGAAAATAAATAAATAATTTTATTTATTTAATCAAATAAAGAAGTCTTTTTATTTAGTCAAATAAAAGAATAAAAGATCTATGAGTTGGATTAGGGTTTGAAGTCTTAAACTAGATAGGAATTAGGGTGCAATACAAACTTAATTTGGCTTAGGTATTGCGGCAACCCTAGTCCCTTTTAGTGAAGAGATTTCGGCCACCCTAATAAAAAGAGAAAAAGAAAATTTGGCCACCTATATAAGTGGACTTATAGAATTCGGCCACTCTAGGGTTTTGTGGTGATTGATACAATTTTCTTCTTCTTCTCAATTCATAGAAAGGTTTTTAATCTACTAAAACATAAAAGAGTGAATAGATTATTCTTTGATGGTACACTAATTGCTTGTTCATCAATAAGCTTGTGTGTACAACATCGATCAAGGTTCACGCGAGTTTCGATCATAAGATTGAGAACTCAAAAGTGACCGGAATAATCTTAGTCTTCTTTTGATTGTTTTTGTGACTAACAAAGAAAAAGAAAAGTTTGTTTGTCCATTCTCAGGTTTGCAATTCAAAGAAAAGGGAGACCACGCTCCTAGGTGATCCACGTTCGTGCTAGGATTGAAGATCTTGCGGATTACCATCGACGTAAGTCAATCGGATCACGCGACAAAAGGTATTCTTCTTTTGTTAGATAATATATATGTTTAATTGATTAAAGGGTTTAAGGTTCATAAAAAGGAAAAATTTTAAAACATACTAAATCTATTTTTAGTCTCGCTTCCGCTGCGTGTACTACGGTATTTTTCCCTACACTTTTTGGCAGCCTCGCCTGCAGCAACATACTCAGCTTCCATGGTGGAATCAGCAATACAAGATTGCTTGATACTCCTCCATATAACTGCTCCTCATCCAATAGTAAACACAACCCCTGATGTGGATTTTCTGGAGTCAGAATCTGATTGGAAATCAGAATCTGTATACCCAACGGGAATTAAATCCCCTTCAAAGTATACAAGCATATTATCTCTCGTTCTCTTAAGATACTTGAAAATATGCTTGACTGCTGTCCAGTGATCAGGACCAGGTTTCGATTGAAACCTGCTAACTATGCCAACAGCAAAACAAATATCTAGTCTAGTGCAGAGCATTGCATACATGAGACTTCCAACTGCCGAGGCATATGGAACTCTACTCATTAATTGCTCTTCATGCTCATTCTTAGGAACTTGTTCCTTAGAAAGCTTGATTCCATGTCTGAAAGGTAACATACCTTTCTTGGAATCCTGCATGGAAAACCTAGACAAGATCTTGTCTATGTATGAAGCTTGGGATAATGCAATCGTTTTATTCTTTCTATCCCTTATTACTTGGATACCTAGAATAAAACTTGCTTCTCCTAAGTCCTTCATATCAAATTGTTTTGCTAACCATTCTTTTACTGATGTCAATACACCTACATCGTTTCCAATGAGTAGTATATCATCAACATAAAGAATCAGGAAAACCAACTTGTCGCCCTTAATCCTTTTGTATACACAAGGTTCGTCAGGATTCTGAATAAATCCAAAACCTTTGATAGCTTGATCGAACCTTATGTTCCAGGATCTGGATGCTTGCTTTAATCCATATATGGATTTCTGCAACTTGCATACCTTTTCCATTTGGCCCTTTTCAATGAATCCTTCTGGTTGCATCATGTAGATGCTTTTGTCAAGACTTCCATTAAGGAAAGCTGTCTTGACGTCCATTTGCCAAATCTCTAGATCTAAAGATGCTGCAATGGACAAGAGTATCCTAATGGATTTAAGCAGAAGGTTTCCTCGTAATCGATACCTTCTTTCTGTGTATACCCTTTAGCTACCAATCTAGCTTTAAAGGTTTCCACCTTTCCATCCATACCTCTTTTCCTCTTGTATACCCACTTGCACCCAATGGGTTTTATCCTTTTAGGCAAGTCTATAAGGGACCAGACTTTGTTATCGAACATGGATTCAATCTCAGATTGCATTGCCTTTTGCCAATGGCGACTATCAACATCCTCCATTGCTTTCTTATACGTGTAGGGATCATCGTCGTCCGGGAGATTCTCCACTGATTCTCCCAGACCGATGTATCTTTCGGGTTGTGTTCTAACCCTCCCATTACGACGAGGAATGGTAGGTTGTTGATCTTGTGTTGGATCGGAACTTACAATTGGGTTAGGTTGTTGTAACCTCTCGTGGAATTGTATCTCCTGACATCTCATTCAGGACAATTCTACTTTTAGGCACAAAATCATTCATATACTCCTTTTCTAGAAATTTAGCATTTGTCAAAACAAATACTTTAAGATCTGAAGGACTATAGAAATAATATCCTTTAGTTTCTTTTGGATACCCTACAAATATACATGTTTCCGAACGGGACTCCATCTTCTGTCTTTCCTTTTAACACATGCGCAGGACAACCAAATATCCTTAAGTGTTGTAAACTAGGCTTACGCCCAGTCCACAACTCATGCGGTGTTTTAGGAACGGACTTAGATGGTACATCGTTTAGAATGTATATAGCAGTTTGTAAAGCATATCCCTAAAAAGAAATAGGAAGTGTTGAATAACTCAACATAGACCTAACCATATCCAAAAGAGTTCTATTTCTTCTTTCTGCTACCCTATTCTGTTGAGGTGTACCTGGTGCAGAAAACTGAGAAACTATCCCATTATCAATAAGATATTGCTGAAACTGACCAGATAGATATTTTCCACCACGATCAGATCTCAAGATTTTTATGTGTTTCTCAAGCTGATTTTCGACTTCAGCTTTGAATGCTTTGAACATGTCAAAAGCATCCGACTTATGTCGCATGAGATACACATAGCCAAATCTCGAGTAATCATCTGTGAAGGTGATGAAGTACTCATATCCACCTCTAGCTTGAATGCTCATAGGACCACATACATCAGTGTGTATCAATCCTAAACATTCAGTGGCTCTTGCGCCTTTGGCCGAGAATGACCTTTTGGTCATTTTACCTTCCAAACAAGATTCACAAGTTGGTAGATCATCAACCTTTAAGTCACTTAAAGGTCCGTCACATACCAATCTTTTAATCCTATTAAGGTTAATATGACCTAGGCGTAAATGCCATAGGTAGGTTTCATCTATTGATAGTTTTACTCTTTTATGATCAGGTTCCATTAATTCTGTGTCTAACGAGTGAGAGATATTTCTATGCAAGAAGTATAGACCATTTTCCAATATACCTTGGCAAATAATTTTGTCATTCTTACTAATAATAAAAACTTTATTAAAAGTAACCGAATATCCAAATTTATTCAAACAAGAGATTGAAATTAAATTCCTCTTGAATTGAGGTACATAATAAACGTCTATCAAATCTAAATGCCTTCTAGAATCCAAACAAACTCTAATATCTCCCACTGCACTTGCAGACACTAACGTTCCGTTTCCCAAGCGCAAATTGATTTCATTCTTACTCAGCCTTCTCCTTTCTTGAAACCCCTGCAAGGAATAACAAACATGATTAGTGGCTCCAGAGTCTATGATCCAAGAATCAGTAGAATCTACCAGAAAACATGTTTCAAGATAATTAACATTACCTTCTTCCTTCTTATTCTGGGACTTTGGGCAATTTCTTTTCCAATGTCCCTTTTCACCACAAAGGAAGCATTTCCCTTTGATCTTGGTTACTTTCTTGGTTTCCTTCTTGGTAGGCCCAAGTTGGTTTTTCTTCTGTTGTTTCTTGACCTTCTGACGGGTCTTAACAGTAGCAACTTTACCAACCACATGAATCTCTTGACCTTTGCTTTTCACAAGGATCTTTTCAGCACTTTGAACATTTTGCATCAGGCCTTGTAAGGTGTATTCCTTTTTGTTCAAAGTGTAGTCCAATTTGAACTGATCAAAGGAATCTGACAATGAATTGACAACCATATCAATTTTTGTCTCACCATCTATCTCAGCGCCATGCAGTTCAGCAATGTTGAGATGTGCTATGACTTTCATCATGTGATCCTTCACAGCTTGTCCAGGTTTCATCCTAAGATTCATAAAAGCAGTCACTGCCTCTCTCTTAGTCGTCCTGGACTTCATAGCAAACATCTCCTCTAGAGACATCATTATATCAGTAGCAGACTCCATTCCTTCATGCTGCTGTTGCAACACGTCGGAGATAGTAGCCATAATGTAACATTTGGCCATATCATCCGAAGTCTTCCACTGCTCATACTCATCTCTTTGCATTATGCTAGATTCATTATTAGGAGCAGGTGGTTTAGGAGTAGTTAGAACAAACTTATGTTTTTCACTTTGCAGCAACAACCCAATTTTCCTTTTCCATGTGATATAATTATCTCCAGTTAAAGTGTTATCTTTCAGGATGTTCATAAGTGATGGGGTCATGATTTCTGAATAAAACAAAACATATATAAGTAAATAATCATGATAAAGCACTTTTAAATATTTATCTTGAATTAAATAAATAACTCAATCATAAAAATTCAACGGTGATCCAACACCCATAAATGTTACGCCTCCTTTGGGAGTTCGCATCATTTACTAGTTAGACTAGGTCCCACCTAATTATTAACATAACAACCAGCGTTTTCAATTTTAGCCTTGCAATTTTACTGACAAGAACTCTTGGGAGGATATCAATAAAATTACATTGAGTGTGTTACCAAGATATCGACCCTCAATTTTCTCTCACGAAAATCCCTCCTTGGGGAGTAGATCTCGTTTGAGTCAATTGTCTAGTCTATCCTTGTAAGGAAGTATATTGCTAAATTCCATTCATAGACGCCCCTTGGGGGGATTACCAATAAATAATAAAGCTCAACTAACATTGGAGGCCATAGGTGTTACAAAACACCTTCTCCCACTCAATTATTTAAGGCGTGTGATTAAATCCCATAGAATGATTTACCAAGTTATCTAGATGCCAATTTAGATACCTAAATCATTCAATGCATGTTCATACCAAAAGAGATATATGAGTGACACTCCTATTCTATATGACATGTTATCATACAATAACAAATATTGTAATATTTATGCAAAAAATAAATAGCCACAATTTTGGTACATCCTAGAAAAGCAAGTAAATTACAATTGTTTAGGAATACAAGATCTTCAAGTGGCCATCAACCATACGCTCATCCCTCGGCTTCCTCCCATGGGCGAACACACCCCACAACCCCACAATCCCACAAAGGGGCTGCTGTGCGCAGCCCATGAGACCACATAGGGCTGCCGTGCGCAGCCCACCAAGATATGGGCTTGCCATGCGCAGCCCAATCCACTCCTAGGGTGTGCATGGTGCTCGTTCTAGGTTCCGGTTGCTTCCTTTTTCTTCAAGTCTTCGAAACTTCAATGCTTGAACATATTACAGCAGTATTTAAACTATTAAAATACTGCAGTATTTTTTATTTATTTTTATTCACTGCAGTACTTTTTACAAAAAAAAACTGCACTTAAAATTAAATAAAAAACTGCAGTAAATTATAATATATAAAATGCTGCACTATTTAAATACAATAAAATAAAAGAAAAACTAGCAACTATCAAGAAGGAATTATGGCGATGATAGACCACCCTTCTTGTTACAATTCCATAACAAAAATTACATTGAAAATATAGGACCAAAATCGAGCAACAACAATCCACATAAAAACATATATAAATCCATACATCCACATGTAATTATATATGCGAATACCTAGAGTGCCATCTCTTTCTAAACATGCATAATCACAATAAAAAGAAATAGATTCACGTATATATACGTTAATTAATTAAAAGGGTTCAACCTAGGCTCTGATACCAATTGTAGGGAAAAATTGTAGTACACGCAGCGGAAGCGAGACTAAAAATAGATTTAGTATGTTTTAAAATTTTTCCTTTGATGAACCTTAACCCTTTAAATTAATTAAACATACATATAAAGTAACAAAAAGTAGAATACCTTTTGTCGCATGATCCGATTGACTTACGTCGATGGTAATCCGCAAGATCTTCAATCCTAGCACGAACGTGAATCACCTAGGAGCGTGGTCTCCCTTTTATTTGAATTGCGTACCTGAGAATGGATAAACAAACTTTCTTTTTCCTTTTGTTAGTCACAAAACAACCAAAAGAATACAAAGATTATTCCGGTCACTTTTGAGTTCTCAATCTAATGATCGAAACTCACGTGAACCTAATTCGATGTTGTACACACAAGCTTATTGATGAACAAGCAATTAGTGTACTATCAAAAGAATAATCTCTTCTCTCTTTTTTGTCTTGGCAGAATAATCAAACACTTTTCTATGAGTATGAGAAGAAAAAGAAAATTTGATTCAATAAACTTAGGGGTGGCCGAACCCTATATTATTTCTTATATAGGGTGGCCGAATTTTCTTCTCTTTTTCTTTTATGGTTGCCGAAATCTACTTGTTGTTCTATTAGGGTTGCCGCAATTCCTCTACAAAAAAGGATTTGTGTTGTACCCTAATTCACATCAACTTTAGACTCCTATCCCTAATACAACTCATAAGTATTTTTATTCTTTTATTGACTTAATAAAAAGACTTCTTATTTGATTAAATAAATAAACTTAATTATTTATTTTCTTACCAAACAAGTCTTTTACTTTTAGTATACTACTACCAATAGTATAATTCTAGGAAACATATTTCCTAATAAGAAAAATATTTTGTTTCTTAATTAAATAATTAATTAATAAATTAATTAATTCTCATTTAATCAAACAATAAAATAAAATAATATTTTTGACTAATAATATAGCCTTGCCGCCCCACATTAAATATATGGGCCAAATATTATTTCCTTATTTTATTTAATCCATTGGACTTTAAATAAAAAGCCCACATGTGAACCAGACCCATTCTTACTAAAAGAAACAAGCCCACATGCCTTTCATTAATATATTAATATAATTGATCAGCCCATAAAACAAATAATGTGCAAATTATATTCTTAATATATTAAATGCAATTCTAGATGGACCCATAAATTGGTCCGGTAGAATATATCAAGTGATCCATGCAACATGCAAGTCCGTGTGGATTGGGGATCTTGGCGGGCTATCTAAATTTAAGCTTCAATAGACATAACCTAATCACAATCAACAAATGATTCACTTAGGTCTGATCCATTAATTTTAACTCATTCCACTAAAGAGCTAAAATTGAACTCTTAAATAAAGATAGAATAAGAAGATGTTCCTCATTCATACCCTAGACAATCATGTTGGAGATAGTGTATCCTCGTGATTAATATCAGTAATCGCCAAGAGTTCATAGACCGCCTATAACTCTCCAAGTTACCATATTTACTCATATGACCACGTTTTGAACTTGGATATTTTGACTTGTCCAGAAGCCATGTTTTCAATAGTCACTATCGAAAACTCAACGTTGAGATTTAATATCCAATTACCTCAAAACATCCATATGATGATATTATACTCTCATTTAATAAATGGAGTCACGATGTCTATATCTATAAATGAAGTCCTCTATCAATTAACAAATGAATATCACCAAACTATCGAGGATAGACTATGCTATATAATCGTACTCATTGATAACTCAAATGATATCACTTGCAACCATAAGTCCATCATTTATCTTAGGATTAAGATAGACTCTCCGATTATCCTGATAATGAAAAGACTATTATCTATTGACGGTTCTAGATAAAGCTTTTCATTGTGATCCAGTTCAATGCACCCAGTGCACTAGATTCTTTTACTCGAAGACACTCCGATGATTTTAGACTCATCATATCTCATTTGATCCCACTCAAATGCTAGCAAAAGAATTCTACAACTTTAACAAGATAAAGGTGCCCAACCTTTAACTTAAGTTGTGAACATTATTCAAGACTAACTAAAGAATTGTGTCTACCTCATACATATCCAGATGTACGAACAATTCTTCTTTTCTCATAGTCTTTAGACCTTATGATTATTTACTTTGACAATTATAATATTAAACTATAAATGCTATAAGATTTGTTAAACCAGAAATCACTTTATTAATATGAAAAAGATTGTCAATTACAACATTACACTCTTGCTATTGAGCATAATCCTAACACCAAGACCTCCACAACCAAGACCTCCACAACCAAGGATCCCATAAGCTCAACATTGGGTCTTTCATGCTCAACCAAGAAGACATGCCAACTTGGCTCAACCGCAAAGGAGAGAGTTGCCTCAACATCCAAGAGCAACTCAAAATAGAAGGAGGCCACAAATGCTTGCACAAGGCTATGGTATGAACTCCTATTTTACTCATACTTGCCATTTTTATGGAATTGAAGGCCATATTAGGCCAAATTGCATTAAGTATATTAAATTGTGTAGAAGAGAAAGCATGATATAGAAAAATATGCTTAGAAGAGCCACAATGCATGCACCTAGGAAATTTAGAGCTAATGGGCCAATGGCTCCTAGGAATGACCATATTTCACCTAGGTTGAATAGAAATGATGAATATTATTGCTATGTGGCTCAAGTAGCTTTGAAAGCAAATGCCTCAAACACTTGGTACCTTGATAGTGGGTGTTCTAGGCACATGACCGAAAACAAGAGTATCTTCAAAACTCTTGTGATGGAGGATGGTGGATTTGTCACCTTTGGTGATAGGTCAAAGAAAAAAGTTATAGGAAAAGGTAATATATCTATTCCCGGTTTACCTTCCTTGCCCAATGCTCTTTATGTAGATGGCTTGCAAGCCAATCTCATTAGCATATCACACTTGAGTGATGAAGGGCTTTCGGTTATGTTTGGCAAAATTGATTGCTCTATTCATAAGGAAAATGGGCAAGTTTTGTTGAAAGGCAAGATCAAGTGACAATTGCTATTGTCTTAAGTCTAATCTCATCTCTTGTAACTTGTCCACTAGTGAGCAAGTTGAAGTGGGGCACCAAAGATTTGGCCACATGAACTATAGGGACTTGAAAGTCCTTGATAGGTTGAATGTGGTTAGAGGCCTTCCCATGCTTAGGAAAAGGTTGAGGGAGTTTGTGGACCTTGCCAACAAGGGAAGCAAACTAAGAGTGTGCACAAGAAAGGTAAATACCTTTCCACCAAAGAGCCATTGGAGCTTCTCCACATGGACCTTATGGGTTCTATTCAAACCGAAAACTTAGGTGGTAAAAGGTACATTCTTGTGGTAGTTGATGACTTCTCTAGGTTCACATGGACTTACTTTCTTAGAGAGAAGTCTGAAGCCTTTGAGAAATTCAAAATGCTTTGTGTCAAAATTCAAAATGAGAAAACTTCTCACATTAAAAGCATTAAGAAAATTAGAAGTGATCATGGGAAAGAATTTGAAAATGCTAGCTTTGAAAACCTTTGCAATAGCTTAGGCATTTCCCATGAATTTTAGACCCCTAGGACTCCTTAACAAAATGGTGTTATTGAGAGGAAGAATAGAGTCCTCCAAGAGATGGCCCGAGTCATGTTGCTTAGCAAAGTCCCTAGGAACCTTTGGGCCGAAGCCATCAATACGGCTTATTTCATAGGGAATAGGGTATTCCTTAGGCCCGGGACTAAACAAACATCCTATGAGTTATGGAAGGGTAGAAAACCCAATGTGAGCTACTTCCACATCTTTGGAAGCAAGTGCTATATACTAAATGACCGAGATCAACTTGGCAAGTTTGATGCCAAGAGTGATAAGGGTAATTTCATTGGGCATGCAATTAATAGCAAGGCCTATAGAGTTTTTAATTTAAAGACTCGAAGTGTTATGGAATCATCAAATGTTGTCTTTGATGATTGTAGGCCCAAACATGATGACCATAAGGAGGATGTTTGTGAGATTGATGACCTTCATTTGAATGAGTGTGGTGAGACTTCAAGTGGTGTGAAGTCAAACCAAAATGAAGAGGATGATCTACCTCTTAATAGAGTTCCTTCTTTGGACTCTAGTGAACCCGCTAATTGTGTAAGGAAACTCCATTATAAGGATGATATCATTGGAGAAGTTAATGAGGGTGTTAGGACTAGGTGTCAAATAACTAATCAAATTAGCTACACTTGTTACATCTCTCAAATAGAACCCAAAAAAGGTTGATGAGACCTTGAATGATGAATTTTGGGTTCTTGCCATGCAAGAAGAGCTAAACCAATTCGAAAGAAATGAGGTTTGGACTCTTGTTCCTAGACCTAGAAACACTAATGTCATAGGCATTAAATGGATGTTTAGGAACAAATCTGATGAGGATGGCAACATTGTGCGAAACATGGCAAGACTAGTTGCATAAGGCTACACTCAAATTGAAGGTATCGACTTTGAGGAGACTTTTGCTCCCGTTGCCCGCCTTGAGTCCATAAGGCTTCTCTTGTCCATTTCTTATGTATACGAGTTCAAATTACACCAAATGGATGTTAAGAGTGCCTTCCTCAATGGCTTCTTGCATGAGGAAGTGTTTGTTAAGCAACCTAAGAGGTTTGTGGATCCATACCACCCCTCTCATGTCTATTGCATCAAGAAGGCTTTATATGGGTTGAAATAAGCACCGAGGGCTTGGTATGAGCACCTCACTCTTTATCTTGTTGACAATGGCTACTCAAGACGTAGTGTTGACAAGACATTTTCATAAAGATGAGCTATTCATAGCTCAAATTTATGTTGATGACATTGTATTTAGTTCCACCAACAACTTGAAAGTTCAATAATTTGTTGATGTAATGTCTCATGAGTTTGAGATGAGTATAGTTGGTGAACTAAATTACTTTATAGGCTTGCAAATTAAGCAAATGCATGATGATATCTTCATATCCCAAGTTAAATATGCTAAGAGCCTAATGAAGAAGTTTGGCCTTGAGAATGCCAAATATTGTGACACACCTATGAGCACCACCTTGAAACTAAGCAAAGATGCTAGTGGAAAGGATGTTGAGCAAAGTTTATATCGTGGCATGATAGGTAGCTTGCTTTACTTGATCGCAAGTAGGCTTGATATTTCATTTAGTGTGGGTGTTTGTGCTAGGTACCAAGCTAATCCCAAAGAATCTCACTTTGTTGCAGTGAAGAGGATCATTCAATTTATGAATGGTACCTCAAATCATGGGATTTGGTACTCCTTTGACACCACTCCAAGTCTTGTTGGATTTAGTGATGTCGATTGTGTGGGAAATTGTGATGATAGGAAGAGTACATCGGGCGGTTGCTTCTTCCTTGGGAACAATTTGGTTTCTTGGTTTTGCAAGAAGCAAAACTCAATTTCCCTATCCATGTCCGAGGCGGAATACATTGCCGCCGGTAGTGCTTGCACTCAATTGATGTGGATGAAACAAATGCTAGTCGATTATGGGTTGGAGCAAGGTACTCTTACTTTATTTTGTGATAACATGGGTGCCATTAACATTTCCAAAAATCCCGTCCAACGTTCTAGGACAAAGCACATTGACATTAGACACCATTTTATAAGAGAGCTAGTTGAGCGCAAAACCATTGCATTAGAACATGTGGGAACAAATGATCAACTAGCGGATTTGTTTACAAAACCCTTAGACACTCTTAGATTTGGGAACCTTAGCAAGTCTATTGGGATTTGTCACTTGGGTTGAAATGGTAGGTCTTGACCCCATATGGGGAGCTCAAGCAAAGAGAGCAAAGTTGCATGATCATGCATTGTGCTACATTGATAAATTTTATTCATCTTATTTAATTGCTTAAGATGATTGGTTGTACATGCTTATATGTATTTTTCTTAATAAGTATGCTACATTGCCTTGTTTGCAATCCATGTCATATTTATGCTCAAACATGCATTTTTGGAATATGAGATGTACTTTGGAAGTACTTTTTGAATGACCTTTAATTGATCTCCATGACATGATGATTCTTTTTAATGACATGCTTAAGATGAAAAGTGTGAAATGAAAATGATGATTGCCTTATCTTGAATGCAAATATGTGTGCAAAAGCAAATATTAAGACTCAAATAAATAAGGATCTTAAAATCCAAAGTCTCTCTTTCTTTATTGGTAGAACAAGGCTACTATCATATGGGTATCTCACCTGGAAAAATCAAATAGGGTGCAAAGTTGCTCATGTCTTGTTTTGCTTATAAAGTTGGATATAATTGCACTTTAAATTCAATTGCTTAAACTCTATATCCTTGTTTTTTCCATGACAAAGGGTGAAATT
The DNA here is from genome assembly GCA_008009225.1 of Acer yangbiense. Taxonomy (NCBI): domain Eukaryota; kingdom Viridiplantae; phylum Streptophyta; class Magnoliopsida; order Sapindales; family Sapindaceae; genus Acer; species Acer yangbiense. The sequence goes on from CM017771.1 coordinate 34,347,817, forward strand.
GGTTTGAATTCTATTGGAAACCTTTGTTGTTTGCTTTGCCAAATACCATTGCTTTTGAACTTGAATGCAACATGTCTTGCATGCAACATGTCTTGCATGCAAAGCATCTTTATCACACATTTTCTTAAAATAAAACTCCTTGAATCTCTCTTACTTAATTGAGTTGCATAAAATTGCTTAGATGATTATGCATATGTGCTTGTGCTACAAGCTCTCCTTGCTAATGCTTACCTATTAGGGGAGACTCCATTTGCCTATAGGGGGAGTTGTGAGAGAGTTACCCATTTTTTTGGGATGTTGCATTTAGGGGGAGTTGCATTGCATTGCATAATTACATTTTTTTTTTATTATATTGATTTATTTTGGCAATTGCAATTACTCTTGTTATAAGCACCTTTCACACACTTGTTCTTGGAAGGTATCTTTCTTGTTGCTGTGTGTATGTTGGATTTTTCTACAAGCTTTGGATTGACTTGAAGATGATCAAGACTTAGTCTAGGAGCTCTATTGTAATGTAGAAAAATTTTGTTGACCAACCATTTTTTGTTTTTGTGAGAATGCTTTATGAGTGTTGGTTTTGTCATGAAATAGCTAAAGGGGGAGATTGTAAGTGCTTTACTTTTTTATTGGCTTATTTCGGTGACAAAATCACAATGGGGTTCAAATATGTAAGGGTAGCTTAGGATTGAAGAAATTCTCCTTAAATGCTAATGGACCTCATTGTGAACTTCAAGTGCTTCAAGTAAGGTAGATTACTTGTCTTGACTCTTAATTGAAGAGAATAGTTGCACACACACACTTACATGCATTTCCATTACCCTTGCATTTGTGTTTCCATGATCATGCATTGCATTTCATCATGTGATATCTTGTTGTGTGCATATTGCTTTATATGTGTTAGATTTGGTTTGGTTATTTGGAGTAATGTGTCTAGTTTCAAAAGATTGGTTTTCAATAATTTAAATACTTTTCAAAACTGACCTTTGTATGGTCTTATGACCATAACTTTTTATACAAAGTTTCAAAATGAGTTTTGAAAATTTTTGAACAAACTAGACACCCATACCTTTCTAAGGTATATTATTCGTAATATTTCATTACTGTTTGGATTGGTTTTGATATCTCTAAAGTGACCACTAAAATAGGGCATCTCTGCCGTTTTCCAAATCTGACATTTGGTCACTCTAATGACCATATCTCTTTCTACAGACATCGAAATGTCATTCCATAAAAGGAGTAGAAAGTAGACTTCCATACCTTTCCAACGGTATATTATACGAAAGGTTTTGATGTCATTTGGTCATGTTTTGAGGCGCTCAAATCTTGAGCTAGTGCACTGTCACGTGTCATTGAAGTGTACCACGATTTTGTACCGCGAATGTTGGTAGAGGTATCCCTGTGTGATTTCGCAGTATGCTCGTCGAAGTATACCATGAAACTTACTACGAAAATGACCTGTCTTTTGATTTTTTAATCAAAACGTCGTCACTTCATCTAGGGCTGCTATATATGTATCTTCTTCTTCCTAGCTCGGTTTTTAGAGCAAAAATTACAACGTTTAAGAGCCATAGAGTGTCTTCAAAGCAAAGGTATCAAGACTTGATTTTTATGATTCAAAGCACAATCACCCATCATCCTTTCATGATTCATACATCATCTAGCATGTTCTAGGCATGATTTCTCATGGGTTTTCATTATTGCTCACATGACTTGTAGTTAGAACATCATATACATCTTTTCACATGTTCTTGCTTTTCAAGACAGCATCTTTATGACTTGACTAGTTTCAAGATAGCTTTTTTATAGTGTTTTGTGAGTTGGTTGTGATAGCTATTGCATATAGGGTTTGATTTGCACATATAGCTAAGTTGTATGCATGTCATATAGCTACATGATTTCTAGGAATGTCTTTAACATGTTCATCCATGCCTAGATAAGCTTAAATGTTTGACCTTGCATTTATGCACTTTGAATATTGCTCATATTCACTTTAGGTTGTTTATCTATTCTCTTTGAGAGTTAAGACTTGTGACTACCGTGTGTAGGGCTCAAGCACCTTAGGTTTAGAATCACTATTAGAGGCCCGTTGGGTTGTAGTGGTGGGTTAGTAACCGTGTAGGGTTTGGCATGGTCAACCTAGGTTGTAAACACCATTACAAGTAGTGGATTTAAGGACTGTGTGTGGCGCACATATCAGCCTGTGGTTTTTCATTGTTGAAGGTTTCCATGTAAAAATCAAGTGTTATTTAATTTCCGCATTTTACACTTGATTGTAGTTTTTGACTAGATAAGGGTTTTTTTTTTATTGAATATTGACTAATCAAGAAAAATCAGTAATTAACTTGATTAATATCTATTCACCCCCTCTCTAGATATAATTAGACATGTTTTATATATATTTTCAGTCTTCATGATTGCTCCTCCCTTGTGGACAAAGTCTCGGGTAGACTTTCTTCTTGGCTGAACCGTGGTCTCTCTTATGCCGGGCGTTTACAGCTCATTGTCTTGGTCTTGTCAAGTTTACAAGTCTTTTGGGCTAGTTATCATTGCCTCCCTATCAAGATTTTAAAGATTATAGAATGGAAATTCAGAAGTTTCTTGTGGAAAGGGGTTGATGGTTATTGCAAGGGTGCTAAAATTTCTTGGTGTGATATTTGTCTCCCTAAGAAAAAGGGTGGTCTTGGTACCATGGACCTCTCTTCTTGGAACAAGGCCTTGTTGATTAGGCATCTTTGGATTCTTATTTATGGAACGAATAATCTCTAGTTTTCTTGGATCAAAGCCTATCACCTTAAAGGCTCTAACATATGGGAGGCTAAAGCTCCTTATATATGCTCTTGGAATTAGAGGAAACTCCTCCATCTTTGGTCTATTGTTCATCTTTTAATTCAGCACTTCATTGGCAATGGTTCTAGTACCTCCTTATGGTTTGACAATTGGCATCCGGATGGTCTTCTCTTTTCGAAATGGAGCCCTCGTGTGGTCTATGATTCCAGCCTCCCTATCAATGCAGTGGTTAATACCATTGTTCTTGGTGATTCTTGGAGATGGCCAGCTGCTATGTCCATTGATCTTGTTGAAATTAGAAGTTGTATACCTACTTACAATCCTAACTCCAATCTAGAGGATAGTATTCGGTGGCTCCCTTCTTCCAATGGTATTTACTTAGCCTTTTCTGCTTTGGCTTCTCTTAAAGCCCGTTACCCCCTTGTTCCTTGGTTCAAGCTGGTTTGGTTCCCCCAAAACATTCCGAGAATAAGTTTCATCCTTTGGATGTCTGTTAGAGGTAGGCTCTCCACCCATGACCGCATCCATAAATATGACCCAAGGGCTGTTACTACTTGTGTTCTTTGCAACTCCCATCTTGAATCTTGTACTCATCTATTCTTTGAGTGCTCTTTTAGTAGAGCCATTTGGACTCAACTTCTGAACTATTGTGGGTCTCTTTGGAATGGCCTTTGTTGGAATGCTTTTATTGCTTGGGCGTCCGCCCAGTGGAGAGGGGACACCCCTATTATTGTCACAAAGAAGCTTTGTCTTGTAGTGGTTGTTTATCATATTTGGAGAGAGCGTAATTGTCGTATTTTTGAAGGCACCAAAAAGTCTTGTTCGGTTGTTGTTCGCTCGATTATTGACACCATTCGCTGCCGGCTCTCCTCTATCAATCTAAAGAATCACCCGCTTATTACTTTGAATTGGATTGTAAACACTAATTAATTTTAGTGCCTTTCTCTTGTTTGTTTCTTGCTATTTTCTTTGAGCTTGTTTTGAGCCCTTTTCGTGCTCTTTCTTTCTTTTTTGCTTGTGTGTTTGAGCTTGTTTGCTTGTGTGTTTGAGCTTTTTTTTGAGCCATTGTTTAGCTCTTGCTTTGCTTCCTGGGGTATGCCCCTTGTATTTGTACATTCTTTCTCTTTCTATGATACTATTTACTTACCAAAAAAAAAAGAAAATCAAAATCTGAAAAAGCCTTTACCATACGTCCAATAACAAAGACAAGTTGTAAGGCCAAATTTTCTGCCTCTTTACACAATGATGGAAAGTGGAAGTTGATTTCTGTGGTTTTGGAGCACAACCATATATACACTTAATACTCCAAGCCAAACTTAATACTATAGGAAAAAAATAAATAAATAAATAAACGCATTTGTAAGGAGGCAATTGGATGTGAATGATATAGCTGGGATTAGAACAAATAAAAGTTTCAATTCTTGTGTGGTTGCAGCTGGTGGGCATGAGAATTTATCTTTTACAGAGCAAGATTATAGGAATCTTGTAAAGAAAAGAAGACAATTGAGACTTAGGGAGGGGGATGCTACAACACTTTAGAAATATTTTTTGAAAATGCACCGTGACAATTTGAACTTCTTTTACACTATAGATATAGATGATGAAGGTCGATTGAATAATGTTTTGTGGATAGATGTAAGGAGTTGAGTTGCATTTAAAGAGTTTGGAGATGTTGTGACATTTGACACAACATATTTAACTAATAGGTATGATATGCCCTTTGCTCTATTTGTTGGAGATAATCATCATGGGCAATCAATTTTATTAGGTTGTGGATTAATCTCTAATGAAGATATAGAGACATTTATATGGCTTTTTAAAAATTGGAAGACATGTATGTTTGATTGTGCTCAAAAAGCTATAATCACAGACCAAGATAAGGCCAATCAAAAGGGTATTGAGGTTGTATTTCCAGAAGCTCGACATAGATGGCGCCTATGGCATATTTTGAAGAAGTTACCAGAAAAATTGAGGGGCTACAAACGGTATGAATCTATTAAGTTTGCTATGCTAAATGCAGTATATGACTTATTGTCAACGGATAATTTTGAAGAAAATTGGAAGAATTTCATAAAAAAATATAATCTTTTTGACAATAAATGGTTACATGGGTTGTATAATGAGAGACAATGTTGGGTCCTGACTTTTGTGAAGGATGTGTTTTGGGCTGGAATGTCTACTACACAACGTAACGAAGGTATAAATGCATTTTTTTGATGGATATGTGAATTCAAAGACTACATTGAAGCAGTTTGTAGAGCAATATGAGAATGCATTGAGAGACAAGGTGGAGAAGGAGAGTCAAGCTGATTTTGCTTCTCGTAATTCACATATCCCATGCATTTCTCATTACTCAATGGAGAAGCAATTTCAAAAAGCTTAAACTATTGCAAAATTCAAAGAATTTCAAGATGAGATGAAGGCTCGAATACATTGTGGAATATCCTTGAATAAAAAAAGTGGTTCAAATCTAGAATTTGAAGTAAAAGAAGATGTAAAGCTTGTACAGACTTCTCGTCGTGTTACTTTCATGGTTTATTTGGATGTGGCGACTTGCGAAGTTAATTGTAGTTATCGTTTATTCGAGTTTAAAGGAGTTTTATGTCGGCATGTAGTTATTTAATCAAGAAATATTTCGTGTTCCAGAAAAGTACATTTTCAAGCGTTAGAGGAAAGATGTGAAAAGATGTCATACAAAAGTGAAAATTAGTTATGTGGACTCGAACAACAAATCCGAAGGGCATAGGTTCGATAAAATGTGCACTTATTTTTATGATGTGGCAGATTTTGGCAGTGGATAGTGATGAAAATTGCAATGAGGTGATGAAGCTGCTAATGGAATTGAAAACAAAATTGCAAGGAAAAACCAATGTTGCTTGTTGTAGTGAAGACAATGGCATTTCAATTAATTTTATGACAAATGGTAAGGAGTTTGGTGGTTTTGCCGAAGAAGAGAATCATAACATTCTTTCATCACAACAAGTGCGAAGTAAAGGTCATCCCCCCGTGCAAAAGAAAGACATCAAAGATTGAGAAAATTCGTCGAAACAAGAAAGAAAAGAATGGAAAGAAAAAATTATATTATCAACAAACAATGAAGGTAAAACTAAAATATGAATCAACATTATATATTATTATATTATTGTTTTGAAAAATTCTTAACAAATTTTTATTCTCTTTCTATAGGATTTTGGAGTTGTAGAAAGTGAGAAATGGTTGATGCTGACAATGAACCTGTGCTTAAGGTACCTACCCGATATAAGAAACATATATTATTTTCTAAGTTTTCATCATATAATATTAGTATCCCTATTATTTTATAGGATTCTGAAACCCAACAAGTTTGTCATGATGATGTATCCTCCATTAATGTGATCCATGGAGGACTTAAAAGTCCATTCTTTTCGATTTATGGCCAACAATATGGAATGCATCAAGCTACTAGTTCAATTCCCACTTTGCAAAAATAATTTATAGGTATTTTTTTCCCTTATTGTAAGTGTGACTTGATAAAGTCTTAAATTTATTTAAATAACTTATATTGTGATTATAATTTTCACCAGCACCATCTTCCAACATGGGGTGCATATGCTGCTACACATGCTCCATTACAAACGCAAAATTCTTAATTACAAGTCAGAATGACACATGGTTGGGTATTTTTTTTTTTTTTTATAAATATTATATTGTTATTGAATTTAATTTTTTATATTTGAGAAGGAACTTATTTATCTCGCTTCTTTGTTTAAATGTACATAAATGCAAGCCAATGCAAATTTGCATAATATTTCTACAAATGAGGAACAAAAAAGACCAATATGAAAGAGGAGGATTTGGTACGCGAGGCACAAGAAAGAACTGAAATTTGTAGAATATTTGTTTTCATTGTTTTCCTTCTATGATGTTAAACAAAATTAAATTCTATTTTTGTTGGCAACATTGTATGATCTTTTTGTTTCTTTTGTTCATTTGTCAAAGACATGTTGAGACATTGATGTATGATTTTCAATTTAATATATTGTCATTGGTGAATATGATGTTTTTATCTTCCAAGCTGCTTCAAATAGGTCACTCAACATGCCATTTTATATTCTCGTTTGTGCTTACATTCACCAGACCATTGTTCTACAAGTCATCTTCATCGCAGTCATTTTTTTTTTTTTTTTTTAAGAATTCCTTCTTGAATGAATCATACAATTGTACATGTACAAGTAAATTGATGCTTTTGTATGAAGCATGAGATACAAAATACAGACATACATGTATAATGATTTGAGAAACTTCTCCATCTATGTACTCTTTCCTATATGATATTGAAACAAATTACGGTGTGTTCAATATTAATAGGGGGGGGCGCGGTGCATAGATTTTAACCAATTTAATCCAATTTTCGTTAATAGCCAAGTTGACGAAACTACCCCTAACTAGTCACAATAATATAACAAGTGTAATATGTACGAAATTTAAATAACACTTTAAATATACATGGAAACCCTCATGGGAAAAACCACGGGCTGGCAAGTGCGCCACACTCGAACCTCGAATCCACTAATGGTAAAGGAATTACAACCTAATCCCGGTATATAATTCACCACCACTACCTAATCCCGGTATAAGTGAACCTAGTCCAATTGCTTGTGATTTAAGCTACCTAATCCCGGAAGCTACACAAGTCTTACTTCTCAATGAAAAGATAATATGTCCTATGTGAATATATGATGATATTCAAAGAGCAAATAAAGCTAGGGAACCTTAGATGCTTATCTAGGATGATAAAATGACAATTAATACAATCCTAGATATCAAGAGCTAAATGACATATCATAAAGCTTAGCTAAACATAGATTAAGCAATCCTATGAAGCTATCACAATACAACACTCAATCAATACACCACAATCAATCTCTATTTTAGTATCTAGAATATATTCTAAGAGCATACAAATGATTAAAGAAATGACTTGTTAAGAAAGACACTAAAATTAGATGAAGTTAGTGAAAACCTTACCAAGCAAGATGTGATGTTGCAAAACCATGCATGGATGCATTCTATATGGTCATAGATGATGCAAGATGATCTTTGATGAACAAAGGAAAAGCTTTGAGTGTTTAAAGGTGAGTTCTTATGGATTTTTTCTCTTGAAAAATGTTATAAGGGAAAAAAAAAATGATTTCTGGAACTCTTAGGATGACCTAAAAACATAGAGTCGTATATATAGATGACTTAAACAAAGTGAGGTCGTTTTGGAAAAATCGCACCAGTTCTTGCTTTGTGCGCTGGTCGATTAGCACATGACCAACGTATAACTTATGTTTGCACGGTGCGTTGGTGGAGCTGCGTAGATGAGAGGCGCACGACCAGCGGCAAACAACTGGGGAAGTTGCGCTGGTGTGGGCTGCGCATGACAAGTGGTGCATGACCAACGACAGACCTCTAGAGAAGCTGCGCTGGTGTGGGCGCTGGTCCGGCGCTGTACAAGTAGCGCACTGCGCTGGTTGTGCATGGGTAATGTGACCAGTGCACTGCACACTTCTTTCACACTCACACACAAATTGTGCAAGAGTAAAAAAGTGAAGAGAATGGATCCTAATGCCTAACATGACATGACATTTTAATCATAAGATGCAATCAATTTAATCAAGTAAGAAGAGTTATTAAAAACATGATTGCACACAAATATAAACACACAACATATAAGAATAAGAAATATGCATGAGTTGTGAGTGTGTGCAACTACATCTCTTCAAAGTAAGTAAGCACATAGAAATTTACCTTTGGTGCTTCTTCTCTTGAGGTCTTGAGAGCCTAATCTACCCTCACATCAAACCCCAATATGTGGTTTGTCCACGAAATAAGCCAATCAATAAATGAGGACCTTACAAATATCTACTTCTCTAATGTTCTATACCTGAAAACAAAAAGTAAGGTTGAGAACATTCTCTATTACTATGAGGCCATACTGTTCCAAACCCATTTTCCCTCGCTCAACTTTTGCTGAATTTCAGTCTTTGCAACACAAATCAAGAGCAATGTTGCTGATTAGCTGCAACGGAAGTAATTGCACGAGCTTCAATCAGTTCATAAATCAATCCAGCCAAAATTCCACCAAGGACTCCTCTAAAATCAAATATAATAGAAAGTATCCCGGTAATTTTGTGTGACAACTGCTTACCTGTAACACCTGTAATTCCAACAAAACTTGTAATGAATAATAGCATCCAAAACTTGTCAAATAAAAAGCTAAGTATCGCCATAACAAATATAAACAAACCAGATTGTTGTATTCACAAAATTCTAGCAAATAAATTAGCTCTAATACTAAAAGGCTAGAGTATTTTAGTTTACAGATGCATAATCTATGATGAATAAAGCTCAAGCATTGCGACAACTAATTGTGTAAAATCAGTTTTGCAAAATCTTGAAATACCAGAAGTTCAAGATTTAATCATATTGTTTGTGATGATTTTTACTATGGCCCCATTCAAGATGAATAATTTTCACACTAATTCATACATAAAACACAGCAAGCCAATTTGTAAGTTCCTTAAGTCAAATTGGCTTATTTCGGTGACAAACCACAATTGGGGTTTGAAATGTAAAGGGTAGCTTAGGTGTTGGTGATCAAGCTCAAAGGCCCTTCTCAAGACCTCAAGTTGATAAGCACTCCAAAGGTATATCTTGTGCTTAGTTTTCATTGAAGAGATCTAGTTGCACACACACACCACTCATGCTTGCATATGTGTTTATTGCTTTTGTGTGCATTCTCTTCACATTTCACACTTGCACCTCTTTGTTGTATCTTGTTAGTGTGTCTAGTAATTCGTTTCCCGAAGATTGTTCGGAAACGTCCACGCATGCACATTGGTGTGCTTGGTTTAGCATGAGGATCTCCTTCGGAGAATGCCCTTGGCTTCTCCTTTGGTTTCACCACAATTGGTGAAATGGCGGTTTGATTGGCGACCATGACCGCCAAATGAAACCGCCATTTGAGTCTAGAAGGTTCTGGAGTTGTTATGCGGTTATGATTGGCGGCCACGACCGTTGTTCAAAACCGCTGTTTAGACTTGATCGATTTTTATCTCTCGGGTTTATTTCTACGGTTGTGATCGGCAGTTATGAAATCACGAATGAAACCGTCGTTGATCCTCTGTTCCTCTTGGGTTCAATTCGACGGTTGGATTGGTGGTTGGTGGCTACCGAATGAAACCATCGTTGATCCCCTGTTCTATCGGGATTCAATTCGGTAGTTGGATCGGCGGTTTTGAAACCGCCGATTGGCGCGTTTTAGGGGCAAACTTGTCTTTTCACCAAGCTTTTTGTTGCTCTCTATAAATACACATTTATGTCACTATCTTTCACTCAGCTATTTGAACATTACAGAGATTTTTAAGAGAAAAGGCATCAAGATTTCTCATTTGATTCTCAAAACTCATTTCCATGTGCATGAATCTTCATCTAAGCATCATCTAGGATGTATCTAAGCATGGGTTTTGTAAGGATTCCCGTTTTGTTGATTGGCTTATTTCGTGGTCAAACCACATGTTGGGGTTTTGTATGTAAGGGTAGTCTAAGTGTTTAGTGTTGAAGATCAAAGGCCCTTCCATGACCTCAAGATACAAGCACGCCAAAGGTATATTCTCTTGTGCTTGTTTTTCTTTGAAGAGATTTAGTAGCACACACTCACTTAGCATTCTTGCTATGATTGCATACTTGCTTATTTTTATGTGCATCTCTTCACATGTCACTTTACACACTAGCACTTTGGTTGATATATCTTGTTGTGTGTATATGTGCCTTATAATTCGTTTCCCGACATTGTTCGGAAACGTCCGCGCTTGCACTAATTAGTGCTTGGTTTCGCGCGAAGACCGCCTATGGAGAATGCCCTTGGCTTCTCCTTGGTTTTCACCATTGTTGGTGATCGGCGGTTATGATCGGCGGCCTGGCCGCCGAATGAAACCGCCGTTTCAGTCCAGATTGGTCTGAAGCAATTATACGGTCCAAATCGGCGGTCACAACCGCCGTTCGAAACCGCCGTTCATACCTGATCGATTTTAATCTCTCGGGTTTGATTCGGCGGTTGGATCGGCGGTCACGAAACCGCCGAATGAAACCGCCGTTAATGCTCTGTTCTTCACGAGCTCAATTCGGCGGTCGTCATCGGCGGCCTGGCCGCCGATTGAAACCGCCGAACGGTGCGTTTCAGGGGCAGAATTGTCTTTTCACTTGCCCTGTTCTTGATGTCTATAAATATCACACTTTCTCATTATCTGAATCAGTTCTTTGACTCTTAAGAACCCTAATCTTCAAAGATAGATTTTGAGAGAAAATCAAATCAAGAACTCATCTTTAACCACTCAAATCAAACCCCTTTTGCATCAAATTTCATATTGCATCTCCTATGTCTATATAGAGTGCATCCATGTATGGGTTTGCATCATCACAACTTGCTTGGTAAGATTTTGATTAATTTCATCTTATTGTAGTATTTTAAATACCAAGCCATCTCTTTTAAATTACTTGTATGTTTTAGATCATATGCTAAATACAAGAAAAGAGATTATTTGTGATGAATTGATTGAGTGTTGTTTTTGATAGATATCTAGGTTTTTATAATCTATGATCATCTATGCTATTTGACATGTCATTTAGCAATTGATATCTAGGGTTGATTTAAATTGAATATATCATCATCCTAGATAAGCATTTAGAGTACCCTAGCTCTTATTGCATTTATTGAATATTCATATATATTCACATAGGGTTGTATTCTCTTCAAAGAGAAAGTAAGTCTTGTGTGTAGCATCCGGGATTAGGTTGCTTAGAACGCAAGCAAATTGGACTAGAGCCGCTGTAAAAGGCCCGCGTGGTAGATTAGAGGGTGCTCACGCCAAGAGTAGTGTATCAGGGGATATCACTAGGGATTGAACCAAGAGTGGCGATTGGTAGTGTCCATAGCCTGAGGTTATCTAGGGTGAGAGTCCGAGAATCACTTGAGGGTGTAACCGTCTTTTCATATAGTGGATTTCGAGGTCCGAGTGTGGCGCACTTAACAGCCTGTGGTTTTTCCCAGTGGTTGGGTTTTCCACGTATACATCAAGTGTCATTTACTATTTCCGCATCTTATTACACTTGTATGTTTTGTTGACTTGCTAGGGGCATTTTCGTAAAATTGACTTGTATGCGAAAATTGGGTAACAATTAGATAAAATCTATTCACCCCCCCTCTAGCTTTATATTGATAAACACACCTCGAGTATTTAATGAACTTTCAGGTTTTCTTCAACACACATAGTTTGGTAAATTGAACACTATTTTCATACATTGTAGTGTTTTTACTTAGCAATTAATCTCTTTTATTACTTGTATGCTTTTAGATCATATTCTAAATACAAGATTGAGATTATTATGTTGTTTGATTGTGAGTTGTATTTTGATAGCTATACCTAGGATTGCTTTATCTTATATAGCTATGCTTTATGCCCTGACATATAGTAATTAATATCTACGATTGATTTAATTGTCATATTATAATCCTAGATAAGCATTTAGTGTAACCTAGCATTAATTGCATATTTGGATATCTTGCATATTCACATAGGTTGTTTAATCTCGTCATTGAGAAGTAAGTCTTGTGGTAAGGTTGCTTAAGCCGTAAGCAAATTGATCTAGGTTCACTTTTAAAGGCCTGCGGGTAGTAATGGTGTGTTAGTGACTGTGTAGGGTTTGATGTGGTCAACCTAGGTTGTGGACACCATTACAATTAGTGGATTCGAGGATCATGTGTGGCACATATAACAGCCCGTGGTTTTTCCTTGTTGAAAGTTTTCACGTAAAAATTAAGTGTCATTTAAATTCTGCACTTTACACTTGATTTATTGTTTTGACTAGATTGGGGTTATTTTTGTAAAATTGACTAATTGCGAAAATTTGGTAATAACCAGATTAAAATCTATTCACCCCCTCTAAATAGTTTTATACACACCACGTAATACTTGTTTCATAATTTGTCTCAATTTATATCATCAAGTAACTGTCAAATTCAGTCTCACAAACATGCCATAAAGTATTTAATCTACAAATTCATCATATATGATGAATCAAATAAAGAAAGCTCCAAAACAGTAGATGCCACAATAGAACCAACAATAATGCCAACAGATGTATGCGAATTCCATAGTCCCATTATCTTCCTTCTCTTCTCTTTCCCAAACCAATTCCCCACCACTGACACCACACAAGGCCACCCAATTGATTGAAACAAACCACACAAAATCTGCACAATTATATAGTATACTAACGAGTGCACACTAAACCAATAACCGAATCCAAAAACTACAATAAGAAGGCCACTACCCATCATCCCAAATACAAGAAACAACCTCAAATCAATCCTATCACCTACATGTCTGGCAAAATACATACCTAGAGCATATGAAGTTAGAAATGCCAAATCAAGCTCACCGAGTCTATGGGTCCCATCTGGGTCATTGATTGGTGCCCACCCAGTTTCCTCCAAGCTCACTTATGCTGATTTTGAAGGTCCAAGAACGCTTTTGATGATGCTTGATGGTTTGCGGGAGCCGTGAAAGAAGCGTAAGCGAAAAAGGTGATAACCAGAGCAGAGATTTAGTGAAAGGATAGGGTTTTGTTTGGGGGTTTTAGGGTTGGGAAGAAATTGAGACCCATAGCCAAAATTTGGGCTTCTTGAGGCTACAACAATTTTCTTCTGATCGATCTTCTCCAGAATCCAAGAAAACAAATAAAAAAAAGCTTGGATGAATTTTTTTTTTTTTTTTGGTTATATAAAATTAGGATCAAATTGAACGGATTTAAAAATTAAGGTTTAAAAAAAATTAAAAGGTGTGATGACGTGGCGATGTGATGATATGGAAGCTGACAAGGAAGTGCCATGTAAACTGCCACATCAAGTTGGATACAAATGTTGGATAAAAGTGTTGGATGTCTACCATTATCCTTGAATGTATGACATTTTAATTTTTTTTTTTAAAGTATGATTGATCGTTAATTATTTAGTACGGTGAGTTATAGGGTTTTGAATATTGTATGTAATATTTATTTTCTGCTGTATTTTAATTCCGGGTTGTAATTTTTTTTTTTTTTGTTCTTGTTGATTTGCTATAATTTATTTTTATTGATGTAAATCGACGAAGAACGACAATTCGGAAGACGTAGCAGCCAATGCGTAAGAGTTGCGCAAAGCGCTGCGACTGTACGCAATTGTTGAACATAGTGCAACAACCGCGCGCGAAGTGCAGTAGCCATGCACGCCTTCGCGTAAGGCTGCAGTGCACAATGTGTGCCTTTGTTGTGCATGTGCAATAGCCAAAGCGCAACAGCTGCCCAACGAGGTAGCAGTGCGCACAAATGTTGTGCAACACACTGTTGCTATGTGAAGTTGTTGTGCGTTTGTGCAGCAGCCATGCGCGCTGAATGAGCAAGCGTTGCGACGCCACCCATGCGCGAGATGTGCTAGGGCTAGGGCTGCTTGTGTGCAAGCGCGTTTGGGCCAAATTTGTTTTTGGAAATCCCAGGCCTACGAAAAATGTTAGAGTAACATTTGAGTTTTAGGGATTGATGAGGTTGTTTTATACTCTTCAAAACAATGTTTATGTGATCATTTGAAAACCATGTTTTAACCACTCAGGAATCCTCTTAAGATGTAAATTCTTAGCAAATGGTAAGTAAAGATTCGTTCCATAGGGAATTGGAGTAATACGTTAGATTGATTGACTAATCTATAATGCAATAAAATAAATCATTATAAATGGATAGTTGTGTGGTTTGATAAACCACCAAAAATGCAAGTAAAATAAACATACAAAATGTGATAGGACAAATAGAATGCTCAACAATCTTGATAAGAGTAATGGATGTAAACAATTAAGATAGATGCTAGGGAATTGATGGAGTTGCAAGTGGGTATGGGCAATGCTTTTCAAGCTACTTTAATTGACCAATCTCTTATATGTTAACCATTTGTATTCTTAGATGTGTTTAGGTCATCACTATGAACCCTAAACATCTTCCCACCAAGATGCTATAGGAACCCGGATTTATGTTGCGTAGCAGAAAATAGGTTTTAAAATTTTTAAGCAACATGTAAACTGTATACAATATATAAGAATATAATAATGGAATTAGATCATACCCTTGTAGACCACTACAAAAAAAATTGGCTATTGGGACGATTTTTTATCGTCCCTATAGGTCAAAAATCGTCCCAAGAGGCCTATTGGGACGAATAAAATTCGTCCCAAAATCCGTCCCCTCAGGTGGGTCGCAACAGCTTCTTTGGGACGAAAATTGAAATTCATCCCTTAAAACTATCTATAGGGACGATTTTTTTTCGTCCCAATTGATAATGTATAGGGACGAAATTATTCGTCCCAATAGACATTTTTTAGGGACGAATTGTATTTTCGTCCCCTTTGATAACCTATAGGGATGAAATATTTCATCCCTTTAAATAATATTTCGTCCATTTAGATACTCTATAGGGACGAAATTTAAAAAAAAAAAATTAAAAAAAATTTAAAAAATTGGTTCTTTGCCTTCAAATGAAAGCCAACCCACGACCCACCCACCAGCATGCCCTCGCCCACGCCCACACCCACACCCCACCCACCATGCTGAAATCACAATTTTAATTATGATTGCTTGGTGTCGAACCTGGCACACTCATAATATGAGTGCCTTATCCACCACGCTGTTACTTTGATTGTGATGATAAAAGCATAATATATATATATATATATAATCTCTACTTGTTATTAAATTTTTATTAATTATTTTTCAATCAAATTTTTTTTTTAGATTGATTCCACTAATTTAAATTTTATTTCTATATGATAAATAAATTAATATTAAAAAACGTTTATTATAACATTTAATTAAATTATTTTGTCAGATCAAAGGGTCAATCGTTAATCATACTCGGAATTACACATGACTCAGCTTCCAGTTCTCAATTCGGAACCAGCGGTTTCAATTTTCGATTTGGGTTTACAAAAGACTCGAAGAACAAAATGAAAAGGCTCAACAATGGAAGATTCAAAACCAAAAAAATCTTCGGGGGGCACTGCCCCCACCCCTCCAAATGCGTTTGCGTAAAGCCACTAAACTAATTATCCAATGATGTTCAACCTCCATTGGAGGTCTGTTTAACATACCTCTATGAAGAAGATGAAAGAACAATAATAATAAAAATAAAATAAAATAAAAAAACTTCAAAGTAAGATAATTTGTGTAAAGTAAGGGCATTTTGGTCCGTTCATCATAATAGGTGTCTTTTAAACTTAAGTTATTAAAATGGTGACTTTCTTATAAAACCACTTTAAAAAGGTGACATTTTCCACCATTTCCACATTTCGGTTTTCGATTTGGAACCAACGGTTCCAGTTCCGGTTCCAATGATTCAGTTCCTTTTTAAAAAAATAATAGAAAACCTTTCAAGACTAATAGCTATTGATCCTTATGAAGAACTTATTGGGAAAAAACAAAATTCATTTCGATAGAAAACCACTTTGGACGAACCAAATGATCCATATTGTATCATTTTCTAATTTATATGGTAATTTAATTATTAATATATCTTGAAGGAAAAAACTTTAAAAACAAATCAAGAATTTTCAACAAAATTAATTAATTATTATAATTTTAAATAAAAAGAAAACCTATTGGGACGAAAATAATTTGTCCCAATAGACAGTCTATTGGGACGAATTATGTATTTCGTCCCAGTAGACATTCTATTGGGACGACAATAATTCGTCCCTAAAGGTCAATAAAATTAAATAATCATTATAATTTTAAATTTAAAAAAACCTATTGGGACGAATTATGTATTTCGTCCCAATAGATGTCCTATTGGGACGAAACAAATTCATCCCTATAGATCAACAAAATTTATTAATTTTAAATAAAAAGAAAACATATTGGGACGAAATAATTTCGTCCCAATAGGTATTCTGTTGGGACGAAAGATTTATGTAGTCCCAATAGATGCCTTATTGGGACGAAAATAGTTCGTCCCTAAAGGTCAACAAAATTTATTAACTATTGTCATTTTAAATTAAAAAAACCTATTGGGACGAAATAAATTCGTCCCAATATACAGTCTATTGGGACGAATTCTGTATTTCGTCCCAATAGGACAAGTCTATTAGGACGAATTATTTATTTCGTCCCAATAGATACCCTATTGGGACGAAATATTGAATTCGTCCCAGTAGACTGTCTATTGGGACGAAATTTATTTCGTCCCAATAGACCTCCTATTGGGACAAAAAAAAAACGTCCCAAAAGAATTTCGTCCCAATAGGGCTTTTTTCTTGTAGTGGACTAACTCCTTCGTTTCTTTAAGCTTTATTCCATTTGAACCACCACGTCTTCCTCACTATGTCCCATTATCTAAAAACTGCGTGTGGGCGCGTCACGATCTTCAAGGAACTTGAATGGAGGTAGAAGAGACACAAGAAAGCAACCCCTTGCTTTGTATATTGAAGTTCGGCCACTTTGATGCAAGAACAAGAAAAACCATTTTTTTCTTTTTTGTTGGCCGCCCCCATGTTGTGTTTCTCTTTTGTATTTGCGCGAATTAGGTTCCAATAATAATAACTGATCACTTTATCAGTATTTTATTATATATTATCTAGTTATATTAAATATACTCTATATATTTTTCAAACTAGATCTTATCTCTTTCCAAATATATCTCTATATATTCAAAAGATAATTAGTATTTAAGTGTCCTAGGTAGAGTAGGATTCTAACTCCCACAAAACCCTAGTTGACTTAAACTTAAATACTATACCTAACTAAGAATAAAATAATCTAATTATTTTATGTCTCAGTTATGATTTGAACCTTCAACCTCCATTTAATAATTAATTAATAATTCACAATTATTAATTCATTAATTAAATAATCTAATTATTTAATTAATTTAATTATTAATGTATTAATTAAATAATCTCATTATTAACTAATCCCTGAATTAATACGTGTCACTTTTGTAACACTATTAATTGGACAATCCAATTAATTAACTGTGACCCTTGCTACCTTTAATCAATCGGGCTAGTAAGGGAACCTAATGGACCCACAATTTTGAGCTCCAATAATACTTAGAAATAATTAATTAAACTCTTTAATTAATATTTCATGATGATTAACCTCGGAGTTATTCCACTAAAAACCCGAGGTTGCACTCTCGCTGTAGGAACCTAGGGTTACAGATTGTGTAGCGGAAGGGTTTTAAAATTTTTATGCAATCATAGACAAACCCATTTGTACAGTAATAATCAAAATACAATAAGAAGGAGATGAAGATATTTCATACCAACGTTTATATGCTCCTTCTTTCTTTCCGATCTGCTTCCTGATTTGAACCATAAGATCTTCCTGGCTATCACCCGGGATTGGTAACGGCGTGTGGGCGCATCACGGTACTCAGGAACAAGGAGGATGAATGGAGGTTGAAGAAGAACCCTATGAAAACAACTCTTGTTTTCTATGTGTGGAATTCGACCACCATGAATGAAAAATAAAAATAAAACCTTTTTTTTTCTTTTCTTTTTTGTGTAGGCCACACACCTTTCTTGTTTTCTTCTTTTCTTTTCAACATGTATGTGGATCAAAATTAGTTTCTTAAAAAACATATATCATATATATATTTATAAAATAAACTAATCAATTAAATCTTTTAAGATATCTGATATCTTTTAAAGATATTAATTTATTTGATTTGATTTGAATTCAAACTCTTTTAAATTCAAATTTAAATATTTAATTTAATAAAAATAAAATAATCAAATTATCTTATCTTCATTCAAAATTAAATATCAATCAACACCCTCCATCTAATGATTAATTACACAATTAAATAATCTAATTATTTAATTAACATAATCATTAATATTCACTATTTAAATAATCTCATTATTCAATTAATTCTCGAATAGACACCTGTCACTTTCGTAACACAATTAATTGGACAATCCAATTTATTAACCGTGACCCTTGTTACGTAAATCGATCAGGCTAGCAAGAGGACCTAATGGACCCACAGTATTTTGAGCTCCAATAATCTTTAGAAATAATTAATTAAACTCTTTAATTAATATTTCATGATTATTAACTTCGGTGTTATTCCACTAAAAACCCGAAGCTGCACTATTTTAATTGTAGAAATTTTTACACAAACCAATAACTCTTGGTGTCTATCAATATAGCTATTACATATGGTATGATCCTTCACAAGTAGTTCATAATTAGAGCTGGGTCATAATGTCCGTTATACCCCTCTAATTACATCTTTCCATTAAGTACCATTGATTCTCCAATGAACAATAAATCTTATATTCCTCACGGAATTAGGAGAGCACTCATATTGTTCAAGCCCCGAATCAATCCTTAAGGGAACTAATATCTACTTCTCACAAGAAGGAGTGGATTCCATTATTGTGTGTAGACTTTCCCAGCCACAAGCCAAACAACGATTCCAACATATGAAGTTATTGACCGGGAATACAACTCCGATCTCACCCATGGTATATCAAAAACCACGATTTAATCTGAAGGAGTCGATAAGACACTCAGGATTAAGATCACCCATATATATAGCCATCATTTGTTGATATATATGAATCTCATCTATAGATCATGGCTCTCATTTCTGACTCTTTATGCTTGATTCTCGAGCATTTCCCCATGTTTAATGTCATTAATCGAGTGTTTCAGGTTTATTTATGCCATAAGGGCATTTGTGAAGAAGAAAAGGAGTTTGGTGCAAAATGTGCACAAAGTGGTGAAACAGGGCATTATCGCCCTTTAAAGGTATCGCTTTGGCACACGGCGATAGAAGGCAAATTGCAAGAAGATGTGTTGCAACGGTATTGTCGCGGTGGCGACATAGTGGCGATAGAGATAATTAAATCCTGAAAATCAATCTGGTGTGGCGCCGCAGTGAGATGTCACATTTTTACCACACAACGATAAAGAGGATTAAATCAAGGAAATCCATTAGGTGTGGTGTCGCTGTGAAGTGTCGCCATGAGGCCAAATAGGTGACAACCCTCTTTTCTCAGATCTCTTTGTCACATTTCAAGTGTCACTACGGTGGTCACCACTAAAAAGATCAAAATCACTACGACAATCAAATCGAAGAATCTGTAACCATTTGCTGCGGTGATGTCGCCACAGCGATAACGCACTGCGACACCTTGCCACATCAGCATTTCTGGCAGTTATTAGTACAATTCCAAGAGCCATTATATATATTCTTCTCTTCCAAGTTGAATGGGGTTCCAAGCATATTTTCAAGCACGAAATTACTGAGTTAGAAACGTAGCATTCTCTTCCATTTTTCCCACTTTCAACTTCCTCCATCTCTAATCTTGAACTACCTTTTTCCACCCATAAACTCAACACTAAATCTTGATTACTTCCCATTCTCTACATCCTAATACCTTTGTCACTTACCATTAGACACCCACCTATCTAGACACATCCTCTTCTACCACTATTTGCACTAGGAGCATCTAAGGAAAGGAAGGAGCAAACATTAAAGAAGGAGGCCCAAGGGTGATTTCCTTATCTATTACTTTCTTTCTATTTGATTGTAACTATGTGTAACTAAACCCCTAATCTAAGGGACAGATGTGAGGAACTTTTGGATGTGGGTATTTGCTTAAGCTTTTGTATTTGAATCTCTATTTGTGTTTTATTCACTTGATATCTGGATCCTATTCATTATATGATTTGCATTGTATATCAATAGTAGATCATACTCTTGTGTGGGATAAATTATTGTGAAATCAATCTTGGATTGACACCCTTGATTGATTAGGAACATAGCGAATATAATAGATTATTGGAGGGAATATAATAGATTATTGGAGGGAATATAACCCACAATAATCTAAACCTTGATTTGTAACCAACCAATCCCACCTTGTCCCCCTTTCCTTAATCGGATAGGCATCTGTTGGGGTTTTTGCCCTAAAACTTGTAATTTGTAAATGTGAATTAAACATTAATAAAAAAAGTAGTTTATTCATTATATATACATGTCTCATACATTTATATCATGTGTACTTAACATCCAAGATTGCCGGATGTAATCTCTAACTTAGTAAATGAGTGTCATATATAGAGGTATTTAGTTTGAGATGAGCATTCTAAAGAGTCTATAGATAGCAAAATAGAGTTGGGTACTTTATTTGTTCTTGCATCAGAGTGGCCGAACTTCAATAAACAAGGCAAGGGGTTGCTTTCTTGTGTCTCTTCTACCTCCATTCAAGTTCCTTGAAGATCGTGACGTGCCCACACACAATTATCTGATCATAGGACATAGTGAGGAAGACATGGTGGTTCAAACGGAATAAAGCTTAAAGAAACGAAGGAGTTAATCTACAAGGGTATGATCTAATTCCATTATTATATTCTTATATATTGTATACAGTTTACATGTTACTTAAAAATTTTAAAACCTATTTTCCGATGCGCAACGTAAATTCGGGTTCATACAATTGGTATCAGAGCCAATTATACAATATATAAGAATAAAAGTTTCTTTTTCCATAGTTTTATTCTTTGATTTGCATGTATGGTATGTGTAGGCACTTTCTAAAGATTGTATGATGTTTATATTTTTTTTATAAACATGGTTGATCGTTAATTGTATGGTACAATGGGTTTAGGGTTCTTTTTAATGGTTGTAATATATTTCAATGTAATATTAATCCCGGGATGTAATTTTAATATTTTATTTTTATTTTCTGCTGTATTTTCTTTGCTGTAATTTTTCTGTTATGTATTTTATTATAAATATGTACGAAGATATCAGACGAAGAAGACGAAAGGCGGAAGATAAAAAATCAGAAACGCGCACGCATGTAAGACGTGCGGAAGTGCACAAGGCAACACAACAGCCAGGCTACGTGCTTGGGTTGCTGGCAGCGCATGCCTGATATGCTAGTTGGCTGTGCGCGAGGCAACTGTGTGCTGTTTTCTTGTGCGGCTAGTCACTTCATGCATGACTGGTTATTTTCGGAAGCCTGCTGCCACGAGATTGTAACGTGTGCTATTGCGGGCAGCCCATGCGTGCGAATGACGGCCACACGCGAAAGCGCTAGGTATTCGAAATTTGCAATGCTAGGGTTTCCGAATTAGAAAAAGATTTTGGGCTGAATTTTATTTATTATTTTTTTTTTATGCCTTGGGCCTCCAATAACTGTTAGAGTAACACTTGGGCTTTAGGTTTGATTCATGAGATGGATCACAACATAAAAATAAATAAATAAATAAATAAATAATTATCAAGTTTGGACTTGGTTAAAAGCCAAAAATGAGAAGAACCCAAAGACTTGAAGAATATGGGAATTACTTGAGGACCAAGGAATGCCTTAGATAACTTTTGTAATTAGATATATTTTTTTAAAGTTAGATAACCCATTGTACTCGGTCAACTCATGTATGCTTTTATTATGACATGATTAAAGCATTGCCATGCATATACATGTCATTTAGATTTGGTGTGCCTACACATATGAATATGTCATACATGCATTATAGCCATTTATATTATGTGTTTATTTTTTTAAATTTGATTAAAATGGGTAATTCACATAATTGGCTATAAATTAATGGGATTAGTTTTTAGGAGTAAAAACTTGGTAATTCTTATTAAAATCACTAATCTTTTTATTAAAGTGTTTAATTACTTAAATTAGTAGGGTCCTTTATATATATTAGGATTAATTCGATTAAGCCCCTAATAATAATTGGAACTAATAATGTGTTTAGTTTTAATAGTTAAAACTTGGTAAATGCACATTTAATAATTATAGTCTTAGTAAATAGTTTACAGAGATTAGAATTATCACTAATGAACTAGATTTTTAAGAGTTGAAAATCGAATTAGTTTATTAGTTATTGGAATAGGATTCTAATAATTTGTGATTAATGCACTTGACCCTTAGATTGAAATTAGTCGTTTAATCTAGTTTAATCTAGGTGCATTAATATTAATAGAAAACCCTTATTATATAATAGTGAGTGGGAGAGGGATATATGACATTATATCCCGCGGTCTCCATCATTAGTTCAACATCGTAAGATTCGAGTGGGGCCTCATGACGGCTTTGCTTTCATCCTCCCTAAGGAGGGTTTCCATAAGAATCAATACCAAGGTTGACTTCCTAACGAATAGGATTTCTGAGGGGATTTCAGGATTGACCGACCCTAAGACAGCAATTCTTGAGTTAAGCTCATGAGATCTGAAATGATGGGTTATGCTCACAAGGTTTTAATTAAATTGGTTAATTAAAAACCTGACTAAATAAATGATGGTTGAATGATATTGGAATAAGAGTTATTCTGGTATATCATTTGATTGAGAAGGTCTCGATCCAACATGTAAGAATTTGACCGACCCTAAGGCGGCACTTACTTGTGGTTTGTTGGATTGTTGTGGCATAGAAACATTGTTTTCTTAGGGTTGTTCTTGTTCATTAAACATTTTCATGCATCATGTTTAATTTTATGCCAAACATTCGCACATGTTTTGAATGTATGACCGAATGAATTCTTAATTTATGTTTTTTCAGCCATGTCATCTGCACTATTACAAATCATAGCCAATGACAAATTAACTAGTGATAACTACACTAAATGGAAACATAACATAAATGCAATCTTGGTCACCAAGGACCTAAAGTTTGTGCTTACAAAGGAATGTCCTCCAACGCCTACTGCCAATGCTGCACGAACTGTTCGTGAGGCATATGAGAAATGGGTCTCATCAGATGAGAAAGCCCGAACATATCTGTTAGCAAGTATGACAGACGTGCTTGTCACTAAGCATGAAGCAATGGGTACTTCATTTGAAATAATGGAGTCATTGCAAGCCATTTTCGGGTAGCCCTTTGAGCAAAAGTGGCATGAAGCTGTTCGTTCTGCAATGCTTGCTCATATGAAAGAGGGCGCATTTGTTCGGGAACATGTCCTGAACATGATGTCCTATTTTAACACGGCAGAGATCAATGGCGGAGCCATTGATGAACCCAGTCAAGTGAGCATCATACTAATGACTTTTCCAAAGAGTTTCGATCAGTTTAAGAGTAACTTTGGGATGAACAAGCTTAGGTTCAATCTCACTCAATTGCGCAATGAGCTCACTACTTTTGAGTCCTTGACTAAGGTCACCAAAAGTAAGACAGGTGAGGCAAATGTTGCCAAACCATCTTCCTCTGGTAATAAGAAGAGGAAGAGGTCTGCTAGGAAGGCTAAAAGTAAGCCCAAACCCAAGAAAGCCCAAGGCAAGAAAAAGGGCACCTCCACCGACCAAGGCAAAGGAAAGTGTTTCCATTGCAATAACGTTGGACACTAGAAGAAGAATTGTCCTCAGTATCTAGAGAAGGTAGCCAAGAAGAAGAAGGCAAAAGGTAAATATGATTTACTTGTTCTTGAATTGTGTATAGTGGAAGATGATTCTTCACCCTGGATAGTTGATTCGGGGGCCACTAACCATGTTTGTTCTTCTATGCAATGGACTAATTCTTGGACACGGCTTGAGGAGGGAGCCTTCTCTATGCTCGAAATTTCCCTTAAGTAGTAGTTGTTGACGATGAAATTTGGATTGCCACGCACTTAACAATTATATTAATTCAATGTAAAATGAGAAAATAAAGAATGGATGCTAGAGACAGATTTTACGTGGAAAACCCTTGAATGGGAAAAAACCACGGCGCCCCAGAGGGCAGAAAGATAATACTATGCTTATTGCTTTGTTTACAAACTTAGATCTCTCATACAATTGCTCTCTTCTCTCAAATTTTGAACCCCCTCCTCATGGGATAGATGGTTCTATTTATACATGTTAATTAGGGTTTCCCCTTTGATTTGTACTAGGATTCCCATGTTGTCATGGATTCGGATATGCTTTATCTCTTTTCCTTTTTATGATTCCTTGTTGCCATGGGTCTTCTAGAAATTAGGGTTTATTTCTGTGTTCCTGCAGAGTCGGTTTGGACCCAGTACGTTGATGCAGCGAGCAGCAAACACCTCCACTTCTGGGTATTACCTTTCGGCGACCACGTTTCTATCTTCGGCGAGTAAATGTTTAGCTCTGGCGACCACACTCTTGACTTATTGATTTAAGACGGCACACTGACTGGCCACGTTTTTCTCCCTTGACCTGGTCAATGTGTGACGTGGCCACCTTTTCTTCAGCATTTATTGATTCTATTGATGACGTATCTGCTTGGCGAATTTATACATACAACAATACCCCCATAAATACTTCGAGCCGAGTGAATGATTTGGTCTTTTTAATTTGCTTGCCTTTGCGAGCAGTATTTATATCCAAGCTTTTAAGATTTCGGCGCGTTTTATAAAAAACTTCCTTCTTTCTTCTTTTCACCACGTGTTGCATTGATTGGTTGATTCTTCCGGTGCAAGTTTTCAATTTTAGCCACACAATCTCTGATTCTTCCACTCACTTGACAGGCGAAGGTACGCTCTGGCTGCTTGGTGATCCCCGAGACGCCACATGTCAATTATTTGGTGGTGATTGAAACAAATTATAGCACGGTGTGTATAAAACTATCTAGAGGGGGGGGGGGGGGGGGGTGAATAGATTTTAAGCTTATTACCCAATTTTTCGTGATTAGTCAAAACTACGAAATTACCCCTAAATAGATAAAGCAATAAATCAAGTATAAAATACGGAAATTAAATAACACTTGATTTTTACGTGGAAACCCTCACGGGAAAAACCACGGGCTAGTAAGTAAGCCACACTCGAACCTCGAATCCACTAAATGTGTAAACGATTACAACCTAATTCTGGAAGTAATCACACACCTACCTAATCCCGGTATAAGTGAACCTAGTCTGATTGCTTGCGAATTAAGCAACCTAATCCCGGTCACAACACAAGACTTAATTCTCTAAAAAGAGATTAACACCCTAAGTGAATATATGAATATTCAAATGCAACATAGAGCAAGGGAAACCCTATATGCTTATCTAAGATGATGAATATGCAATTAAAAACAATCCTAGATATTAAAGCTAAATGACATGTCAATTAGCTTAGATAATCATAGATTAGAGAAACCTAGATATCTATCATAAAAACAACACTCAATCAAATCAATACAACAATCTCTATCTTGAATATTAGAATATAATCTAAGAACAATCAAGTAATAAAAGAGATGCCATAATAAATTAAACACTAATTATGTATGATAATAGTGAAAAACTTACCAAAGCAAGTGTGATGATGAAAGACCCATGCAAGCAAGCATCCTAGATATGCTAGAGAATGCTAGATGAACTTTGATGCAAATGGATTTTGGTTTGAGTGTTTGATGAGCAAACTTGATTGCTTTCTCTCTTAAAAATCTCTCTTTTTAAAGTAGGGTTCTTGATGATTAAAGAGTCACACTCAGAACAAGAGAAAGTGATGTATTTATAGGCATGAAAAATAGAGCATGTGAAAAGACAAGTTTGCCCCTGAAACGCACCGATCGGCGGTTTCCATCGGTGGCCAGGCCGTCGATAATAACCACCGAATTGGCTCGAGAGGAACAGGGGACCAACGGCGGTTTCATTCGGTGGTTTCATGACCGCCGAATCAAACCTGAGATTAAAAAGTCAATCAGGTATGAAAACGGCAGTTTCAATCGTGACCGCCGATTCAACCTCCGAATTAGGCCGAGAGATAAAATCAATCAGGTCTTGAACGGCGGTTTTGAACGGCGGTCGTGACCGTCGATCATAACCGTAGAATTGCTCCATACACTACTGGAAGCAAACGGCGGTTTCATTCGGTGGCCAGGCCACCGATCATAACCGCCGATCACCAACAAAGGTGAAAACTATGGAGAAGCCAAGGGCATTCTCCGTAGGCGGTCCTCGCGCTAAACCAAGCACATTCTAGTGCATGCGCGGACGTTTCCGAAAACAATCGGGAAACGAATTACAAGACAACACGACACAATTACACACAACAAAATATAACAAATAAGTGCAAGTGTGAAATGTGACAAGTGAAGAGAATGCACACATATGCAATGTATGTTAAGTGTGTGTGTGCAACTAGTATCTTTAAAGAAAAGTAAGCACATAGAAATTTACCTTCGATGCTTATCAAGACGAGGTCTTCAAAGGGCTTGAGCAATAACGATACCTAGGCTACCCTTACAAGGAACCCCCAACATGTGGTTTGTCCATGAAATGAGCCAATCAACAAATGGGAACCTTACAGTGATTATTGCGGCTGGTTACTATGACCGTCACTCATATTAATTGCGTATCCCTTATCTGATTTTCTTTTTGAATTTCAAAGTTCCCTCTTATAAGGCCCGATTGTTTCTTCTTCCTTATTTTACCCTTTTCACTTATTCTTCTATTTTCTCGTTCTTTCTCTAACAACAGAATTCCTTCATTCTCTTTCCTTCTTCTCCCTCAGACATTTCTTCCGCTGATTTCTTTTATTTTATTCCATTGTCGGACGGCTCCCCTTGAACTCGATCGTGATTATTTCTTGGCATCCCCAAATCTCCTGCTCATTCTCCGGACCTAGGGTTTTTCTGGTGAGTTTTCATGAATCCCTCCTTACGTTCTTCTCTCTTTAATCAGATGATGCAAGCTATAGAGCTTGGTGACAAATGTACTGCGGACAAAATTGAATCTTTGATTCGTAACTTTCACCCAGATTCTCCGGTTCCACTTTCTGTTTTCGTTCCCTCTTCTGAAGATAATTTTATCCCTAACATTTCTCCTTCGTCCTCCAATAGTGATTCTCTAGTGATGCCGAGGTCTTCTAAACCAGGTGGCAGCAGACGACACACCTCTAGGGCCCCTCGTTAGTCCCTACTGGATGCGCAGACGACTGTTGACTCTGATGTTGAAGACCATCAACGAGATAGGCTGCATTTTTCGTTAGATTGTCCGTGCTCCTTCGACACAGAAGTTAATGTGGTTGGCGAGGGCGAGCTCCTCAAGTACAAGAGTCGCTTTGATATGCCAGACTCGGTGACTTTGATGCTACCTGGTGATCGAGCAGTATGGAATCCCCCCGAAAATGCGATCGCCATTTATGGCGCCATGCTCAGCTGTGGGGTAACCCTTCCCCTTAAGCCTTTCATCGCCAGGTTTCTCGCGGAGGCTCGAATTGCACCGGCATAACTCACCCCAAATAGTTATAGGATATTGATGTGCCTGTGCCTGTGCCTGATGTGGAAGTTGAAGGGTTATGGGCCCCATACTCCTCGCGAGATCCGTCATTTTTATATGTTAAGACAGGCGGGCAATGGTGGCACGTATTTCCTTCTCTCCTCACCTGTGAAGAATTGGATCCCTGAGGGTGCGACGAACCCTGGTCAGGTAGAGATTTCTGGTGACGAGAAGAAGAAAGGTTTTATTTGGGGCTTTTCCACTTCAAACAAGAGGTGGAAAAATAGTTGGTTTTTTGTTGGTGGCGAGTGGGGCCGAGATGTGCCAGCCAGCAGTCACCGTAACCTTTCGGCGAGGAAAGTTCCCAGGCACTTCACATCTCCTGAAGCCTGGTCGAAGGCAGTCCCCGTTTTGCTAGATGGAGAGATCTCTCACCTTGCTGTGGCGGCCGTCCTTCCTTTAGACTCGAGGGATAGGTCCTTCCTCTTGAATGAGGAGAAAATGATCGCTTAACGGGTTTTCCCACGCCTACCTGCTAGGCTACCTCGTCGTAAGTCTTTATCAGTTTTTTCTTCTTTTGTATTTTTGTTTCTTTTTATTCTGTTAGTGACACTTGGTTTATTTTTCTTGCAGTGGGTGACTTTGATACCGTTTGCGACTTACAAGCCTGGGTAGTGAAGAATTTCGAGGCTGCCAGTAAAAGACATGCTGCTGGTTTGGCCAATGAGGGAATTGCTAGCCCGGAAGGTAATGATCCGTCGGACGGCGAGTAGGCTGGTGATGTTACTGGGGGAGGTGTCGAGTCGGGGGAGCCCCCGATGCGTGCATAGGTTACTGCGAATGCTCCTGTTGCGGCTACCCCTCCTATGAATACTCCTGCTACGACTACCCCCAGTCGTAAAGGTAAAGAAAAAGTGGGTGCTTCAAGAGGGGTCAGTGACATCCCTACTTTTAACGCGGATGTCCCTGAGACACCTCTTGATCCTGCGAGTGATCTGGTCCCCAGAGCTGGTAGAGGTAAATGTCCAGCTGAGGGCACCCCTGATCATGCTGCTCGACCCCCTAAGCGGGCATCAAGGGTAGTGCAGTATGTTGTCTCTTCAGACGAGGAGGGTGCTGACGAGCCAGCTCTTACCAAAACTCCCCCTACTCAAACGTCTGTTTGTGAGGATCCTGCTGAGGGGACTGATGCAGCGGTGCCTCCCCCTGAGGAGGTTGATGAGTTAAATATCCCTTCTTCTACTCCGCCTCGAACAGCCTCTCCTCCGGTGGCCATGGGCGAGTCAAATGCTTTTTCAGATCAACCTAGGCCGTCTGGTCAGCCAGAGTCAGTTGATCGGCTATGACTATCGAAGCAAACTGGGACCTCTGTTTCAGGTTCAGGTTTTACCCATGGAGCCCCTCCTGCGGGACCTACAGAAGCCGAAGAAGGGACCGTGCCTCTTTCTAATTTTTCGGCTACTGAAATTTGTGCGCACCTGATTAGTAATGATGTGTACATTGGTGAGGGCTGGGAGCATGTCAAAGACAAGTCCTGCAACAGGAAGATGGAATTTTTCTTCAACTGCCACTCTCTGGTAAGCTTCTCGCCATAAATCTATGTATCTCTTTCATACATACTTCCTAATTCGGCTGTTTCTCTTTTCAAATGATGTTTGAGTTGGCTGATACCTACAAGTATGGGAACAAAGCTTCCCGGGAGATCAAGCGTTTGTGCAAGCGGGCTTCTACTTTGGCTGCTGAAAAGCTTTCTACCGAAGAGTCCTATGCATAATAGCTTGCTTAGCTAAGAGAGTCCTCCGATGGTTATCTGTCTGCTCAACTAGTTACCGAGGAAAAACTGTCTGCTGCTGAGGAAGAGATTCGCTCGCTGAAAGAGTGTTTGTCTACTAGCCAAGAATCCCTTGTAGCACGTTTGGAGGCTGAGCGGGTAACTGAGGAGGCTAAGGAGAAAGCTGAACGTGAGGCGCTGGACTTGCGCAATCAGTTATCTTCGCGTGAACTTATCTTTGATCATTTAAAGGCTATTTTGGAGGTTGAAGCAGTTGATCGCTTCAAGAGATCCCCTGCCTACGATGCGCTTTTGTTGCGCGAATTTGAACGAGGCATGAGGCAGTCGAAGAAGTTCTTCACCATGAAGGACCATTCGAATGACAAGGCTCTAAGGCGCTTTGACAGGTCTCTCCAACAGCATATGGCCAGCGGGGTGGATTCAATTAAAAAGCAGATAAAGCGATGGAAAGCCCACTGTCGTTTTAGCAGGACTGAGCCTCATCCCATGCATCTAGAAATCCCCAGCAAGCGTGTCTTCAATACATACTATTCTGGTCAAAAGGGCAGCTTCTCTGGTTCTGGTGCTGAACCTGATTTGGGTCCTGTTGCTGGTAGGGATTATAGGCCTTTCATGCCGGATGGGGATGAAGAAGTCACCTGGCCTTCTGAGGAGGAGATCGAAGATGAGGAAGACAGTGATGGCCCTCCTGCAGCGAGTTGAGATTGGGCTTTAGGAATAGCTCATAATTGTAAATATCTATATATTTTTTGAACCTTCGAGTGTAAATGACTTTTTGATTCTATAAATTATTTTATAACTCCTCTAGCTCTATTTTTGTTCAGCTGCCTTTGCTGAGTTTTCGGCTTACTTAGTGTTTCACCAAGTTTTTAGCATATTTTACAGCTTTATTTAGCTGCCATTGCTGAGTTTTCGGCTTACTTAGTGCTTCACCAAGTTTTTAGCATATTTTACAGCTTTATTCAGCTGCCATTGCTGAGTTTCGGCGTACTCAGTGTTTGTCAGGACGTATCCGACTATACACTAAGTTTTTAACATGTTATTTAGTCAGCTGCCATTGCTGAGTTTTAGCATATTATTGGGACGTCTCCCTTATGCTTTTTGCTTGTCTTTTTAGTTTTCAGTTGGCTTTTTCGTCTCTTTAGGGATTTTACTTTTCCCGTAATGGCGATTGCCAATTTCTATAACTTGGGATTTTATTTTTCTCGCCAGTTTGCTGCGAGTATGAGATTCATCTGTACGCGATGGTAGTGATGTATGACGGTGAATGCCCTTTGTGACTGGCGAGTCAAATCACGAATCTTCAGTAATAAATTACTCTTTATTGAATACTTCCTGCAACTCGTTAACATAGTCACAGATAAAAATGCTAAAATGAAAACTGTTTAAGAATAAAAAGATTGAAATAAATCCTAAAAGTAAGCGAGAAGTCAAGGGTAATATGTCTTCAAGTACTACGCATTGCATGGCCGAGGTAGTTCGCCTAAACCCTCTCGAGTAATGCGATATGCCCCGTGACTAGCTATGTGTAGGGAAAAATACCGTAGTACACGCAGCGGAAGCGAGACTAAAAATAGATTTAGTAACTTTTAAAATTTTTCCTTTTTATGAACCTTAAACCCTTTAATCAATTAAACACATATATTATCTAACAAAAGAATAATACCTTTTGTCGCGTGATCCGATTGACTTACGTCGATGGTAATCTGCAAGATCTTCAATCCTAGCACGAACGTGGATCACCTAGGAGCGTGGTCTCCCTTTTCTTTGAATTGCAAACCTGTGAATGGACAAATAAAATTTTCTTTTCTTTGTTAGTCACAAAAACAATCAAAAGAAGACTAAAATTATTCCGGTCACTTTTGAGTTCTCAATCTAATGATCGAAACTCGCGTGAACCTAAATCGATGTTGTACACACAAGCTTATTGATGAACAAGCAAATAGTGTACCATCAAAGAATAATTTATTCACTCTTTTATGTTTTTAGTAGAATAAAATTAATGCTCTCTATGAATTAAGAAGAAGAAGAAAAATTGTCTCTCAAGCACAAAGCATAGGGTGGCCGAATTCTATATATATGAATATATAGGTGGCCTAAATTTTCTTCTCTTTTCCTATTAGGGTTGCCGAAATCTTGCTCTCTTTTTCTACTAGGGTTGCCGCAAATAACACTCCTAAAAGGAGTTTGTGTTGCACCCTAATTTCCATAAAAGAATAGACTTCAAACCCTAATCCAACCCATAGATATTTTATTCTTTTTATTGACTAAAATAAAAGACTTCTTATTTGATTAAATAAATAAAATTAATTATTTATTTTCTTACCAAATAAGTCTTTTACTTTTAGTATACTACCAACAATAGTATAAGACTAGGAATCATATTTCCTAATCAGAAAAGATTTGTTTCTTAATTAAACAATTAATTAATAAATTAATTAATTCTTATTTAATTAAAACAATGAAAACAAAATAATATCTTAGGTTAAAATATTAACCTTGCCGCCCCACTTGAATAAAATTGGGCCTAATATTATTTTCTTAATTCATTTAATCCATTGGACTTTAAATAAAAAACCCACATGTGAACCAGAACCATTCTTACTAAAAGAAACAAGCCCACATGTCTTTTATTAATATATTAATATAATTGAGCAGCCCATTACTTAAATAATGTGCAAATTATATTCTTAATATATTAAATGCAATTCTAGATGGACCCTTAAATTGGTCCGGTAGAATATATCAAGTGATCCATGCAAGTCCGTGTGGATTGGGGATCTTGGCGGGCCATCTAAATTTAAGCTTCAATAGACATAACCTAATCACAATCAACAAATGATTCACTTAGGTCCAATCCTTTAATTTTAACTCATTCCACTAAAGAGCTAAAATTGAACTCTTAAATAAAGATAGAAAAAGGAAGATGTTCCTCATTCATACCCTAGACAATCATGTTGGAGATAGTGTATCCTCGTGATTAATATCAGTAATCGCCAAGAGTTCATAGACTGCCTATAACTCTCCAAGTTACCATATTTACTCATATGACCACGTTTTGAACTTGGATATTTTGACTTGTCCAGAAGCTATGTTTTCAATAGACACTATCGAAAACTCAACGTTGAGATTTAATATCCAATTACCTCAAAACATCCATATGATGATATTATACTCTCATCTAATAAATGGAGCCACGATGTCCATATCTATAAATGAAGTCCTCTATCGATTAACAAATGAATATCACCAAACTATCGAGGATAGACTATGCGTTATAATCGTACTCATTGATAACTCAAATGATATCATTTGCAACCATAAGTCCATCATTTATCTCAGGATTAAGATAGACTCTCCGATTGTCCTGATAATGAAAAGACTATTATCTATTGACGGTTCTAGATAAAGCTTTTCATTGTGATCCAGTTCAATGCACCCAGTGCACTAGATCCTTTTGCTCGAAGACACTCCGATGATTTTAGACTCATCATATCTCATTTGATCCCACTCAAATGCTAGCAAAAGAATTCTACAACTTTAACAAGATAAAGGTGCCCAACCTTTAACTTAAGTTGTGAACATTATTCAAGACTAACTAAAGAATTGTGTCTACCACATACATATCCAGATGTACGAACAATTCTTCTTTTCTCATAGTCTTTAGACCTTATGATTATTTACTTTGACAATTATAATATTAAACTATAAATGCTATACGATTTGTTAAACCAGAAATCACTTTATTAATATGAAAAAGATTGTTAATTACAACATTACACTCTTGCTATTGAGCATAATCCTAACAATCTCCCACTTGCACTATAACAAATGTGTCATATCTCTCAAGCCCATATTCTCTAGATGCCCATCGAAACTCTTCTGAGGTAGAGCCTTTGTGAAGGGATCCGCTAGATTTTCTACTGACGCGATTTTGGTAATCGTCACGTCACCTCTTTGAACAATCTCCCTTAAAAGATGATACTTTCTTTCAATGTGTTTACCTCTCTTGTGACTTCTTGGTTCTTTCGAATTAGCCACTGCTCCACTGTTGTCACAGTAGATAGTGATCTGCTTATTCGCACTAGGAACCACTTCTAAGTCAATCAAGAATTGGCGGAGCCAAACAGCCTCTTTGGCAGCCTCGCATGCAGCAACATACTCAGCTTCCATGGTGGAATCAGCAATACAAGATTGCTTGATACTCCTCCATATAATTGCTCCTCCTCCAATAGTAAACATATCCCCTGATGTGGATTTTCTGGAGTCAGAATCTGATTGGAAATCAGAATCTGTATACCCAACGGGAATCAAATCCCCTCCAGAGTATACAAGCATATTATCTCTCGTTCTCTTGAGATACTTGAAAATATGCTTGACTGCCGTCCAGTGATCAGGACCAGGTTTCGATTGAAACCTGCTAACTATGCCAACAGCAAAACAAATATCTGGTCTAGTATAGAGCATTGCATACATGAGACTTCCAACTGCCGAGGCATATGGAACTCTACTCATGAATTGCTCTTCATGCTCATTCTTAGGAACTTGTTCCTTCGAAAGCTTGATTCCATGTCTGAAAGGTAACACACCTTTCTTGGAATCCTACATGGAAAACCTAGACAAGATCTTGTCTATGTATGAAGCTTGGGATAATGCAATCGTTTTATTCTTTCTATCCCTTATTACTTGGATACCTAGAATAAAACTTGTTTCTCCTAAGTCCTTCATATCAAATTGTTTTGCTAACCATTCTTTTACTGATGTCAATACACCTACATCGTTTCCAATGAGTAGTATATCATCAACATAAAGAATCACGAAAACCAACTTGTCGCCCTTAATCCTTTTGTATACACAAGGTTCGTCAGGATTCTGAATAAATCCAAAACCTTTGACAGCTTGATCAAACCTTATGTTCCAGGATCTGGATGCTTGCTTTAATCCATATATGGATTTCTGCAACTTGCATACCTTTTCCATTTGGCCATTTTCAATGAATCCCTCTGGTTGCATCATGTAAATGCTTTCGTCAAGACTTCCATTAAGGAAAGCTGTCTTGACGTCCATTTGCCAAATCTCTAGATCTAAAGATGCTGCAATGGATAAAAGTATCCTAATGCATTTAAGCATGGCCACAGGAGAGAAGGTTTCCTCGTAATCGATACCTTCTTTCTGTGTATACCCTTTAGCTACCAATCTAGCTTTAAAGGTTTCCACCTTTCCATCCATACCTCTTTTCCTCTTGTATACCCACTTGCACCCAATGGGTTTTATCCCCTTAGGCAAGTCTACAAGGGACCAGACTTTGTTATCGAACATAGATTCAATCTCAGATTGCATTGCCTTTTGCCAATGGCGACTATCAACATCCTCCATAGCTTCCTTGTACGTATAGGGATCATCGTCGTCTGGGAAATTCTCCACTGATTCTCCCAGACCGATGTATCTTTCGGGTTATGTTCTAACCCTCCCACTACGACGAGGAATGGTAGGTTGTTGATCTTGTGTTGGATCGGAACTTACAATTGGGTTAGGTTGTGTAACCTCTCGTGGAATTGTATCTCCTGACATCTCATTCAGGATAATTCTACTTCTAGGCACAAAATCATTCATATAGTCCTTTTCCAGAAATTTAGCATTTGTCGAAACAAATACTTTAAGATCTGAAGGACTATAGAAATAATATCCTTTAGTTTCTTTTGGATACCCTACAAATATACATGTTTCCGAACGGGACTCCATCTTTTCTATCTTTCCTTTTAACACATGCGCAGGACAACCAAATATCCTTAAGTGTTGTAAACTAGGCTTGCGCCCAGTCTACAACTCATGCGGTGTTTTAGGAACAGACTTAGATGGTACATCGTTTAGAATGTATATAGCAGTTTGTAAAGCATATCCCCAAAAAGAAATAGGAAGTGTTGAATAACTCAACATAGACCTAACCATATCCAAAAGAGTTCTGTTTCTCCTTTCTGCTACCCCATTCTGTTGAGGTGTACCTGGTGCAGAAAACTGAGAAACTATCCCATTATCAATAAGATATTGCTGAAATTCACCAGATAGATATTCTCCACCACGATCAGATCTCAAGATTTTTATGTGTTTCTCAAACTGATTTTCCACTTCAGCTTTGAATGCTTTGAACATGTCAAAAGCATCCGACTTATGTCTCATGAGATACACATAACCAAATCTTGAGTAATCATCCGTGAAGGTGATGAAGTACTCATATCCACCTCTAGCTTGAATGCTCATAGGTCCACATACATCAGTGTGTATCAATCCTAAACATTCAGTGGCTCTTGCACCTTTGGCAGAGAACGCCCTTTTGGTCATTTTACCTTCCAAACAAGATTCACAAGTTGGTAGATCATCAACCTTTAAGTCACTCAAAGGTCCGTCACTTACCAATCTTTTAATCTAATATGACCTAAGCGTAAATGCCAAAGGTAGGTTTCATCTGTTGATAATTTTACTCTTTTATGATTAGGTTCCGTTAATTCTGTGTCTAACGAGTGAGAGATATTTCTATGCAAAAAGTATAGACCGTTTTCCAATGTACCTTGGCAAATAATTTTGTCATTCTTACTAATAATAAAAACTTTATTAAAAGTAACCGAATATCCAAATTTATTCAAACAAGAAACTGAAATTAAATTCCTCTTGAATTGAGGTACATAATAAACGTCTATCAAATCTAAATGCCTTCTAGAATCCAAATAAACTCTAATCTCTCCCACTGCACTTGCAGACACTAACGTTCCGTTGCCCAAGCGCAAATTGATTTCATTCTTACTCAGCTTTCTCCTTTCTTGGAACCCCTGCAAGGAATAACAAACATGATTAGTGGCTCCTGAGTCTATGATCCAAGAATCTGTAGAATCAGCCAAAAAACATGTTTCAAGATAATTTACATTACCTTCTTCCTTCTTATTCTGGGACTTTGGGTAATTTCTCTTCCAATGTCCCTTTTCACCACAAAGGAAGCATTTCCCTTTGATCTTGGTTACTTTCTTGTTCTCCTTCCTGATAGGCCCAAGTTGCTTTTTCTTCTATTGTTTCTTGACCTTTTGACGGGCCTTAACAGTAGCAACTTTACCAACCATATGAATCTCTTGACATTTGCCTTTCACAAGGATCTTTTCAGCACTTTGAACATCTTGCATCAGGCCTTGTAAGGTGTATTCCTTTTTGTTCAAAGTGTAGTCCAATTTGAACTGATCAAAGGAATCTGACAATGAATTGACAACCATATCAATCTTTGTCTCACCATCTATCTCAGCGCCATGCAGTTCAGCAATGTTGAGATGTGCTATGACTTTCATCATGTGATCCTTCACAGCCTGTCCAGGTTTCATCCTAAGATTCATAAAAGCAGTCACTGCCTCTCTCTTAGTCGTCCTAGACTTCATAGCAAACATCTTCTATAGAGACATCATTATATCAGCAGCAGACTCCATTCCTTCATGCTGCTGTTGCAACACGTCGGAGATAGTGGCCATAATGTAACATTTTGCCATATCATCTGAAGTCTTCCACTGCTTATACTCATCTCTATACATTATGCTAGATTCATTATTAGGAGCAGGTGGTTTAGGAGTAGTTAGAACAAACTTATGTTTTTCACTTTGCAGCAACAACCCAATTTTCCTTTTCCATGTGACATAATTATCTCCAGTTAAAGTGTTATCTTTCAGGATGTTCATAAGTGATGGGGTCATGATTTTTGAATAAAACAAAACATATATAAGTAAATAATCATGATAAAGCACTTTTAAATATTTATCTTGAATTAAATAAATAACTCAATCATAAAAATTCAACGGTGATCCAACACCCATAAATGTTACGCCTCCTTTGGGAGTTCGCACCATTTACTAGTTAAACTAGGTCCCACCTAATTGTTAACATAACAACCAGCGTTTTCAATTTTAGCCTTGTAATTTTACTGACAAGAACTCTTGGGAGGATATCAATAAAATTACATTGAGTGTGTTACCAAGATATCGACCCTCAATTTTCTCTCACGAAAATCCCTCCTTGGGGAGTGGATCTCGTTTGAGTCCATTGTCTAGTCTATCCTTGTAAGGAAGTATGTTGCTAAATTCCATTCATGGACGCCCCTTGGGGGGATTACCAATAAATAATAAAGCTCAACTAACCTTGGAGGCCATAGGTGTTACAAAAACACCTTCTCCCACTCAATTATTTAAGGCGTGTGATTAAATCCCATAGAATGATTTACCAAGTTATCTAGATGCCAATTTAGATACCTAAATCATTCAATGCATGTTCATACCAAAAGAGATATATGAGTGGCACTCCTATTCTATATGTCATGTTATCATACAATAACAAATATTGTAATATTTAAGCATAAATTAAATAGCAACAATTTTGGCCCATCCTAGAAAAACAAGTAAATTACAATTGTTTAGGAATACAGGATCTTCAAGTGGCCCATCAACCATACGCTCATCCTTCGGCCTCCTTCCATGGGCGTGCACAGCCCACAACCCCACAAAGGGGCTGCCATGCGCAGCCCATAAGGCTACACAAGGCTGCCGTGCGCAGCCCACCAAGATTTGGGCTTGCCATGCGCAGCCCAACCCACTCCTAGGGTGCGCACGGTGCTCATTCTCGGTTCCGGTTGCTTCGTTTTTCTTCGTGTCTTCGAATTTT
The DNA here is from genome assembly GCA_008009225.1 of Acer yangbiense. Lineage (NCBI taxonomy): Eukaryota > Viridiplantae > Streptophyta > Magnoliopsida > Sapindales > Sapindaceae > Acer > Acer yangbiense. The sequence goes on from CM017771.1 coordinate 34,386,293, forward strand.
CAATACCCGAATACATTACAGCAGTATAAAATAATAAAATACTGCAGTATTAATTTTTTTTATTTATTTTTTATTCACTGCAGTACTTTTACAAAATAAAAACTGCACATAAAAATTAAATAAAAAAAACTGCAGTAGTAATAAAAAAATACTGCACTTATTAAAAAAATAAAATAAAACCTAGCAACTACCAAGAAGGAATTATGGCGATAATAGACCACCCTTCTTGTTACAATTTCGAAACAAAAATTACATTGAAAATCTAGGACCAAAATCGAGCAACAACAATCCACATAAAACATATATAAATCCATACATCACATGTAATTATATATGCGAATACTTAGAGTGCCATCTCTTTCTAAACATGCATAATCACAATAAAAAGAAATAAATCCACGTATATATACGTTAATTAATTAAAAGGGTTCAACCTAGGCTCTGATACCAATTGTAGGGAAAAATACCGTAGTACATGCAGCGGAAGCGAGACTAAAAATAGATTTAGTAACTTTTAAAAATTTTCCTTTTTATGAACCTTAAACCCTTTAATCAATTAAACACATATATTATCTAACAAAAGAATAATACCTTTTGTCGCGTGATCCGATTGACTTACGTCGATGGTAATCCGCAAGATCTTCAATCCTAGCACGAACGTGGATCACCTAGGAGCGTGGTCTCCCTTTTCTTTGAATTGCAAACCTGTGAATGGACAAATAAAATTTTCTTTTCTTTGTTAGTCACAAAAACAATCAAAAGAAGACTAAAATTATTCCGGTCACTTTTGAGTTCTCAATCTAATGATCGAAACTCGCGTGAACCTAAATCGATGTTGTACACACAAGCTTATTGATGAACAAGGAAATAGTGTACCATCAAAGAATAATTTATTCACTCTTTTATGTTTTTAGTAGAATAAAATAATCTCTCTATGAATTAAGAAGAAGAAGAAAAATTGTCTCTCAAGCACAAAGCATAGGGTGGCCGAATTCTATATATATGAATATATAGGTGGCCTAAATTTTCTTCTCTTTTCCTATTAGGGTTGCCGAAATCTTGCTCTCTTTTTCTGCTAGGGTTGCCGCAAATAACACTCCTAAAAGGAGTTTGTGTTGCACCCTAATTTCCATAAAAGAATAGACTTCAAACCCTAATCCAACCCATATATATTTTATTCTTTTTATTGACTAAAATAAAAGACTTCTTATTTGATTAAATAAATAAATTAATTATTTATTTTCTTACCAAATAAGTCTTTTACTTTTAGTATACTACCAACAATAGTATAAGACTAGGAATCATATTTCCTAATCAGAAAAGATTTGTTTCTTAATTAAACAATTAATTAATAAATTAATTAATTCTTATTTAATTAAAACAATGAAAACAAAATAATATCTTAGGTTAAAATATTAACCTTGCCGCCCCACTTGAATAAAATTGGGCCTAATATTATTTTCTTATTTCATTTAATCCATTGGACTTTAAATAAAAAGCCCACATGTGAACCAGAACCATTCTTACAAAAAGAAACAAGCCCACATGTCTTTTATTAATATATTAATATAATTGAGCAGCCCATTACTTAAATAATGTGCAAATTATATTCTTAATATATTAAATGCAATTCTAGATGGACCCTTAAATTGGTCCGGTAGAATATATCAAGTGATCCATGCAAGTCCGTGTGGATTGGGGATCTTGGCAGGCCATCTAAATTTAAGCTTCAATAGACATAACCTAATCACAATCAACAAATGATTCACTTAGGTCCGATCCTTTAATTTTAACTCATTCCACTAAAGAGCTAAAATTGAACTCTTAAATAAAGATAGAAAAAGGAAGATGTTCCTCATTCATACCCTAGACAATCATGTTGGAGATAGTGTATCCTCGTGATTAATATCAGTAATCGCCAAGAGTTCATAGACCGCCTATAACTCTCCAAGTTACCATATTTACTCATATGACCACGTTTTGAACTTGGATATTTTGACTTGTCCAGAAGCCATGTTTTCAATAGACACTGTCGAAAACTCAACGTTGAGATTTAATATCCAATTACCTCAAAACATCCATATGATGATATTATACTCTCATCTAATAAATGGAGCCACGATGTCCATATCTATAAATGAAGTCCTCTATCGATTAACAAATGAATATCACCAAACTATCGAGGATAGACTATGCGTTATAATCGTACTCATTGATAACTCAAATGATATCATTTGCAACCATAAGTCCATCATTTATCTCAGGATTAAGATAGACTCTCCGATTGTCCTGATAATGAAAAGACTATTATCTATTGACGGTTCTAGATAAAGCTTTTCATTGTGATCCAGTTCAATGCACCCAGTGCACTAGATCCTTTTGCTCGAAGACACTTCGATGATTTTAGACTCATCATATCTCATTTGATCCCACTCAAATGCTAGCAAAAGAATTCTACAACTTTAACAAGATAAAGGTGCCCAACCTTTAACTTAAGTTGTGAACATTATTCAAGACTAACTAAAGAATTGTGTCTACCACATACATATCTAGATGTATGAACAATTCTTCTTTTCTCATAGTCTTTAGACCTTATGATTATTTACTTTGACAATTATAATATTAAACTATAAATGCTATACGATTTGTTAAACCAGAAATCACTTTATTAATATGAAAAAGATTGTTAATTACAACATTACACTCTTGCTATTGAGCATAATCCTAACACTATGCTTGTAATTTGATAGGGCCCTTCCCATTTGTCCGCGAGTGATCTTGCAGCTTTGTCTCTTGTTCCTGGGTTCACCCTCTTCAGCACCAAGTCGCCAAGCGCGAACCTCCTTTCACGTACATATGAGTTATAATATCTGGCTACCCTCTGTTGGTACGCAGTGTTTCTTATTTGTGCGCGCTCTCTTCTTTCTTCTAATTCATCCAGACCGTATTTTAACATATCAATGTTGAGTTCTGGTTGAAAGAGTTGTACCCTTGGTGAAGAGAAAGATGTTTCCACGGGAATGACAGCTTCAGCTCCGTAAGCCATGGAATATGGGGTCTCACCTGTTGAACCCCTTTCTGTGGTTCGATATGCCCAGAGTACCTATGGTAGTTTATCTGCCCAGCTACCTTTTTTCGTTGCTAATTTAGCTTTCAGGTTGTGTTTTATGATCTTGTTCACTGCTTCAGTTTGGCCATTCGTTTGCGGATGTGCTGGGGAGGCGTAGTAGTTGTTGATGCCATACTTGTCACACAGCTCCCTGAATTTCTTGCCATCGAATTGGGTCCCATTGTCCATGATGATGGTGTTTGGTATCCCGAATCTGTACAGGATATTTTTCTTTACAAAGCTTATAGTGTTTGCTTCCGTTATATGCACCAATGGTTCGGCTTCTACCCACTTCGTAAAATAATCCACGTCTACTATGGCGTGCTTCGCTCCTCCAGTTGCTATTGGCATTAAGCCAATCAAGTCAATTCCCCATATGGCGAATGGCCAAAGCGAGGTAATACTCTGCAAGAGTTTAGGTGGTTGGCGGATGTTATTGGCAATTTTTTGACACGCCTCATATCTTGCTGCCACTCTTTTAGCATCGGTGAATAGTGTTGGCCAGTAAAAACCCTGCCTTAATGTTTTGTGGGCTAGGCTGGCACCCCCAGCGTGATTCCCACAATTTCCACTATGTATGCTTCTCAGGATACCTTCTGTTTCTTCAAGCCCGACACATCTCTGCAGCGCCCTTGAGTATTCCCTTTTGTACAGTTCTCCATTGAGTACTGAATATCTTGTAGCTCTGTACTTCAATCGTTTTGCTTCTAATGGATCACTTGGGGGTACATCATTGACGAGGTACTTTTTGATTAATGTGATCCAGCTATCTCTTTTGCCAAAGACTGCCCCAACTTCCTTCGGTTTGACTATACTCGGCTGCAGCAGGCGGATCATAGAAATAGTTCTGGGCCAAATGTTGATCGTGGCGGATGCCAATTTGGCCAAGGCGTCTGCCTGTTCATTTTCTTCTCTAGGGATCTAAACAATTCTGTATTCTTTGAATCTTTCCACTAGCTCCTTTGTTAATTCCAGGTAGGCGATCATGCTTTCATCTCTCGCCTGGTATTCATCTAGCACCTGATTGACAACAACTTGAGAGTCGCTGAAGATTTCCACTTCATCTGCTCCTAGTACTGTGCAAACTTTTAGTCCTGCTTTGAGTGCCTCGTATTCAGCTTGATTGTTAGTAGCTTTGAAGTCAAAACGCAAGGCACATTTGACTGTGTCTCCTTTCGGGGTTGACACCACTACCCCTGCCCCGCTGCTGTGCGTGTTTGACGACCCGTCAACGTGGAGTTGCCATTTGAATACTTTCTTGTTTTGCTCCACCATCATTCTTGCCACCTTCATGCTTGGCTCGGTGAACTCTGCTACAAAGTCTGCCACTGCTTGGGCTTTGATTGCTGTCCTTGGAAGATACTCTACATCGAATTCACTCAACTCAATCGCCCACTTTGTCAATCGACCGGATACTTCTGGTTTTTACAGAATTAATTTCAGTGGGCAATTGGTGTATACTCCGATTTTATGAGCCTGGAAATATGGCCTTAACTTCCTTGCTACTGTTATTAGAGCGAGTGCCATTTTTTTGGGCGGCGAGTACCTGGTTTCGGCTGGTAACAGTGCTTTACTGGTGTAGTATATTGGTTTCTGGATCCCCTCCTCTTGTCTTACCAGAACGGAACTTGTGGCTGCTTCATAGACGGATAAGTACATATACAATGTTTCTCCTGTTTTCGGTTTTGATAGCAGCGGTGCTTGCCCGAGGTAATCCTTCAAGGCCTGGAAAGCTCTTTCACAATCCTCGTTCCACTCGACCCCCTTTCCTTTCTTTAGGGCTTTGAAAAATGGTAGGCATCGGTCCGTTGATTTAGCTATGAACCTACTCAGCGATGCCAGGCACCCCGTGAGTCTTTGGACGTCCTTCAAAGTTCTTGGTGAGACCATTTTGGCCAGCGCTTGGATTTTTTCAGGGTTCACCTCTATTCCTTTTTGATGCACTTGATATCCTAGAAATCTCCCAGACGGTACGCCGAACACGCATTTTGTTGGATTCAACTTCATTCCATACCTAACCAACACATCGAATGTCTCCCTTAGGTCATCTATATGCTTATCTGCTGTGATGCTTTTTGTCAGCATGTCATCAACGTAAACCTCCATATTTCTTCCTATCTGTCTGGCGAACATTTTGTTGACTAAGCGCTGGTAAGTTGCTCCAGCGTTTTTCAAGCCGAATGGCATGACTGTGTAACTGTATAACCCTTGATTTGTGGTGAACGCTGTCTTCTCCTCATCTGGCTTGTGCATTTTTATCTGGTTATATCCTGAGTATGCATCCATGAAACTTAATGTTTCATGTCCAGCTGTTGCATCGACCAGCTGGTCAATTCTTGGTAGCGGGAAGCTATCCTTGGGGCAGGCCTTGTTCAGATCGGTGAAGTCGACGCACATCCTCCATTGGCTGTTCTTCTTTTTCACTAGAACTACATTCGCCACCCATTTCAGGTACTTAACCTCTCTGATTGATCCTACGGCGAGCAACTTGGACACCTCCTCTTTTATTGCCGCACTTCTCTCTGGGTTAAAGCTTATCCTCTTTTGTACTAATGGTTTGCATTTTTCGTTCACAGCCAAGTTGTGTGAAATCACACTTCTTTCAATCCCCGGCATGTCTTCATGGCTCCAAGCGAAAATATCCCTGTACTCTTTCAACAAGTTTTTCACATCTCTCTTAATGCGTTCAATCAGTCTTACTCCGATCTTGACTGTTTTGTTCGGTTCTGCTTTGTTTAAAACAATAGACTCAGTTGGCTCTTCCTTTTCTCTGCTTGTTTTGTCCCTTGGGTCCAATTCAAAAGTTTCTGGGTTATCCTCCTGCACTTCCTTGTTTACCTCGAATATGCTTAATGTCTCCATCCTTGCCTTATCCTTGAAGATTGACAGGTTGGCGCGGCGTGCCATCTCCTGTGACCCTTTCAATTCTCCGACTCCGAATTCTGTAGGGAACTTTACTTTCAATGAGTGGGTTGAAGTGACGGCTCGAGCTTTGTTAAGAAACGGTTGACCAAGCAAAGCATTATGCGGCAAATTATGGATGTCGACTACAACAAAGTCCAGCAGGATTGTTCGCCTACATGGTGCTGTACCAAACCTCACCGGTAGCTTCACAGTTCCCAATGATCTTACTTCTGCGCCCCTAAAACCTTTCAACGGCATATGGAAGGGTTCTAGGTCCTTTCTATCCAGCCGCAACTCATCGTATACCCTAGCACTTAGAATATCAGCTGAACTCCCATTGTCAATCATTACTCGAAGGACATCCATGTGTGCTATTTGAACCCCCACTACGATTGCATCATTAGGCTTTGCATCAATTTCGTTTGAGTCTTCTACTGTAAATATTATGGGGTCATGTCCTTCTCTTCCTTTCTTGGGGTTTCTTTGCACATAATTGATCTCCATGCTTCTGCTGTCATACATTACTTCTCGGACTTCTGACATCCTTTCTCGATTGCTTCTCCCAGTATGAGGTCTGCCAAAAATAGTGTTTATGGTGGCGTTAGGGTTGTTTCTCCTTGGACTCTTTCTTTCCTGTCCGTTTCCTTGGTGGCTGTCCTTGCGACCACCGTGCTTGTCCCCTTTCAAAGCAAAATCCTTCAAGTGCCCATCTCTGATCAAGCTCTCAATATGATCACGTAGCTGAAAACATTTTGAAGTCTCATGCCTATGATCTTTGTGAAATCGGCAGTATTTAGTTGTATCTTTCCTGGCATTTGCTGATTGCTGCCGAGGGTATTTGGCGAGTCCTTTATCTTCTACCACGGAAAGTGTTTCCTCCTGATCGCCGGTTAGAGGGGTGTAATGGTTGTACCTTCCTCGAACCCTATTGGCTCGAGTGTTTCCCCTGCTTTCCCTTGGATGCCCCTTTTGGCCTTTCTCATCTCTCTGGCGGTCACGTGATTGTATCTTTTTGTCATCCTTATGTTCTGATTTTGAGTCAGGTTTGTGTCCGTGTATGTAACTACCCCCTTGCGCTACTTCTTCTTCTTCTTCTTCCGCCAGTGCATAGTCGCCAGCTATTTCCATCATCTCCTCATAAGTTTTCGGTCTATCTCTTCGCAGGTCAAAGGATAATCGCCCGCTTTGTAACCCATTGGTGAAAGCGGCAATAACAGCTACATCACTGTCGTCTTCAATTTGAGCAACCTCCTTCCTGAATCTTGCTAGATACTTCTTGATCGACTCATTGCGTTCCTGCTTCAAGTTTGATAGATGAGCAAGCGACTTTCTTCTCTGCACACTCCCCATGAATTGCCTTATAAATGCTTTGCTGAGGTTCGAGAAACCGCTTATACTTCCGGATGGAAGTCTTCCTAACCACTTGGAGGCGAGGTCACCAAATGTTTGCGGGAAGGTGAGACATAGCAGTCCGTCATTGGATGAATACTGGGCCATAATGTTGCGGAATCGGCGAACATGCTCCTTCGGATCCCTGTTCTCCATATACTGCTCAATGGTTGGCATTCTAAATCTGTCTGGAAATTGGGTGCGAGCAATATTTTCAACGAATGGGCTATCCGACTCATCATCTGAAGATACGTTACAACCATACCTTCGTGCCATCGCTGAAACCTTCCTTGATAGTTTTTGTAAGGTGACATCTCGTTGACCAGTTGGCTCCCCTGTTGGATCGAGTCTGCTCTTGACTGTCATTCTCCCATAATTGCCTCTATCATCCGGGCTCCTTCTATCTTCTGTGCTTTCCGATCTTCTCCGTCCTGCTCTTTTGGATCGTAATTCCCTTCGTGAACGAGGACTTTTATCTTCAGACGAGATAGAACGGTGTCTCCGCCGGTTCCTTTGGTATGTGTCACTAGAATTGATCCCATGTGTTCTTATCTGGTCTCGCTCCTCCCTAGATTCTTCATTCATCACACCTTTTCCCTTCCTTTGTTTCCTACCCTCGAAATCCTCAGGATGACCCTAGGGAGTCTCTTCAGTGGATTGTCTCGCTTGAGCATCAGGAGTTGCGATGTGAACTTCCGACCGTAGTCTTCCGGGCGGCAGGATTCCCGGAGTAGTTAACTCATAGGGAGACGAAACTCCCAATCCTATGGGAAGCGAAAGCCCTATTTTGCTTGCCTCGTTGATTAAGTTTACCAATGCAGTTTGGAAGTGCTGCAGAACCCCGGGGTCGGCTGCCCTAGTTCCTGGCATTGCTGCTGACTGTTCCCCGATCGTCACCGCCCTATCTCCTGTCGGCACGGTTGGCTCAACAATTAGATCTCCGCTGGAGTTACCATCTTTGTCACTGTCGTTGTTCATGTTTCTCAATTCGCAAGGGTTCCTCGAAGTTTTTGTTCAAGCGACCCCCTCCTTCTAGCGCCAATTGTTGACGGTGAAATTTGGATTACCACGTACTCAACAATTATATTAATTCAATGTAAAACGAGAAAATAAAGAATGCATGCCAGAGACAAATTTTACATGGAAAACCCTTGAATGGGAAAAAAACCACGGCGCCCCAGAGGGCAGAAAGATAATACTATGCTTATTGCTTTGTTTACAAACTTAGATCTCTCATGCAATTGCTCTCTTCTCTCAAATTTTGAACCCCCTCCTTATGGGATAGATGGTTCTATTTATACATGTTAATTAGGGTTTCCCCTTTGATTTGTACTAGGATTCCCATGTTGTCACGGATTCGGATATGCTTTATCTCTTTTCCTTTTTATGATTCCTTGTTGCCATGGGTCTTTTAGAAATTAGGGTTTATTTCTATGTTCCTACCGAGTCGGTTTGGACCCAGTACGTTGATGCAGCGAGCAGCGAACACCTCCACTTCTGGGTATTACCTTTCGGTGACCACGTTTCTATCTTCGGCGAGTAAATGTTTAGCTCTGGCGACCACACTTTTGACTTATTGATTTAAGACGGCACACTGACTAGCCACGTTTTTCTCCCTTGACCTGGTCAATGTGTGACGTGGCCACCTTTTCTTCAGCATTTATTGATTCTATTGATGATGTGTCTATTTGGTGAATTTGTACATACAACAGTAGTGAAATATACCTAGAGGGGGGGGGGGGGGGGGTGAATATGTATAAGCTCCAAATTCTTCCAATTTAAAAAATAATGCGGAATATATCAAAGAAAATGCACACTTTATTATATTTGACAAATTAATTGATTTCACTTATACACGAGTTAATCAATTTACAAGATATGCAATCAATGAAAGATATGGAAGATAAAGAGAAGTAAAAGCAAAAATGAACACAAGTATTTTTACGTGGTAAAACCTCAAAGAGGAAACATCCACGGGTTGATACCACAACCATCGGCGAAGCAATCCACTATGTGAAAAAGGACTTACACACTCAAGCTATCAACTCATGATATCCGCTCAAGCTATCAACTCCTAATCTACCCTCGGGCTAGTGAATCACCAAACCTACTTCCTATCTGAGATGTATCCCACACCTCTAGAAAGCAACTTCCTATCCAAGACGCTCACGTCTCTAGGAAGATTTCTTGCTTGCCTATCCGGATCCTCCCGACCCTAGACAAGACTTCCTTGCTTGATTATCCGAGTCCTCCCGACTCTAATCAAGACTTCCTTGCTCTATCCACAAAGCTTTACTCGCTTTGCTAAAGACTTCAACCTAATGCAAGGCTATGATCTAAAGTGATGCAAATGATGCAAACACAATCAAATTAAGCTAGATGATCAATCAAGCAAAATGTACATGAAAAAAATGACAATCTAGAATATGCTTTCAACACACAATCACAAGATTATCTAGAAATCAAGACATGCAAATCAATAAGAACAAGGTATGAATATTCAATATATCACACTAAAAACCTAGTTCTTAGATCATGAAATAAAACCTAGAAAATAACATGAAACACATCATATATACATTTTCTAGAATCAATTTCATGTTGAATCAAGTTTAGCACAAATATGTTCAAGAGAAATCACAAAGCTAAAACTCAATTGAAAAATGATCAAACACCCCTAGCATATGATCTAACATACTTCTCAACAAATTTCATCAATCAAATAGTAAGAATCAAGAGATGATCAAAGATGAAATTGAAAAAGAAGAAGTTGAACAATCAACCTTGACCTCGTACTGAAGATCAGGCTTCTGGGAACAATGACGAAGTCAGCTCCCTCTGGAAATGCTTGGGATTTGTAGCTCTCCTCAAGACCAACAATTTTGGCTTTTGAATCGACTGATTTCAAGTTCGTATGAGAAAGTTATGATCACAATAATAAAAAGAAAATTGAAGAATTTCTGCAGAATTTCTCTAAGTGTTCTTGAAAATCTTCAACAAGTGTGGAGGGAAGGAGAAGAGTTTAAAAAGAGGAGAGAGAGAGATTTATTGGGCAAATCAGCACATGCCATGTCACCACCCCGTGGGGGGCGCATGAGCCTCACGGGGGCAGAGAGCTTCTCTGGCTGTGGGGCCCACGGCCTCCCTCACGGCGTGGGCCAAGTGGCCTCACGGCCACGGACCTCTCTCGCGCGCTCCCTCGGTTCTTCAGCCGTATCTTGGGCATCCGAACTTCAATTTTGAATCCATTTTTGGATTACGAACCATGACTCCCTCACGCACGATGAAAACTACACAACTTTGAAAAATTGTTGAGAAATCATCTCGAAAAACGACGATGAAGTCAACTCAATGAATGAGAACGAAAAGTAGCGTAGCTACATCGTTTGGACTCGAAACCTTATGAATGAGTAACCAAAACGACCAGAACTCAATAAGGTATCAAATAAGAACATGTTCAAGTCCAAAACACAAAATACACAAACAAATAAACACATATTCACACAAGCATACCATATCAAAGAGATAGTCACAAAGCATGCAATTCCACAATGTTTGTCTATACAAGATCAATGCATGAGCATACTATGAAATGTGTGAATGTGTTATACCAAATGTTTGAACCACGATGCAGGGACACACATGTATGAATTGTGTGTGTGTGTGTGCTAACGCCTTGCAAGAGGATAGAAGTCAAGATATACCTTTTGACGCTTTTCACCTCTTGAAGATGACTTTTGCACTAGACGTTGCTCTTCACCATTTAAGCTTCCTTTCTTCAAAGAATATCCTAAGCAACAACTAATACAAATATAGAGTGTTTTGCAATGGAATCAAGCCAATACAAATCATGAACCTTACAATGCTTGTTAGGTCAAGGGATGTCGTGTCAGCTCGAGCAGTGGGTGTAGTTAGACTACATTTTGGAAGTTGTTTTATTGTTTTGGATAATGTATTTTTAATTCCTAGATTTACTCAAAATTTGATTTCAGTTTCAAAGTTGTTGGAACAATTATATTCTGTTTCTTTTAATAATAAGTCTATTATTATTGCAAAGAATGGTTTGAATATATGTTCAAGATTAAACGAAAACAACTTGTATGTTTTAAGGCTGTTAATACATACTACACTACTCAATGCTGAATTTTTTAAAGTTGAAAAACCTAAAACAAAACGACAAAAAATTTCTCCACAAAACGAAACGTATCTATAGCATCTAAGACTTGGCCATATCAACCTTGACCAGATAGATAGACTAGTGAAAAGTGGACCTTTAAGTGAGTTAAAGGTTGGCACCTTACCTATCTACGAATCATGTTTAGAAGGTAAAATGACCAAGAGACCTTTTATTGGAAAAAGGGCTTAGAGCTAAAGAACCATTTGAGCTTATACATTCAAACGTCTGTGGACCGATGAATGTTAAAGCAAGGGGTGGTTATGAGTATTATGTCACTTTTATAGATGACTACTCGAGATACGGATATGTCTACCTAATGCAATGGAAGTTGAAAACTTTTGAAAAGTTCAAAGAATTTCGAGCTGAAGTTGAGAACCAGTTAGGAAAGACTATCAAGTCTCTATGATTGGATCGTGGAGGTGAGTACCTTGACTAAGAGTTTGAAGACTTTATGGTCGAGTATGGGATAGTGTCCCAACTCACAGCTCCTGGTACACCACAACAGAATGGTGTCGTGGAGAGGAGAAATAGAACCTTAATGGAAATGGTGAGATCTATGATTAGTTTCTCATCATTACCAAATTCCTTTTGGGGATATGCGTTACAAACTGCGGCTTACATTTTGAATGTAGTCCCATCCAAATATGTTCCTAAAACTCCCTTAGAGTTATGGAATGGTCGTAAAGCTAGTTTGCGACATTTCCGCATATGGGGGTGTCTAGCACATGTGTTGAAGAACAAAAGTGGAAAGCTAGACCCCAAGTCTATGGTCTACTTGTTTGTAGGATATTCCAGGGAGACCAGAAGTGGATACTTTTATAGTCCTGAAGAGAACAAAGTATTTATATCGACAAATGCAACGTTTCTTGAGGATAACTATATTAGTGATCATAAATCTCGTAGCAAGATTGTATTAAATGAAATGGAGCCTGGTACGACTAGTGCTCAGTCAACAAGAGTTGTTGATCCATTGACATCTGATAGTCAGATGATTCCTAGTCAGGATACACTACCACCTAGGCGTAGTGGGAGGGTTGTAAGGCAACCTAAACGCTTTTTGGGTATAGGTGAGGGACGAGATGTCGTCTGTGTTAGGATTATGCTCAATAGCAAGAGTGTAATATTGTTTTTGACAATCTTTTCATATTAATAAAGTGATTTACGTTTTAACAAATCTTATAGCATTTATAGTTTAATTATTATAATTGTCAAAAGTAAATAATCATAAGGACAAAAGACTATGAGAAATAAAGAATTGTTCATACATCTGGATATGTATGAGGTAGACACAATTCTTTAATTAGTCTTGAATAATGTTCACAACATAAGATAAAGGTTGGGCGCCTTTACCTTGTTAAAGTTGTAGATTCTTTTGCTAGCATTTGAGTGGGATCAAATGTGTTATGATGAGTCTAAAATCATCAAAGTATCTTTGAGTAAAAAAATCTAGTGCACTAGGTGCATTGAATAGGATCACAATGAAATACTTTATCTAGAAACCGTCAATGGGTAAAAGTTTTTATTATGAGGACAATCGGAGAGTCTATCTTAATCCTGAGATAAATGATGGACTTATGGTTACAAGTGTTATCATTTGAGCTATCAATGAGTACGATTATATAGCATAGTCTATCCTCAATAGTTTGGTGGTATTCATTTGCTAATCGATAGAGGACTTCATTTATAGATATGGACATCGTGGCTCCATATATTAAATGAGAGTAAAATATCATCCTATGGATATTTTGAGGTATTGGATATTAAATCTTAACGTTAAGTTTTCCGCTTCTGGACAAGTCAAAATATCCAAGTTCAAAATATGGTCATATGAGTAAATATGGTAACTAGGAGAGCTATAGGCGGTCTATGAGCTCTTGGCGATTACTGATATTTTTCATGAGAATACACCGTCTCCAATAAGATTGTCTAGGGTATGAATGAGAAACATTTACTTATTCTATCTTTATTTAAGAGTGCAATTTTAGTTCTATCATTTGTTGATTGTGATTGGGTTATATCTTTTGAAGCTTAAATTTAGATAGCCCGCCAAGATCCCCAATCCACACGGACTTGCATGGATCACTTGATATATTCTGCCGGACTAATTTATGGGTCCATCTAGAATTGTATTAAGGCATGTGGACTTGTTTCTTTTAGTAAGAATGGGTCTAGTTCACATGTGGACTTTTTTATTAAGGTCCAATGGATTTAATAAAATGAAAAAAATATATACATGGCCCATGTTATGTACTTAGGCGGCAAGACTAGTGTATTAGCCTATTATATTATATTATTTTATTGTTTAATTAAATGGAAGTTAATTAATTAATTTATTAATTAATTATTGAATTAAAAATCAAAATCTTTTTCTAACTAGGAAATAGGTTTCTTAGTGTTATACTATTGTTGGTAGTATAATAAGAATCAAAGACTTTATTTGATAAGTAGATAAATAAAATGAATTTATTTATCTAGTCAAATTAGGAAGTATTTGATTAAGTCACAATTTAATTTATATTAAATATATTATTGGATAATACACTAAAGAGTTGGATTAGTGTTTGGATTCTAAAGATGATAGAAGTTTAGGTGAAACACAATTCCTCTTGGAGTGAGGATTTCGGCCAAGACAAATCCATCTAGGGTGAGGATTTCGGCCACAAGGCACAAATCCACCTTGGGTTAGGATTTTGGCCACCTATATATATATCTATCTATAGAATTCGGCTAACCCTAAGGTTGAGAGTGAGAGTTATTTTCTTTTGCTTGAAAAATAAAATCCAACTCTAAGACATATAGTGAATTTCGGCCAAGAGAAAAATAGAGAGAAGAAACGTTTTATTTCGATAGTGCTTTACTAGCTTTTACATCAAAAGGCTTTGTGTACAACTTCGAATAAGGTTCACGCGAGTTTCGATCAAAAGATTGAGAACTCACAAGTGACCGAACGTTCTTCGTTTTTCTCTAGGAAAATTATTGTGACTAACAAAAGAAAAAGTTTTTTGTTATCCATCCTCAGGTACACAATTCAAAGAGAGGGAGCCCACACTCCTAGGTGATTCACGTTCGTGATTGGATTGGGAGATCTTGTGGATTACAATCGACGCAACATCAATCGTCACGTGGAAAAATGTATGATATCTTTTGTTATACATTAATTAATCAAGGGTTAAGGTTCTTCTTTTAAGGAAAATTTTTAAACTATACAAATCAATTTTTCGCTTCCACTGCGTGTATTTTACCTACAGTTTCTACTGATAGTGTGGATGATCCATTGGCATTTAAGAATGCAATGGAAGATCCTAACAAAGAGGAATGGCTTAAAACCATGAATCTCGAGATGGAGTCCATGTACTCTAACTCAGTCTGGGAACTTGTAGACTTACCGGATGGGGTAAAACCCATAGGGTGTAAGTGAATGTACAAGAGAAAAAGAGGAGTAGATGGGAAGGTAGAGACTTTCAAGGCAAGGCTAGTGGCCAAGGGTTATACCTAGAAAGAGGGGGTCGATTATGAAGAGACCTTCTCTCCAGTAGCCATGTTTAAGTCTATTCGAATTCTCTTATCCATTGCTGCCTATTTCGACTATGAAATTTGGCAAATGGACGTCAAGACTGCATTCTTGAATGGCAATCTTGATGAGAGCATCTACATGATACAACCAGAGGGATTTGTGTCTCCAGTTCAAGAGTAAAAGGTTTGCAAGTTGTAAAGGTCCATTTATGGACTTAAGCAAGCATCTAGATCTTGGAACATAAGGTTTGATGATATGATCAAAACCTATGGCTTCGAGCAAAATGTTGATGAGCCTTATATGACAAAAAGGTAGTTTTCTTATTTCTTTACGTAGATGATATCCTACTCATTGGGAATGATGTAGGGGTATTATCAGAAGTAAAGGGCTAGCTGGCTAGCCAATTCCAAATGAAAGATTTGGGAGAGGCAAGTTATGTTCTAGGGATCCAACTTATAAGGGATTGTAAGAATAAACTTATAGCATTGTCTCAAGCATCATATATCGACAAGATTCTTGTGCAATTTTTGATGTAGAACTCCAAGAAAGGTAATTTACCTTCCATGCATGAAGTCCACTTATCTAAGGAATAGTTTCCTAAGACACCTCAAGAAGTTGAGGATATGAGACGTGTTCCCTATGCGTCAATAGTAGGTAGTCTCATGTATGCTATGTTATGCAAGAGACTGGACATCTGCTTCACAGTGGGAGTAGCCAACAAATACCAATCTAACCTAGGATTGGATCATTGGGTTGCTATCAAGACTATTCTCAAATATCTTTGGAGAATGAAAAACTATATACTAGTGTATTCTGGACAGGATTTGATCCCGTTGGGATATACAGATTTTGATTTTCAGTCAGACAGGGATTCTAGGAAATCCACATCTGGATCAGTATTCACCCTTAATAGTGGAGCCATTGTGTGGAGGAGTGTTAAGCAATCTTGTATTATTGATTCCACCATGGAAGCCGAAGCCGCTTGTGAAGCTGCTAAAGAAGCTGTTTGGCTCCGCAAGTTCTTGAGTGATCTGGAAGTTGTTCCAGATCTGGATAAGCTCATCACACTTTATTGTGATAACAGTGGTGTTGTAGCTAATTCCAAAGAACCAAGAAGCCACAAGAGAGGTAAGCATATAGAGAGGAAATATCATCTCATCAAAGAGACAGTGCAGAGAGGAGATGTGACCGTGACCAAGGTAGCATCACAGGACAATCATGCTGATCCATTTACGAAAACCTTACCGGCTAAATTGTTTACGGGTCACCTAGAGAGTTTAGGTTTACAAGACATGTCTCACATGCTTTAGTACAAGTGGGAGATTGTTGGGGTTTTTGCCCTAAAGCTTGTAATTTGTAAATGTGAATTAAACATTAATAAAAGAAGTAGTTTATTCATTCTATATACCTATCTCATACATTTATATCATGTGTACTTAACATCCAAGATTGTCGAATGTAATCTCTAACTTAGTATATGAGTGTCATATACAGAGGTATTCAATTTGAGATGAGCAATCTAAAGAATCCGTAGATAGCAAATAAAGTTGGGTACTTTATTTGTGGTTAATCTACAGCCACGGTCCATTCCATAATGTACGATGGTCTTAACCTAGACTATTCATATGGTGATATAAGAATGGAGGCACCTTATATGATGTGATCATATAGGACTAGGCCATGATCTATATGAATCTCTCACCAAGATCCATTACAAGATGAGATTCATATATATAAATAAATGATGGATATATATGGGTGATCTTAATCCTGAGTGTCTTATCGACTCTTTCAGGTTAGATCGTGGTTTTTGATATACCATGGGTGAGATCGGAGTTGCATTCCCAGTCAATAACTTCGTATGTTGGAATCGCGGTTTGGCTTGTGGCTGGGAAGGTCTATACACAATAGTGGAATCCACTCCTTCTTGTGAGAAGTAGATAGTAGTTCCCTTAAGGGTGGATTTAAGGCATGAACAATATGAGCGCTCTCCTAATTCCGTAAGGAATGTAGGATTTATTGTTCATTAGAGAATCAATGGTACTTAATGGAAAGACATAATTATAGGGGTATAACGGATATTATGACCTAGCTCTAATTATGAACTACTTGTGGAGGATCATGCCATATGTAATAGCTATATCCTGTAATTTCGGTTTGTGTAATATATCTACAGTTGCGAGTGTTGGGGTTTTTGCCTTAAAGCTTGTAATTTGTAAATGTGAATTGAACATAAATACAAGAAGTAGTTTATTCATTCAAATTGTCTCATACATTTATTTATATCATGTGTACTTAACATCCAAGATTGCCGAATGTAATCTCTGACTGAGTATATGAGTGTCATATACAGAGGTATTCAGTTTGAGATGAGCAATCTAAAGAGTCTGTCGATAGCAAATAAAGTTGGGTACTTTATTTGTGGTTAATCTACAGCTACGGTCCGTTCCGTAATGTACGATGGTCTTAACCTAGACTATTCATATGGTGATATGAGAATGGAGGCACCTCATATGGTCTTAACCTAGGCACCAAAATCATACCAAATTTGGTTCGATCAGGGATTTAATCCGTGAGATGGATCCATTAAAATAAATCAAGTTAGACTTGATTTTAGGCCCGGAAGATACAAAAGATATGACTTGAAGATTTTGGAATTTCAAGAAGACCAAGGATTGCCTTGGATAATTTTTTTAATTAGAAATTATTTTTAAGTTAGATAAACTCATCGTACTCGATCAATTCATGTATGCTTTTATTATATGATAATTAAAGCATTGTCATGCATACAGATGCCATATAGATTAGTATTGCCTACACAAACATTTTATTAAATGTCATACATGCATAATAGCCAATCATACTATGTGTTTTATTTTTTTTAAATTAGCAAATCACATAATTGGCTATTAATAATGAGATTAGTTTTTTAGGTGTAAAAAAAAAAAAAACTTGGTAATTCTCATTAATAACTAGTCTATTAATTAAATTGTTTTATTAATTAGATTAGTTAGGTCCTCTTATAATTATTAAGGATTAATTTGATTAAGGCATAATAATAATTGGACTAAATAATGTATTTTAGTTTTAATAGTTAAAACTTGGTAAATCACATTATTAATTCTAGTCTTAGTAAATTAGTTTACATAGATTAGAATTAGATTAATAAACTAGATTTTTTAATTGTTAAAAAATCGGATAGTTTAATAATTAGTTAATAGAATGAGATTCTACTAGCATACTAAAAATACCCTAGACACTTAGATTTGAATTAGCCATTTAATCTTAGTATAATCTAGGTGCATTAGTAATTGAAAACCCTAACCAAAAAATATTGGATGGGAGAGGGTCCATCGTTAGTTCAACACCGTGAGATTCAAGTGTGGCCTCTAGATGACTTTGTTTTCATCCTCCCTAAGGAAGGTCTCCATGAGAGTCAATATCAAGGTTGAATTCCTAACGGATAGGATTTATGAATATATTTTGGGATTGACTGACCCTAAGGCAGCAATTCTCAAGTTGAGTTCATGAGATCTGAAATGATGGGTCACATTCATAAAGGATTTAATAAAACTGGTTTATTAAGATCTTTGACTAAAACAAACTATATCTTTTAACTGAGAATGTCTCGGTCCAACATACAAGTACTTGACCAACCATAAGGCGGCACTTGCTTGTGGTATGTTGGATAGTCGTGACGCAATAATAATTTTTAGGGTTTATTTCTTGTTCATTAAACATGTTCATGCATCATGTTTAATTTTATGCCAAACATTTACATGTGATGAATGTATAAGATGAATGAAATCTTTTATTTATTTTTTCAGCAATGTTGTTTGCACTTTTACAAATTCTACTTTTAGGATGAGCCTTACCTTTTTAAGCATGGTCCAGATCAAGTGATTAGAAGATGCGTCCCGAAAAACAAGCAAGGAGAAATTCTAAAATTCTGTCATGAGCGTGAGTGTGGAGGTCATTATAGTGGAAGGAAAACAATGATGAAGATCCTCCAATGCGGGTTCTATTGGACAACTTTGGCAAATGATGCCTATAAGTTTTGCTTGAAGTATGATAGATGCCAAAGGTCAGGGAATATTGGAAAAAGGGACGAGATGCCATTGAATAGTGAGCATGTTGTTGAATTATTCGACGTATGGGGGATAGACTTCATGGGGCCATTCGTCACATCCCAAGGTTATAACTTCATTTTGGTGGCCGTAGACTATGTGTCTAAGTGGGTTGAAGCAATCCCTTCAAGGACAAATGATAGCCATGTGGTCATTGGGTTCGTTAAAGAGAATATTTTTTCTAGATTTGGGATTCCTAGGGCAATAATAAGCGATGGTGAAAGTCACTTTTGTAATAGAATTTTTAAAGCCTTGTTGAAAAAGTATGGAGTTAGGCATAAGGTGGCGACCATCCCCAAACTTCGGGACAAGTGGAGATGAGTAACCGACACATCAAACAAATTTTGGAAAAGACAGTTAATGGGAGTAGAAAAGATTGGGCCTCTAAGCTTAGTGACGCATTATAGGCGTACAAGATGGCTTTTAAAACACCCATAAGAATAGGCCCCTTCTGGTTAGTCTATGGGAAAGCTTGCCATTTGCCGGTAGAACTCGAGTACAATGCATTCTGGCCATTCGAAAATTAAATTTAGACCATGACAAAGCCGGTGAGGAAAGGAAGCTCTAACTTAGTGAACTAGAGGAGTTTCAGTTAGAGGCATATGAAAGCGCAAGGCTCTACAAAGAGAAGACTAAGTTCTACCATGATAAGAGACTTAGAAGAAAAGAATTCCAACCGGGAATGTTCGTTCTACTATTTAAGTCCTGTTTGAAATTATTTCCAGGAAAGCTTAAATCAAGATGGATGGGACCTTATAGGGTTGTGCAAGTTTTTACTCATGGTGCCATTGAGATTGAAAGTTTGAAGAAGGGCGAGAGGTCCACTCGGGTAACTATTGTTCTTTCTCTTTCTTGTTAAGCTTTATTTTTGTGAGTTTTTAGTTTATCCTTTTCATATCTTTTGTTTTTATTTCATTTTCCTCTTGTTTAGTTTTTATTAAGAATAAGGGTGTGTTTTTGGATTTTGGTAGAGGAATTATGATGCATGTGCTTTATTGATGATTTTTGATTGAATATTCTTTTTGGATGAGTTGTGCATATTAGGATGAGTGGGCATTTTGCCAAATTTTTGACATACATTGACTATTTTTGATCATATATGAATTCTTTGCTTTGGATATGTTGGGTTGTGCCTTTTGCAAATTTTTACCTCCTTTGAACATTGAGGACAATGTCCAATCTAGGTTTGGGGGTACATTTGCACAACAACATTTTTGCTTATTTTGCTTGGCTTTAAAATTTTGAACCGAATTTTTCAAATTCTTGCGATAAGGCCATGATTGAGCATACTTTGTTTGTTGAGATTTATCTTTACATGAGTAGTGAGGAATTGTGCATCTTTGCCATTGTTTGGTTTAGATAAACATCATGCCATTTAGGGTGTCATTGAACAAAATGCGTTAATCTTTTTCTCATAATGTTGAGTGAATTTTCAAATTTGCTAGAAGGCTAGGAATTAATAGAGGAGATTCCCGTGAGGATCACAAACACGGCCTTAAAAAGTTTATTTTGAGTTGTCAAATATTCACTTTTTTAAACACTTATTCAAGCATGTATGGGTCTCATTTGCACTTAAACGTTGCTTGCCATAGAATATTATGGACTGCTTGTGGATGCTTTATTTTGCTTTGTGGATAAGCCTTTAGAAGTGATTTTAGGCAATGCATGTGTAAACCACTAATTGGCCTAAAACACTCCCATATAAACCTATGTGTGTGCTCCCAAGCCCCTTTGAAGCCAAACACGTTTTAATCTTTTCATTCATTAACCACATCTACATAAGCCTTATAGCCTACATAACTGACTTACCTTGACCAAATGATTTGCTAAGGCTTAGGGAATCAATGTATGATCTTATACTTGAAAATGTAAAAGCGTGTACCTACGCATGTAAATGTGTGCAAAAAGGTTTTGACAAGAATGAAAGCTTGGAAAGAGAAAAGAAAGCAAGGTAAAAGAAAAGTTGAAAAGAAAGAAGAAAAGCAAAGAAAAATAATATGAAAAGAAAAGATCGGCAAAAAGAAAAGAAAAAGAGAAAGAGAAGGAAAATAGAACCAAGAATTAGGCACAATTGGCCTAGTGAGGAAGTGAAAAGTGGAATGAGCTACTAATGCACATATGAATTGAAATTGTAAACCTGGACACCTAGTGTGTGAACAATATGTGTGAAGCATTGGAACTCATAATTAGAATGTGTGCCTTAGTGTAATCATTGGGTTCTTTGTTATCCATTGCCCCATTCTTTGTTTCACCAACACCTAAGGCCCTGTTACAACCAAAAGAAAGACTTTCATGATCTTTAGAAGTGTCCACGTTGTAAAATGTTGTTGATACATGTTCTTTCTAATTCATGGCTTGCAATTTCATTCATGAGACTTACTTTTCAGAAATTAAGTTTTAAATGTCTTCATATGCAATCAATTAGATATCCATGACATGAATTCATATTGCATATGTATTTTGAGTGAAACATAGGAGTCTTAGAGAAGAAAAGAGAGAATTCAGTGAGGATTAGTTAATCGAGGCGAATTACATTCTAAACCGAATGGTGCCTTTGCTTTGAAGCTTTGGCATTTTGAATATAAGGTCGCTTTGCGTACAATCATATATAGAGTGGCATGCTCTTAATCTTTACTTAACATTCTCTTACATGTATAAGTCCTCACTAGTGCATCATTGCTTAATCTCTTCATTTTGGTTTCGCATATTGATCATGATAAGTACAACCTTGCTTGGATGATTTAGAGCTTTATTAAAAAAAAAAAAACCTTTGTGTAAGGTTCCCATTTGTTGATTGGCTCATTTCGTGGACAAACCACATGTTGGGATACTTTGTAAGGGTAGCTTGTGTATTGGTTTTATTGTTCGAAGCCCTTTATAGACCTCGTATTGATAAGCACCGAAGGTATATTTCTTTGTGCTTACTTGTCTTGAAGAGATAGATGCACACACTCACAACTCATGCATTTGTTTAATTCTTGTATGGTGTGTATCTTATTTTTGTACATTAATGTTCATTAACATCTCTTCTTGCATGTTAGTTTGATTGCATCTTGCATATCCAATTGCCTTATCATGCTTAGACTTAGGATTGTATTTTTGCATTGGGCGCTCCCAAAAGCGCTCTACAGAAGCGCTGTACGAACAATGCCCATTGAGCGCTGTTCAGACCTGATCGATTTAATTCGGTTGCTGTTGGGTCGCTGTACAGGCGCTGTACAAAGCGCTGTACAAAGCGCTCTACGTACAGCGCCACTCTGTTTTCTCGTGAGAACAGAGTAGGGGCGCTGTACAAGCGCTGTACAAGAGGCGCTCTACGTACAGCACACAAGGCAAATATGAAGCCAACTAATAAAAACGACCACACCTTGTTTTGGCCCCCTATATATATGCCACTTTGACTTTAGGTCAATAACAAGAGTTCATATTCAGATTCCATACTTAGGATATTTTTCAAAGAGAAGAAAAATTCCAAAGAACTCATTTTTAGTTTACTCAAACACTTTTTCATGATCATCAATCATCATCTAGCATCATCCTTGATCATCTAGATGTCTCTTTGCATGGATTCTTCATCACACTTTGCTTGGTAAGCTTTTCACTAATATCTTACATATTTTGTGTTTCTCTTAACAAGCAATCTCAATTAATTACTTGTATGTTATTTTATATACTTTGAATACAAGTTTGAGATTAGTATGATGTATGTTTGAGAAGTTGTATTGTGATAGCTAATTAGGTTTTGTGCTTAATCTTAATTAGCTAAACTATTTGATTGAACATGTCATTTAGTTTTTAATATCTAGGATTATTCTAATTGCATATTAATCATCCTAGATAAGCATATAGGGTTTCCCTTGCTCTATGTTGCATTTGAATATTCATATATTCACTTAGGGTTTATTCTCTTCATTGAGAAAGTAAGTCTTGTGTGTAGCTTCCGGGATTAGGTTGCTTAGATCGCAAGCAAATTGGACTAGGTTCACTCATACCGGGATTAGGTAGGTGTGTGATTACTTTCGAGATTAGGTTGTAATCGTTTTACACATTTAGTGGATTCGAGGTTCGAGTGTGGCTCACTTACTAGCCCGTGGTTTTTCCCGTGAGGGTTTCCACGTAAAAATCAAGTGTTATTTAATTTCCGCATTTTATACTTGATTTATTGCTTTATCTATTTAGGGGTAATTTCGTAATTTTGACAAACACGAAAAATTGGGTAAAAAGCTTAAAATCTATTCACCCCCCCCTCTAGATAGTTTTATACACACCATGCTATAATTTGTTTCAATTGGTATCAAAGCAGGTTCCTAGACATACATAGGTGATCCTTACTTATTTTGGTGTGTTTTGCATTTTGTGTGATTTTTGATCATTCATACATTTGCATTCATTTCATTCATTCATAAACAATATGAGTGGAAACGGTGGAAATGGTGGTGGCAACGAAGGTGCTTCAAGCACAAGGCCTCCACTTCTTACCGGATTAAACTATTCCCAATGGAAAGGGAAGATGGAATCCTACATATGCCAAATTCATGATCGTGCATGGATGGCGGTGGAAGACGGATATGATCTACCCAAGATGACTCCCGATGGTGGAGGAGAAGAAGTATTGAAGCCTAAGGCGCAATGGAACGCGCAAGAGTTTGAGGCTTCAAAGTGGAATAGGAAGGCGATGCATGCCATCTTGTGTGCTATGGATGAAAATCAATATAAATTAATTCAAAATACTAGGATAGCTAAGGAGGCTTGGGACATCCTAGAGATTGCACATGAGGGAACCGAAGTGGTGAAGGACTCTAAGCTTCAAGTCCTCCAAACTCAATTCGAGATGCTTAAGATGGAGGAGAATGAGTGCTTCAACGACTTCGAGATCAAGTTGATGGATATAGTCAACCAAAGCCATCAACTTGGTGATCCATATTCGGATAGGAGAATCAAGCAAAAGATTATGAGATCTCTACCCGATAGGTTTGAATCGAAGGTGACGGCTTTAGAAGAAAATAATGGATATAAGGATATGAAGCCGAGTGAGGTGATTGGGAGACTTCTAGCTTATGAGTCTAGGAAAAGGCCTATCTCCACACCCACTAAAAAGCAAAAAGGAATTGCTTTAAAAACCTCTAAGGATGAAAAGGAGGCAAAGAAGGTTGACTCGGATAAAGAACTTGCCTTGTTTGTAAAAAGGTTCAACAAGGTTATGAAGTTTAGAAGAAAGGGCTTTGGATCAAAAGGTCAAGATGTGAAGAAAAAGGGCTTTTTCAAGAAGTTTGAACCTAGGCAAGAAAGGACCGAAAGGAAAGGGGTCCGATGTTTCGAGTGTGGTGGCATAGGTCACTTTGCCCCCGAATGTGCAAATCACAATGAGAGGAAAAAGGGAAAAGTGATGGCCGCCACTTGGAGTGGAAGTAGTGATGACTCCTATGAGGGAGATGAGTCTTCGGATGATGAAGAGCTCATGGCTAATCTCCTAGCTTTTGCCTCCTCCCATAAAAGCAAAAGTGCTAATGAGAGAGAGGAAATGAGTCAAGAGGAAAATGACTTAAGTGAAGAAGAAAGTGATTCCTCTTCTAACTCCATAAATGGATTTGTGGAGACAAAGGTGCTTGCTAAATATCATGCCGAGTTTAATGAGTTAGCAATCAAGAGCACAAGAAAGATCAAGATGTTGAGAGAAGAAAATCTTGAGCTTGCATCTCATAATGACCACTTA
Organism: Acer yangbiense; assembly: GCA_008009225.1. Taxonomy (NCBI): domain Eukaryota; kingdom Viridiplantae; phylum Streptophyta; class Magnoliopsida; order Sapindales; family Sapindaceae; genus Acer; species Acer yangbiense. Next base: position 34,411,226 of record CM017771.1, read on the forward strand.
GGTGAACAAGTGGAAAAATTCAAGAAAATGGAAGATAAGCTAAGAGAGGAGTTAGTCTTATCTAGGAGGAATGAAGAAAGTCTAAAGAGGGAGCTTGAAGATGTAGGGAAAAATAACGTAGTACATGCAGCGGAAGCGAGACTAAAAAATACATTTAGTAACTTTTAAAATTTTTCCTTTTTATGAACCTTAAACCCTTTAATCAATTAAACATATATATTATCTAACAAAAGAATAATACCTTTTGTTGCGTGATCCGATTGACTTACGTCGATGGTAATCCGCAAGATCTTCAATCCTAGCACGAACGTGGATCACCTAGGAGCGTGGTCTCCCTTTTCTTTGAATTGCAAACCTGTGAATGGACAAACAAACTTTTCTTTTCTTTGTTAGTCACAAAAACAATCAAAAGAATACTAAGATTATTCCGGTCACTTTTGAGTTCTCAATCTAATGATCGAAACTCGTGTGAACCTAGATCAATGTCGTACACATAAGCTTATTGATGAATAAGCAAATAGTATACCATCAAAGAATAATCTAACACTCTTTTATGTTTTTAGAAGAATAAAATAATCTCTCTATGAATTAAGAAGAAGAATAAATTTGTATCAAGAACCCTTGTGGTGGCCGAATTCTATAAGAGCACTTATATAGGTGGCCAAATTTTCTTCTCTTCTTTCACTTAGGGTGCCCAAAAATCATAACCTAAAAGGGACTAGGGTTGCCGCAATTCTCAAGCTCAAAAGAGTTTGTATTGCACCCTAATTCCTATTTTAGTTTAAGACTCCAAACCCTAATCCAACTCATAGATCTTTTATTCTTTTATTTTGACTAAATAAAAAGACTCCTTATTTGATTAAATAAATAAAATTAATTATTTATTTTCTTACCAAATAAGTCTTTTACTTTTAGTATACTACCAACAATAGTATAACACTAGGAATCATATTTCCTAATCAGAAAAGATTTGTTTCTTAATTAAACAATTAATTAATAAATTAATTAATTCTTATTTAATTAAAACAATGAAAACAAAATAATATCTTAGGTTAAAAATTTAACCTTGCCGCCCCATATAAAATAATTGGGCCAAATATTATTTTCTTATTTCATTTAATCCATTGGACTTTAAATAAAAAGCCCACATGTGAACCAGACCCATTCTTACTAAAAGAAACAAGCCCACATGTCTTTCATTAATATTTTAATATAATTGAGCAGCCCATTACATAAATAATGTGCAAATTATATTCTTAATATATTAAATGCAATTCTAGATGGACCCTTAAATTGGTCCGGTAGAATATATCAAGTGATCCATGATAGTCCGTGTGGATTGGGGATCTTGGCGGGCCATCTAAATTTAAGCTTCAATAGACATAACCTAATCACAATCAACAAATGATTCACTTAGGTCCGATCCATTAATTTTAACTCATTCCACTAAAGAGCTAAAATTGAACTCTTAAATAAAGATAGAAAAGGAAGATGTTCCTCATTCATACCCTAGACAATCATGTTGGAGATAGTGTATCCTCGTGATTAATATCAGTAATCGCCAAGAGTTCATAGACCGCCTATAACTCTCCAAGTTAGCATATTTACTCATATGACCACGTTTTGAACTTGGATATTTTGACTTGTCCAGAAGCCATGTTTTCAATAGACACTATCGAAAACTCAACGTTGAGATTTAATATCCAATTACCTCAAAACATCCATATGATGATATTATACTCTCATTTAATAAATGGAGCCACGATGTCCATATCTATAAATGAAGTCCTCTATCGATTAACAAATGAATATCACCAAACTATCGAGGATAGACTATGCGTTATAATCGTACTCATTGATAACTCAAATGATATCATTTGCAACCATAAGTCCATCATTTATCTCAGGATTAAGATAGACTCTCCGATTGTCCTGATAATGAAAAGACTATTATCTATTGACGGTTCTAGATAAAGCTTTTCATTGTGATCCAGTTCAATGCACCCAGTGCACTAGATCCTTTTGCTCGAAGACACTCCGATGATTTTAGACTCATCATATCTCATTTGATCCCACTCAAATGCTAGCAAAAGAATTCTACAACTTTAACAGGACAAAGGTGCCCAACCTTTAACTTAAGTTGTGAACATTATTCAAGACTAACTAAAGAATTGTGTCTACCACATACATATCCAGATGTACGAACAATTCTTCTTTTCTCATAGTCTTTAGACCTTATGATTATTTACTTTGACAATTATAATATTAAACTATAAATGCTATACGATTTGTTAAACCAGAAATCACTTTATTAATATGAAAAAGATTGTTAATTACAACATTACACTCTTGCTATTGAGCATAATCCTAACAGAAGAAGTTAGAGATTCTATGACTAGGATGGATTCTAGCACCAAGAAGCTTGACCATATGCTTGGTGTTGGAAAGAGTCCATGTGACAAGAGGGGTCTTGGGTATAAAGATGACAAGAAGATCTCAACCTCTAACAAAACTGTGTTTGTCAAGGGTTTGAAGAGCGAAGAAACTTCATATGTGCAAATTCCTAGGAAGAAGTTAGAAGTAGGACAATGTTCAAATGCACAAGTGAAGATGGGGCCAAGAAGGCAAACTCAAGCTTAACCCCCTAGGGTCCCTCAAGCCAACATTCCTCCACAATTGGCTCACAAAGGAAAGAGACCTATCATGCAACCTCAAGCTAGGAAGCAATCTAGACCGGTTCAACAACGAAAAAGGATTGAACCCTTTCATCCACAAAGACAAGGACAAGGTATGATTCCTTATTTTACTCCTATATGTCACTTTTGTGGATTTGATGGTCATATTAGACCACATTGCTTTCGATATATAAAAATGTGCAAAACTAGAAGCGTTGAAAGTTCTCAAAGTGTGTTTTCCAATATAAAGCTACAGGGGGGGGGGGGGGGTGAATAGATTTTATCTAATTATTACCCAATTTTCGCATACAAGTCAATTTTACGAAAATGCCCCTACTAGTCAAAAATACATACAAGTGTAATATAGTGCGGAATTTAAATAACACTTGATGTATACGTGGAAAACCCAACCACTGGGAAAAACCACGGGCTGTATAGTGCGCCACACTCGGAACTCGAAATCACTAATTGAAATGAAGTTTACAACCTATGTAGACCTCGTCTAACACTCCGGTCTGTAACCCCTCACTTCTACCCAGCGGGCCTTTATTAGCAACCCTATTCCAATTTGCTTGATCCTCGAAGTCACTACTTGTAATGATGTTTACAGCCAATCCCGGTCTGTAACCCACCACTACTACCCAGCGGGCCTGTAATAGCAACCCTAGACCAAGACTTCAATCTCTCAAAAGAGATGCACAACCCTATGTGAATATGTATAAATATTCAATTAATGCAATAAGAGCTAGGGTACTCTAAATGCTTATCTAGGATGATGATATATTCAATTTAAATCAACCCTAGATATCAATAGCTAAATGACATGTCAAATAGCTTAGCTAATCAAGATTAATTAAAAACCTAATTAGCTATCACAAACAACACTCAATCAATTCATCACAAATAATCTCTTTTCTTGTATTTAGCATATGATCTAAAACATACAAGTAATTTAAAAGAGATGGCTTGGTATTTAACATACTACAATAAGATGAAATTAATCAAAATCTTACCAAGCAAGTTGTGATGATGCAAACCCATACATGGATGCACTCTATATAGACATAGGAGATGCAATATGAAATTTGATGCAAAAGGGGTTTGATTTGAGTGGTTAAAGTTGAGTTCTTGATTTGATTTTCTCTCAAAATCTATCTTTGAAGATTAGGGTTCTTAAGAGTCAAAGAACATCATCAGATAATGAGAAAGTGTGATATTTATAGACATCAAGAACATGGCAAGTGAAAAGACAATTTTGCCCCTGAAATCGCACGATCGGCGGTTTCATTCGGCGGCCAGGCCGCCGAATTGAACCGCCGAATGGCTCCCGAGCAGAACAGGGGAACTTCGGCGACTTCGTTCGGCGGTTTCGAAACCGCCGATCCCAACCGCCGTTTTGGACCCGAGAGAAATATTTCAATCAGGTCTCATTCGGCGGTTTCGAACGGCGGCCAGGCCGCCGAACGTAACCGCCGTTTCACCAAAAATGGTGAAACCAAGGAGAAGTCAAAGGCATCTCCACCGGCGATCATCGCGCAAAACAAAGCACATCAATGTGCACGCACGAACGTTTCCGAACAACCTTCGGGAAACGAATTACTCCACACTAAAAACTAACATACATGAAGTGCAAGTGTGGGTATTGAATGCATCCTAATGCCTATCATGTCATGGCATTTCATATAACAAGATGCAATCAATTTAATGCAAGAAGAGACATTGAATAAACAATAAAGCACAATGCACACAAAATATAAACACAACATTCAAGAATAAGAGTTATGCATGTTGTGTGTGTGTGCAACTATATCCCTTCAAGCCAAAGTAAGCACAAGATATACCTTTGGTGCTTGTCCTCTTGAGGTCTTGGAAAGGGTCTTTGATCTTCAACCTTAATGACCTAGACTACCCTTACAACCAAACCCCAACATGTGGTTTGACCACGAAATAAGCCAATCAACAAAAAGGGAATCCTTACAAGCATGATAGAGAAGAAAAAGGAAAGAGCCATGATGCATGTTCCTAGGAATGATAAAATTGTTATGCATGATCCTAGGACATCTAGAGCCCGATTACCAAAGACCACTAAGAAAGCAAATATTGTTTCTAGGTGGATTAGAAAGAATGAAAATGTTTGCCATGTTGCTCAAATTGCCTTGAAGGCAAATTCTTCTAATTTTTGGTATTTAGATAGTGGGTGCTCTAGGCACATGACGGGAAACAAGGTTTCTTCGAGACTCTTGTTATGGAGGAAGGAGGATATGCCACTTTTGGTGATGGATCCAAAAAGAAAGTTGTAGGGAAATGAACCATTTTCGTTCCCGGATTACCCTCCTTATCCGATGCTTTATTTGTTGATGGCTTGAAAGCCAATTTAATAAGCATTTCACATCTAAGTGATGAAGGATATTCCGTCTTGTTTTGTAAAGATGATTGCTCGATCCTAAAGCCCGATAGACAAACCTTATTGAAAGGTATGAGATCTAGCGACAATTGCTATTGTCTTGAAGCTAGAATAGTCTCAAACAATGTGTCCATAGATGAGCAAATAGAGTTGTGGCATGAAAAACTTGGCCACATGAACTTTAGGGATTTAAGAACCCTTGGAAAGTTCGAGTGTGTGCGTGGCCTCCCTAAGCTTGGGAAGAAAGCCAATGGTATTTGTGGACCTTGCCAACAAGGAAAACAAACTAAAAGCATGCACAAAAAGGGCAAGTATCTCTCCACCAATGAGCCCCTAGAGCTTCTCCACATGGATCTCATGGGTCCTATGCAAACCGAGAGTTTAGGTGGAAAGAGATACATTTTTGTTTGTGTTGATGATTTGTCTAGATTTACATGGACATATTTTCTTAGAGAAAAATCCGAAACTTTTGATAAGTTTAAAATGCTTTGTACTAAAATACAAAATTAAATGAATTCTAACATTAAAAGCATTAAACGGATTAGAAGTGACCATGGGAGGGAATTTGAGAATGCCTCATTTGAAAGCTATTGCAATAGCTTAGGCATCTCCCATGAGTTCTCGGCTCCTAGGACACCTCAACAAAATGGAGTTGTTGAGAGGAAGAATAGGGTCCTTCAAGAGATGGCCCGTGTGATGTTGCTTAGCAACAATGTCTCTAGGAACCTATGGGCCGAAGCCGTCAATACGGCTTGCTATATAGGGAATCGTGTTTTCCTAAGGCCCGGTACTAGAAACACCTCCTATGAGTTATGGAAAGGCAAGAGGCCAAATGTTAGCTACTTCCACACTTTTGGAAGCAAATGCTACATTTTAAATGACCGTGATCAACTTGGCAAGTTTGATGCTAAGAGTGATAAAGGTATCTTTATTGGCTATGCCTTGAATAGTAGAGCCTATAGAGTTTTCAACTTGAAGACTCGAACCGTCATGGAATCATCGAATGTTGTTATTGATGATACAAGGCTTAAGTCTCAAGTCTCATGACCATGAGGAGGAGGAAGTTTTAGAGGATGACTCTCCTTTGGAGAGGGTTGTGGTGACTCCCAATGTTGGGACGTCCAATGACATTAATGAAGTCACACAACCTATTACTAGAGTCCCTCTCTTGGACTCTAATGAACCCGATCCATGGGTTAGAAGGCTCCATAACAAAGAGGATGTTATTGGAGATGTGAATGAGGGTGTTAGAACTAGGCGTCAAATAGCTAATCTTATTAGCTACACATGCTACACCTCTCAAATTGAACCCAAAAAGGTTGAAGAAGCCTTAAATGATGAATTTTGGGTTCTTGCCATGCAAGAAGAGCAAAACCAATTCGAAAGGAATGAGGTTTGGACTCTAGCTCCTAGGCCTAAGACCACTAATGTCATAGGCACTAAATGGATATTTAGGAACAAATTCGATGAGGATGGCAACATCGTGCGGAACAAGGCTAGACTTGTAGCACAAGGGTACTCTCAAATTGAGGGTATCGACTTTGAGGAGACTTTTGCTCCCGTTGCCCGTTTAGAGTCCATTCGGCTTCTCTTGTCCATTTCTTGTGTGCACAAGTTCAAATTGCACCAAATGGATGTCAAGAGTGCCTTCCTCAATGGCTTCTTGCAAGAGGAAGTGTTTGTTGAACAACCCAAGGGGTTTGTGGATGCACACCACCCCAACCATGTCTATCGCCTCAATAAGGCACTATATGGGTTGAAACAAGCACCGAGGGCTTGGTATGAGCGCCTCACTCAATTTCTTGTTGACAATGACTACACACGTGGTAGTGTTGACAAGACACTATTCATCAAAAGAAACAATGATGAGCTTTTCATAGCTCAAATATATGTTGATGATATAGTGTTTGGCTCCACCAACAACACCAAGGTCCAACAATTTGTTGATGTTATGTCTCATGAATTTGAGATGAGTCTTGTTGGTGAGCTTAGTTACTTCCTAGGTTTGCAAATTAGGCAACTAGATGATGGGATTTTCATAACCCAAGCAAAATATGCCAAAAACCTAGTGAAGAAGTTTGGTCTTGAAAAAGCCAAACATTGTGATATACCCATGAGTACCACTTTGAAGCTAAGCAAGGATGCTAGTGGTAAAAGTGTGGAACAAACGTTATATCGTGGCATGATCGGTAGCTTGCTTTATTTGACCGCAAGTAGGCCCGATATCTCCTTTAATGTGGGTGTGTGTGTTAGGTACCAAGCGGATCCTAAGGAGTCCCATCTCTCTTCCATAAAGAGAATCATTTGCTATGTGAATGGGACATCCAACTATGGGATTTGGTACTCTTTTGACACTAATGCTAGTCTTGTAGGCTTTAGTGATGCGGATTGGGCAGGAAATTACGATGATAGGAAGAGCACATCGGGAGGTTGCTTCTTTCTAGGCAACAACTTGGTGTCTTGGTTTTGCAAGAAGCAAAACTCGATTTCCTTGTCCACGGCCGAGGCCGAGTACATAGCCGCGGGGAGTGGATGCACACAACTCCTATGGATGAAGCAAATGCTAGTGGACTACGGATTCAACCAAGGTACTCTCACTCTCTTTTGTGATAACATGAGTGCTATTAATATTTCCAAGAATCCGGTACAACATTCTAGAACTAAGCATATTGACATCCGCCATCACTTCATTAGAGAGCTTGTTGAAAATAAATGCATAGTACTTGAACATGTAGGTACTAATGATCAACTTGCGGACTTATTTACTAAACCCTTAGATGCTACTCGATTAAAAACTCTTAGTAGAACTATTGGGACATGTCTTGTGGAGTGATGTGATTTGTATTTGACCCCATATGGGGAACCCAAGCAAAGAGAGCTATTTTGCATTCTTGTTTCTTGCAAAAAATTCTAAATAACTTATGCCTCTTCTTTTAATTGTTTGAGTAAGCTTGGTTGCACATATGTATATATGTTTTCAAATCAATAAGTGTGAACCTTGCTTGTTTACAATCCATGTCATATTTATGTTCAAACATGCATTTTTGGACTAGGAGATGTATGTAGGAAGTATGATTTGAATGACCTATGATTATCTCCATGACATGATGATTCTTTAATAACATGCTAATGTCAAATGAAAAAGCATGAAGTTCATATAACATGCTCACATGAAAAGCATGAATTGATGATTGCATATTCTTAAAATGCAAAACTTGTGTGAAAGCTTATGAGACTCAAAATGAATAAAGGATCTTGTATCCATTCAAAGGAATTTATATTCCAAATGTTTCTCTTTCTTTATTCGTTGACCATGGCTACTATCATACGGATATCTTATTCGGAAAAATTAAAAAGGGTGCAAAGTCGCTCATGCCATGTTTCACTTATAAAGTTGGATATAGTTTCTCTTAAATTGAAATCAATATATTCTATATCCTTGCTTTACTCATGACTTGGTGAAATTGGTTTAAATTCTTATTAGAAACCTTTGTCATTTGCTTTGCCAAATACCATTGTATTTTGGACTTGAATGCTACATGTCTTGTATGCAAAGCATGTTTGATTCACACATTTTCTATCAAATAAATCTCCTTGTTTCTCTCCAATTAATTGAGATGCCTAAAGTGACTTATATTAATTATGCAAATCTTGCATGCTACTATCTCTCGTTGTTATGAGTGACCCGGTTGGGGACTACTCCTTTGCCTATATCATGACAAAAAGGGAGAGTAGTATATACTAAGGGGAGTTGCAAATATAGAAGAAAGTGTGCATATTGGGGAGAACATTCATTGAGGGGGAGTAACCCGTTGAGGGGGAGCATTGCATACACTACATTTTATCATGTTGTGCTTAATTGTTTTTAAATGCAAATGCTTGTTTTTGTTCTCACTAGATTCATCTCACTTTTTACTTGTATTGGAAATGTTAGAAACTTTATTTTCAGGGCTTGCTTATTCTACAAGAGATTGAAGACTTGAAGTTTTATTTTCTTATCTCTTTGTATTGTAGAATATCATAGTTGTCCTTTAGTTTCTATTTTTTTGTGAGGAATCAATGTGAGTGGTGGTTTTGTCACGAAATAGCCAAAGGGGGAGATTATAAGGTTCCCATTTGTTGATTGGCTCATTTCGTGGACAAACCACATGTTGGGGTACTTTGTAAGGGTAGCTTGTGTATTGGTTTTATTGTTCGAAGCCCTTTGAAGACCTCGTATTGATAAGCACGGAAGGTATATTTCTTTGTGCTTACTTGTCTTGAAGAGATAGATGCACACACTCACAACTCATGCATTTGTTTAATTCTTGTATGGTGTGTATCTTATTTTTGTGCATTAATGTTCATTAACATCTCTTCTTGCATGTTAGTTTGATTGCATCTTGCATATCCAATTGCCTTGTCATGCTTAGACTTAGGATAGCATTTTTGCATTGGGCACTCCCAAAAGCGCTCTACAGAAGCGCTGTACGAACAACGCCCATTCAGTGCTGTTCAGACCTGATCGATTTAATTCGGTCGCTGTTGGGTCGCTGTACAGGCGCTGTACAAATCGCTCTACGTACAGCGCCACTCTGTTTTCCCGTGAGAACAGAGTAGGGGCGCTGTACAAGAGGCGCTCTACGTACAGCGCCCAAGGTAAATATGAAGCCAACTTATCAAAACGACCACACCTTGTTTTGGCCCCCTATATATATGCCACTTTGACTTTAGGTCAATAACAAGAGTTCATATTCAGATTCCATACTTAGGATATTTTTCAAAGAGAAGAAAAATTCCAAAGAACTCATTTTTAGTTTACTCAAACACTTTTTCATGATCATCAATCATCATTCTATCATCATCCTTGATCATTTAGATGTCTCTTTGCATGGATTCTTCATCATACTTTGCTTGGTAAGCTTTTCACTAATATCTTACATATTTTGTGTTTCTCTTAACAAGCAATCTCAATTAATTACTTGTATGTTATTTTATATACTTTGAATACAAGTTTGAGATTAGTATGATGTATGTTTGAGAAGTTGTATTGTGATAGCTAATTAGGTTTTGTGCTTAATCTTAATTAGCTAAACTATTTGATTGAACATGTCATTCAGTTTTTAATATCTAGGATTATTCTAATTGCATATTAATCATCCTAGATAAGCATATAGGGTTTCCCTTGCTCTATGTTGCCTTTGAATATTCATATATTCACTTAGGGTTTATTCTCTTCATTGAGAAAGTAAGTCTTGTGTGTAGCTTCCGGGATTAGGTTGCTTAGATCGCAAGCAAATTGGACTAGGTTCACTCATACCGGGATTAGGTAGGTGTGTGATTACTTCCGGGATTAGGTTGTAATCGTTTTACACATTTAGTGGATTCGAGGTTCGAGTGTGGTTTACTTACTAGCCCGTGGTTTTTCCCGTGAGGGTTTCCACGTAAAAATCAAGTGTTATTTAATTTCCGCATTTTATACTTGATTTATTGCTTTATCTATTTAGGGATAATTTCGTAATTTTGACTAACACGAAAAATTGGGTAAAAAGCTTAAAATCTATTCACCCCCCCTCTAGATAGTTTTATACACACCGTGCTATAATTTGTTTCAGTTGGTATCAGAGCGGGTTCCTAGACATACATAGGTGATCCTTGCTTATTTTGGTGTGTTTTGCATTTTGTGTGATTTTTGATCATTCATACATTTGCATTCATTTCATTCATTCATAAACAATATGAGTGGAAACGGTGGAAATGGTGGTGGCAACGAAGGTGCTTCAAGCACAAGGCCTCCACTTCTTACCAGATTGAACTATTCCTAATGGAAAGGGAAAATGGAATCCTACATATGCCAAATTCATGACCGTGCATGGATGGCGGTGGAAGATGGATATGATCTACCCAAGATGACTCCCGATGGTAGAGGAGAAGAAGTATTGAAGCCTAAGGCGCAATGGAACGGGCAAGAGTTTGAGGCTTCAAAGTGGAATAGGAAGGCGATGCATGCCATCTTGTGTGCTATGGATGAAAATCAATATAAATTGATTCAAAATACTAGGATAGCTAAGGAGGCTTGGGACATCCTAGAGATTGCACATGAGGGAACCGAAGTGGTGAAGGACTCTAAGCTTCAAGTCCTCCAAACTCAATTCGAGATGCTTAAGATGGAGGAGAATGAGTGCTTCAACGACTTCGAGATCAAGTTGATGGATATAGTCAACCAAAGCCATCAACTTGGTGATCCATATTCGGATAGGAGAATCAAGCAAAAGATTATGAGATCTCTACCCGATAGGTTTGAATCGAAGGTGACGGCTTTAGAAGAAAATAGTGGATATAAGGATATGAAGCCGAGTGAGGTGATTGGGAGACTTCTAGCTTATGAGTCTAGGAAAGGACCTATGTCCACACCTACTAAAAAGCAAAAAGGAATTGCTTTAAAAACCTCCAAGGATGAAAAGGAGGCAAAGAAGGTTGACTCGGATGAAGAACTTGCCTTGTTTGTAAAAAGGTTCAACAAGGTTATGAAGTTTAGAAGAAAGGGCTTTGGATCAAAAGGTCAAGATGTGAAGAAAAAGGGCTCTTTCAAGAAGTTTGAACCTAGGCAAGAAAGGACCAAAAGGACCGAAAGGAAAGGGGTCCGATGTTTCGAGTGTGGTGGCATAGGTCACTTTGCCCCCGAATGTGCAAATCACAATGAGAGGAAAAAGGGAAAAGTGATGGCCGCCACTTGGAGTGGAAGTAGTGATGACTCCTATGAGGGAGATGAGTCTTCGGATGATGAAGAGCTCATGGCTAATCTCCTAGCTTTTGCCTCCTCCCATAAAAGCAAAAGTGCTAGTGAGAGAGAGGAAATGAGTCAAGAGGAAAATGACTTAAGTGAAGAAGAAAGTGATTCCTCTTCTAACTCCATAAATGGATTTATGGAGAAAAAGGTGCTTGCTAAATATGATGCCGAGTTTAATGAGTTTGCAATCAAGAGCACAAGAAAGATCAAGATGTTGAGAGAAGAAAATCTTGAGCTTACATCTCATAATGACCATTTAGGTGAACAAGTGGAAAAATTCAAGAAAATGGAAGATAAGCTGTAAGGATTCCCGTAGTTTATAATTGGCTTATTTCGTGATCAAACCATATGTGGGGATCATGTAAGGGTAGCTTAGGAATGTGTTCAAGCTCAAGGCCCTTGCAAGTGTTAAGCACTCCAAAGGTAATACTCTAAGTGCTTACTTGTCTTGAAGAGATAGTTGCACACACTCACAACTCATGCATATGTTTTATGTTTGTATGTTGTGTTTCCTTTTGTTGTGCATCAATGTTTATTCTCATCTCTTCTTGCTTGTTATTTTGATGCATCTTATGTTTATATTGTCATAACATGTTAGGCTTTTAGGATGCATCTTGCTTTTACCTTTTTACCCCTTGCATGAATTCTTGTGGGGTTCAAAGGAGTGTGTTGTGCGCTGGTCGTCAAGCGCCAGACCATCGCAGCTCACCAGCGCTGATCGCCCAGTGGTCTGTCGCTGGTCTTGCGCTGGTCCACACCGGCGCAACTCACCGGCGCAAATCGCCCAGTGGTCTGTCGCTAGTCGTGCGCTGGTCCAGTCCAGCGCAGCTCCACCAGCGCAAATCGCCCAGTGGTTTGCCGCTGGTCGTGCGCCTGTCTTAGCGCTGGTCGTCAAGCGCCTGTGCAAATTTTGCCTTTGCACTGGTCGTGCGCCTGTCATCCAGCGCAAGGCCACCAGCACACAGAGCAATTTCTGGTGCGTTTTTCAAAACGACCACACTTCACTTATGGCCCCTATATATATAACACTTTGACTTTAGGTCAGCCAAGAGAGTTCATATTCATATTCTATACTTAGGATATTTTTCAAGAGAAGAAAAATACACAAAGAACTCATTTTTAATTACTCAAACACTTTTTCATGATCATCAATCATCATCTAGCATCATCTTTGATCATCTAGATGTCATCTTGCATGGATTCTTCATCATACTTTGCTTGGTAAGCTTTTCACTAATATCTTACATATTTTGTGTTTCTCTTAGCTAGCAATCTCAATTAATTACTTGTATGTTATTTTATATACTTTGAATACAAGTTTGAGATTAGTATGATGTATGTTTGAGAAGTTGTTTTTGTGATAGCTAATTAAGTTTTGTGCTTAATCTAGATTAGCTAAACTATTTGACATGTCATTTAGTTTTGATATCTAGGATTGTTCTAATTGCATATTAATAATCTTAGATAAGCATATAGGGTTTCCCTTGCTCTATGTTGCATTTGGATATTCATATATATTCACTTAGGGTTGTATTCTCTTCATAGAGAAAGTAAGTCTTGTGTGTAGCATCCGGGATTAGGTTGCTTAGAACGCAAGCAAATTGGCCTAGGTTCACTCATACCGGGATTAGGTAGGTGTGTGATTACTTCCGGGATTAGGTTGTAATCGTTTTACACATTTAGTGGATTCGAGGTTCGAGTGTGGCTTACTTACTAGCCCGTGGTTTTTCCCGTGAGGGTTTCCACGTAAAAATCAAGTGTTATTTAATTTCCGCATATTATACTTGATTTATTGCTTTATCTATTTAGGGCTAATTTCGTAATTTTGACTATCATGAAAAATTGGGTAAAAAGCTTAAAATCTATTCACCCCCCCTCTAGATAGTTTTATACACACCGTGCTATAATTTGTTTCATAAGCTAAGAGAGGAGTTAGTCTTATCTAGGAGGAATGAAGAAAGTCTTAAGAGAGAGCTTGAAGAAATTAGAGATTCTATGACTAGGATGGATTCTAGCACCAAGAAGCTTGACCATATGCTTGGTGTTGGAAAGAGTCCATGTGACAAGAGGGGTCTTGGGTATGAAGATGACAAGAAGATCTCAACCTCTAACAAAACCGTGTTTGTCAAGGGTTTGAAGAGCGAAGAAACTTCATATGTGCAAATTCCTAGGAAGAAGTTAGAAGTAGGACAATGTTCAAATGCACAAGTGAAGATGGGGCCAAGAAGGCAAACTCAAGCTCAACCCCCTAGGGTCCCTCAAGCCAACATTCCTCCACAATTGGCTCACAAAGGAAAGAGACATATCATGCAACCTCAAGCTAGGAAGCAATCTAGACTGGTTCAACAACGAAGAAGGATTGAACCCTTTCATCCACAAAGACAAGGACAAGGACAAGGACAAGGTATGATTCCTTATTTTACTCCTATATGTCACTTTTGTGGATTTGATGGTCATATTAGACCACATTGCTTTCGATATATAAAAATGTGCAAAACTAGCAGCATGATAGAGAAGAAAAAGAAAAGAGCCATGATGCATGTTCCTAGGAATGATAAAATTGTTATGCATGATCCTAGGACATCTAGAGCCCGATTACCAAAGACCACTAAGAAAGCAAATATTGTTTCTAGGTGGATTAGAAAGAATGAAAATGTTTGCCATGTTGCTCAAATTGCCTTGAAGGCAAATTCTTCTAATTTTTGGTATTTAGATAGTGGGTGCTCTAGGCACATGACGGGAAACAAGAGTTTCTTCGAGACTCTTGTTATGGAGGAAGGAGGATATGTCACTTTTGGTAATGGATCCAAAAAGAAAGTTGTAGGGAAAGGAACCATTTCCGTTCCCGGATTACCCTCCTTATCCGATGCTTTATTTGTTGATGGCTTGAAAGCCAATTTAATAAGCATTTCACATCTAAGTGATGAAGGATATTCCGTCTTGTTTTGTAAAGATGATTGCTCGATCCTAAAGCCTGATGGACAAACCTTATTGAAAGGTATGAGATCTAGCGACAATTGCTATTGTCTTGAAGCTAGAATAGTCTCAAACAATGTGTCCATGGATGAGCAAATAGAGTTGTGAAATGAAAAACTTGGCCACATGAACTTTAGGGATTTAAGAACCCTTGGAAAGTTCGAGTGTGGGCGTGGCCTCCCTAAGCTTGGGAAGAAAGCCAATGGTATTTGTGGACCTTGCCAACAAGGAAAACAAACTAAAAACATGCACAAAAAGGGCAAGTATCTCTCCACCAATGAGCCCCTAGAGCTTCTCCACATGGATCTCATGGGTCCTATGCAAACCAAGAGTTTAGGTGGAAAGAGATACATTTTTGTTTGTGTTGATGATTTCTCTAGATTTACATGGACATATTTTCTTAGAGAAAAATCCGAAACTTTTGATAAGTTTAAAATGCTTTGTACTAAAATACAAAATGAAATGAATTCTAACATTAAAAGCATTAAACGGATTAGAAGTAACCATGGGAGGGAATTTGAGAATGCCTCATTTGAAAGCTATTGCAATAGCTTAGGCATCTCCCATGAGTTCTCGGCTCCTAGGACACCTCAACAAAATGGAGTTGTTGAGAGGAAGAATAGGGTCCTTTAAGAGATGGCCCGTGTGATGTTGCTTAGCAACAATGTCCCTAGGAACCCATGGGCCGAAGCCGTCAATACGGCTTGCTATATAGGGAATCGTGTTTTCCTAAGGCCCGGTACTAGAAACACCTCCTATGAGTTATGGAAAGGCAAGAGGCCAAATGTTAGCTACTTCCACACTTTTGGAAGCAAATGCTACATTTTAAATGACCGTGATCAACTTGGCAAGTTTGATGCTAAGAGTGATAAGGGTATCTTTATTGGCTATGCCTTGAATAGTAGAGCCTATAGAGTTTTCAACTTGAAGACTCGAACCGTCATGGAATCATCGAATGTTGTTATTGATGATACAAGGCTCAAGTCTTATGACCATGAGGAGGAGGAAGTTTTAGAGGATGACTCTCCTTTGGAGAGGGTTGTGGTGACTCCCAATGTTAGGACATCCAATGACATTAATGAAGTCACACAACCTATTACTAGAGTCTCTCTCTTGGACTCTAATGAACCCGCTCCATGGATTAGAAGGCTCCATAACAAAGAGGATGTTATTGGAGATGTGAATGAGGGTGTTAGAACTAGGCGTCAAATAGCTAATCTTATTAGCTACACATGCTACACCTCTCAAATTGAACCCAAAAAGGTTGAAGAAGCCTTAAATGATGAATTTTGGGTTCTTGCCATGCAAGAAGAGCTAAACCAATTCGAAAGGAATGAGGTTTGGACTCTAGTTCCTAGGCCTAAGACCACTAATGTCATAGGCACTAAATGAATATTTAGGAACAAATCCGATGAGGATGGCAACATCGTGCGGAACAAGGCTAGACTTGTAGCACAAGGGTACTCTCAAATTGAGGGTATCGACTTTGAGGAGACTTTTGCTCCCGTTGCCCGTTTAGAGTCCATTAGGCTTCTCTTGTCCATTTCTTGTGTGCACAAGTTCAAATTGCACCAAATGGATGTCAAGAGTGCCTTCCTCAATGGCTTCTTGCAAGAGGAAGTGTTTGTTGAACAACCCAAGGGGTTTGTGGATGCACACAACCCCAACCATGTCTATCGCCTCAAGAAGGCACTATATGGGTTGAAACAAGCACCGAGGGCTTAGTATGAGCGCCTCACTCAATTTCTTGTTGACAATGACTACACACGTGGTAGTGTTGACAAGACACTATTCATCAAAAGAAACAATGATGAGCTTTTCATAGCTCAAATATTTGTTGATGATATAGTGTTTGGCTCCACCAACAACACCAAGGTCCAACAATTTGTTGATGTTATGTCTCATGAATTTGAGATGAGTCTTGTTGGTGAGCTTAGTTACTTCCTAGGTTTGCAAATTAGGCAACTAGATGATGGGATTTTCATAACCCAAGCAAAATATGCCAAAAACCTAGTGAAGAAGTTTGGTCTTGAAAAAGACAAACATTGTGATACACCCATGAGTACCACTTTGAAGCTAAGCAAGGATGCCAGTGGTAAAAGTGTGGAACAAACGTTATATCGTGGCATGATAGGTAGCTTGCTTTATTTGACCGCAAGTAGGCCCGATATCTCCTTTAATGTGGGTGTGTGTGCTAGGTACCAAGCGGATCCTAAGGAGTCCCATCTCTCTTCCGTAAAGAGAATCATTTGCTATATGAATGGGACATCCAACTATGGGATTTGGTACTCTTTTGACTCTAATGCTAGGCTTGTAGGCTTTAGTGATGCGGATTGGGCAGGAAATTGCGATGATAGGAAGAGCACATCGGGAGGTTGCTTCTTTCTAGGCAACAACTTGGTGTCTTTGTTTTGCAAGAAGCAAATCTTGATTTCCTTGTCCACGGCCGAGGCCGAGTACATAGCCGCGGGGAGTGGATGCACACAACTCCTATGGATGAAGCAAATGCTAGTGGACTACGGATTCAACCAAGGTACTCTCACTCTCTTTTGTGATAACATGAGTGCTATTAATATTTCCAAGAATCCGGTACAACATTCTAGAACTAAGCATATTGACATCTGCCATCACTTCATTAGAGAGCTTGTTGAAAATAAATGCATAGTACTTGAACCTGTAGGTACTAATGATTAACTTGCGGACTTATTTACTAAACCCTTAGATTCTACTCGATTAAAAACTCTTAGTAGATCTATTGGGATATGTCTTGTGGAGTGATGTTCTATGATTGACCCCATATGGGGAACTCAAGCAAAGAGAGCTATTTTGCATTCTTGTTTCTTGCAAAAAATTCTAAATAACTTATGCCTCTTCTTTTAATTGTTTGAGTAAGCTTCGTTGCACATATGTATATATGTTTTCAAATCAATAAGTGTGAACCTTGCTTGTTTACAATCCATGTCATATTTATGTTCAAACATGTATTTTTGGACTAGGAGATGTATGTAGGAAGTATGATTTGAATGACCTATGATTATCTCCACGACATGATGATTCTTTAATAACATGCTAATGTCAAATGAAAAAGCATGAAGTTCATATAACATGCTCACATGAAAAGCATGAATTGATGATTGCATATTCTTAAAATGCAAAACTTGTGTGAAAGCTTATGAGACTCAAAATGAATAAAGGATCTTGTATCCATTCAAAGGAATTTATATTCCAAATGTCTCTCTTTCTTTATTCGTTGACCATGGCTACTATCATACGGATATCTTATCCGAAAAAATCGAAAAGGGTGCAAAGTCGCTCATGCCATGTTTCACTTATAAAGTTGGATATAGTTTCTCTTAAATTGAAATCAATATATTCTATATCCTTGCTTTACTCATGACTTGGTGAAATTGGTTTGAATTCTTATTAGAAACCTTTGTCATTTGCTTTGCCAAATACCATTGTATTTTGGACTTGAATGCTACATGTCTTGTATGCAAAGCATGTTTGATTCACACATTTTCTATCAAATAAATCTCCTTGTTTCTCTCCAATTAATTGAGATGCCTAAAGTGACTTATATTAATTATGTAAATCTTGCATGCTACTATCTCTCGTTGCTATGAGTGACCCGGTTGGGGACTACTCCTTTGCCTATATCATGACAAAAAGGGGGAGTAGTATATACTAAGAGGAGTTGCAAATATAGAAGCAAGTGTGCATATTGGGGAGAACATTCATTGAGGGGGAGTAACCCGTTGAGGGGGAGCATTGCATACACTACATTTTATCATGTTGTGCCTAATTTTTTTTTAAATGCAAATGCTTGTTTTTGTTCTCACTTGATTCATCTTACTTTTTACTTGTATTGGAAATGTTAGAAACTTTATTTTCAGGGCTTGCTTATTCTACAAGAGATTGAAGACTTGAAGTTTTATTTTCTTATCTCTTTGTATAGTAGAATATCATAGTTGTCCTGTAGTTTCTATTTTTTTTTGTGAGGAATCAATGTGAGTGGTGGTTTTGTCACGAAATAGCCAAAGGGGGAGATTGTAAGGTTCCCATTTGTTGATTGGCTCATTTTGTGGACAAACCACATGTTGGGGTACTTTGTAAGGGTAGCTTGTGTATTGGTTTTATTGTTCGAAGCCCTTTGAAGACCTCGTATTGATAAGCACGGAAGGTATAATTCTTTGTGCTTACTTGTCTTGAAGAGATAGATGCACACACTCACAACTCATGCATTTGTTTAATTCTTGTATGGTGTGTATCTTATTTTTGTGCATTAATGTTCATTAACATCTCTTCTTGCATGTTAGTTTGATTGCATCTTGCATATCCAATTGCCTTGTCATGCTTAAACTTAGGATTGCATTTTTGCATTGGGCGCTCCCAAAAGCGCTTTACAGAAGCGCTGTACGAACAGCGCCCATTGAGCGCTGTTCAAACCTGATCGATTTAATTCGGTCGCTGTTGGGTCGCTGTTGGATCGTTGTACAGAGCGCTGTACAAAGCGCTCTACGTACAGCGCCCAAGGCAAATATGAAGCCAACTTATCAAAACGACCACACCTTGTTTTGGCCCCCTATATATATGCCACTTTGACTTTAGGTCAATAACAAGAGTTCATATTCAGATTCCATACTTAGGATATTTTTCAAAGAGAAGAAAAATTCCAAATAACTCATTTTTAGTTTACTCAAACACTATTTCATGATCATCAATCATCATCTATCATCATCTTTGATCATCTAGATGTCTCTTTGCATGGATTCGTCATCATACTTTGCTTGGTAAGCTTTTCACTAATATCTTACATATTTTGTGTTTCTCTTAACAAGCAATCTCAATTAATTACTTGTATGTTATTTTATATACTTTGAATACAAGTTTGAGATTAGTATGATGTATGTTTGAGAAGTTGTATTGTGATAGCTAATTAGGTTTTGTGCTTAATCTTAATTAGCTAAACTATTTGATTGAACATGTAATTTAGTTTTTAATATCTAGGATTATTCTAATTGCATATTAATAATCATCCTAGATAAGCATATAGGGTTTCCCTCGCTCTATGTTGCATTTGAATATTCATATATTCACTTAGGGTTTATTCTCTTCATTGAGAAAGTAAGTCTTGTGTGTAGCTTCCGGGATGAAGTTGCTTAGATCGCAAGCAAATTGGACTAGGTTCACTCATACCGGGATTAGGTAGGTGTGTGATTACTTCCGGGATTAGGTTGTAATCGTTTTACACATTTAGTGGATTCGAGGTTCGAGTGTGGCTTACTTACTAGCCCGTGGTTTTTCCCTTGAGGGTTTCCACGTAAAAATCAAGTGTTATTTAATTTCCGCATTTTATACTTGATTTATTGCTTTATCTATTTATGGGTAATTTCGTAATTTTGACTAACACGAAAAATTGGGTAAAAAGCTTAAAATCTATTCCCCCCCCCCCCCCCCCTCTAGATAGTTTTATACACACCGTGCTATAATTTGTTTCACTTTGTAATGTCTTGATGCATGTCTTTGGGGCTGATTTGTGATTGTTTTGCTTGAGGACTAGAAAAAGATAGGTTTTGGGGTATTTGATCAAGCCAAAATTGATATGATTTTGACCCTCATTCCCATCTCTTTATGATTGATTCTCGGTCATTTCCCCGTATTTAATGTAGTTAAATCGAGTGTTTCAGGTTTATTTAGGCCTCAAGGGCATTTGTGAAGAAGATGAGGAGTTTGGTGAAAAAAGGAGCACAAGGTGGCAAAACAGGGCATTTTCGCCCTTTTGATGAAAATATGGTCGCTATGGCGACATGGAGATATAAATGAAACGTAGCTGTCGCCCTGAGACAAATGGCGACATTGAAGAACACAAGGCGTTGCCACGGCGACAGAAAGATTATTTCCAATAGCAAAACTATCAACTGTGGTGTCGCCACGAATGTCGGCACGACGACAGTGAGTTTTCCCCAAAAGAAGTCATGTTGCCCTTTGGTGTCGCCATGAGACGAAGGGCAACCTCTCTAAGAAAAAAAAGGCGACACGCTCAAATTCCTCAGGGTCACTATTTGCACCATGGCGAAAAAGATGAAAATGGCCGCGACAATTGAATCTCAGATTGTGTAACCGCTTGCCGCCATAATGTCCCCATGGCAACATAAATAGCGACATCTTGCCACCTCAGCTTTTCAACCAGTTATTAGTACGAATCCAAGGGCCAATATAAATATTCTTCTTCTCTAACTTGATTCAGGATCCAAGCATTACTTGAGCACGAAATTTACAGAGATTAGATCTAGTTTTTCTCTTCCATACTTCACTCTTTCAACTTCCTCCATTCTCTAAACTTGTACTACCTTTTCCATCCAAAACCTTAACACCAAATCTTGATTACTTCACCCAACCATTCCTCTCTTCCCATTCTCTACACCTCAATACCTTTGTCACTCACCATTAGACACCCACCTATCTAGACACATCATCTTCTACCACTCTTTGCACTAGGAGCATCCAAGGAGAGGAATGAGCAAGCACTAAAGAAGGAGGCCCAATGGTGATTTCTTTATCTATCAATTCCTTTCTATTTGTTTGTGACTATGTGTAACTAAACCCCTAATCTAGGGGATAGATGTGAGGAACAATTGGTTGTGGGTATTTGCTAAGCTATTTGTAATTGAATCTCTATATGTGTTCTAATTCACTTTATATTTAGATCATATTCACTATATGATTTGCTTTGTATATCACTAGTAGATCATAATCTTGTGTGGGATAACTTGTTGTGAAACCAATCTTGGATTGACACCCTTGATTGGTTAGGAGCATAGCGATTAAGATAGGTTAGTGGTGGGAATATCAACCCCATTAATCTAAACTTTAATTTGTAACTAATTGATCCCTCATTGACCCCCTTCCCTTAATCGGTTAGGCATCTTGGTAGGAAGATGCTTAGGGTTCACAGTGATGACCCAAGCACATCTTAGAAAACAAATGGTTAGCATATAAGAGATTGGTCATTAAAGAGGCTTTGAAAGCATTACCTATTCCCACTTGCAACTCCATCTATTTCCTAGCGACTATCTTAATAGTTTAAATCCATACTCTTATCAAGATTGTTGAGTCTTCTATTTATTTTATCACTTTTTGTATGTTTATTTTACTTGCATTTTTGGTGTTTATGACACCACACACTTATCCATTTACAATGATTTATTTTATTGCACTTTGGATTAGTCAATCAATCTAACACATTACTCCATCTCCCTGTGGAACGAATCTTGCTTACCACTTGCTAAGAATTTATATCTTAAAGGATTTTTAAGTGGCTAAAACATGGTTTTCAAAAGATCAAACTAAAACATCATTTTATTGAGTGCACAAACGATGCTCATCAAGAGCCTACTGCCAATGCCACACGGATTGTTCGTGAGGCACACCAGAAATGGGTCTTAGCTGATGAGAAGGCCTAAATATATCTATTAGCCAGCATGATAGACGTGCTTGTCACTAAGCATGATGCAATGATTACAGCATTTGAAATCATGGAGTCATTACAAGCTATGTTCAGGCAGCCATTCGAGCAAAAGCGGCACGAAGCTGTTCGTTCTGCAATGCTTGCTCGGATGAAGAAGGGCTTATCGGTCCGGGAACATGTTCTAGGCATAATGTCCAACTTCAATTCAGTTGAGGTTAATGGCGGGGCCATTGATGAAGCAAGTCAAGTGAGCATCATACTGACAACTCTCCTAAAGAGTTTCAATCAGTTTAAGAGCAACTACGGGATGAACAAATTGAAGTAAAGCCTGACACGATTGCTAAATAAGCTCACTACCTATGAGTCCATGACTAAGGACCACAAAGGTAAGACCGGTGAGGCAAATGTTGCCGAACCATCTTCTTCTAGGTTTAAGAAGAGGTGATCTACTGACAAGGCTAAAGTGAAGCCCAAGAAGAAACCAGCCCAAAATAAGAAAAAGAGCACCTCGACTAACAAAGCAAAAGGGAAATGTTTCCATTGCGATAAAGTTGGTCACTGGAAGAGGAACTGTACTCAGTACCTTGAGGAGCTCGCTAAGAAGAAAAAGGCGAAAGGTAAATATGATTTACTTGTCATTGAATCGTGTTTAGTGGAAGATGATTTTTCACCTTGGATAGTAGATTCAGGGGCCACTCACCATGCTTGTTCTTCTTTGCAATGGACTAATTCTTGGATGGAGCTAGAGGAGGTGGCTTTCTCGATACGCGTTGGGTCAGGGGATATCGTGTCAGCAAGAGCAATGGGAGTAGTTAAACTCCATTTTAAAAGTTGTTTTATTGTTTTGAACAATGTTTATTTTATTCCTGGATTTACTAGAAATTTAATTTCGGTATCCAAGTTGTTGGAACAATTTTATTCAATTTCATTTAATGACAAATTAGTTGTTGTTTCTAGAAATGGATTAAATATATGTTCAGGTTTAATTGAAAACAACTTGTATGTATTAAGATCGTTAATGCATATAACACTGCTCAATGTTGAAATGTTTAAAGTTGAAAAACCTAAATCAAAATGACAAAAAAGTTTCTCCATATAATGAAACGTATCTGTTATCCTAAAAAATCAATCGGATGTCTTCGAGACAATGGTTGCCCACGGTGTACTGGTGCACCGCAGTTGGTCCGGACTGGGTAGGGCGTGGCTCCTTTTCCACCGGGGTAGGTATCGGGGAAAGCCTTTGGTCCGGTTACCAAGGACCAACGCAAGGCTCTTGGGCTGTTCCGAATGAGATGCGAGGTTGAGATAAGTCCTTTAGGGGTAGGACAGAGAAATACTACAACAGTAGAGAAATGCTCTTTTATTGATTGTCAAAGTAATACATTAGAGATGAACGCTTATGTCACAACCAATATTACAACCACGTGTACAATGAGGGGTGTAGAGAGTGGGTAGTAGCCAAGTAGGATTAACATAATGGGGTTGACCTAGGCGGGGTAGTAGCGAAGTAAGGTAAACATATAGGAGCTTAAACCAGGCGGGATAGTAGCCAAGTATAGTACAGATATGAGAGCTTGAACCAGGCAGGGTAGTTTTTAGGACTTGCTTGAGGTTTCAGAGGCCAACCCTTTACTCTTTGAGAGTTGGGGTATTTATAGTGTACATGCTGAAGGGGTAGGTGAGGGATGCTCGTTTAGGTGGGAATTGCCCGGTTCGATCCCTACCGTTCACCTAAGTCAAGTGTTGAGATGGCAGGAGTTGGAGGGTTGGGATGGTGCCACCAGGGTGTTCCCATTGCTAGGATCCTGGCCTGGGTAGGTGAGATCCCTAGTCCTTAGGCCAAAATGTGCGGAATTAATCCCAACCGTTGCTTTGAACCAGGACCATGGTTGGCACGCGCCCTTAAGGGCCACGATTGCTCCACTTATGCCCTAGATCACTTTAGGTGCTTCAGTAGGGCTGATATGGTGATTGTGTGGTTATTTGGGACTCTTGGGTTAGTCGGAGAAGGTCTTTGTTGCTGTGGGACGTCACTGTCAAGGTTCGGGTTGGCAGGGGACAGCGTCAGTGCCTGTTCCGCTGCACACTGTCAGGCACCCTTTTGCTGGGCCTCTACAAGCATTTTGCTGAGGAAACACAGCTTCCTCCTTCACGTATGGAGTAGTTGACAATGGCTAGGGCTTAGGTGGAGTAGGAGATGACCGTTGATGAGGCGCGGCCAATGGGTGATCCCAGCCGTCGATTGCTTATCCTGTAAGGAAAATACACACGGCGGAAGCGAAAAATTGATTTGTATAGTTTAAAAATTTTCCTTAAAAGAAGAACCTTAACCCTTGACTAACTAATGTATCACAAAGATATCGTACCTTTTTCCACGTGACGATTGATGTTACGCCGATTGTAATCCGTAAGATCTTCCAATCTAATCACGAACGTGAATCACCTTGGAGTGTGGGCTCCTTTTCTTTGAATTGTGTATATGAGGATGGATAACAAAAAACTTTTTCTTTTATTAGTCACAATAATCTTCCTAGAGAAAAACGAAGAACGTTCGGTCACTTGTGAATTCTCAATCTTTTGATCGAAACTCTCGTGAACCTAATTCGAAGTTGTGCACAAATCCTTTTGATGTAAAAGCCACTAGTGCACTATCGAAATAAAACGTTTCTTCTATCTTTTTCCTCTTGGCCGAAAATCACACTATGTCTAAGAGTTGGATTATTTTTTTCAAGCAAAAGAAATAACTCTCTTCATGAACATTAGGGGTGGCTGAATTCTATGATGGGGTATATATATGGTGGCCGAAATCCTCACCCCAAGAGGATTAGGGCTAGTCGAAATCTTCCCCTAAAAAGATTAGGGTTGGCCAAAATCCTCTCCTAAAGAGGATTCATCCATGTAGCCAAAATCCTCCCCAAAAGAGGATTTGTATTTCACCATAATTCCTATCAACTTTATAATCCAAACCCTAATCCAACTTTTTAGTGTATTATCCAAATTTATATTGAATATAAATTAAATTGTGACTTAATCAAAAACTACATAATTTAACTAGATAAATAAATTCATTTTATTTATCTACTTATCAAATAAAGTCTTTGATTCTTATTATACTACCAACAATAGTAAAACAATAAGAGACCTTCTCCTAGTCAGAAAAAGATTTTGACTTTTAATTAAATATTAATTAATTAATATAATAGGCTAATACACTAGCCTTGCTGCCCAAGTACATAACATGGGCCATATATTATTTTTTCCATTTTATTAAATCCATTGGATCTTAATTAAAAGCCCACATATGAACTAGACCTATTCTTACTAAAAGAAACAAGTCCACATGCCTTAATACAATTCTAGATGGACCCATAAATTAGTCCAGTAGATTATATCAAGTGATCCATGCAAGTCCGTGTGGATTGGGGATCTTGGCAGGCTATCTAAATTTAAGGTTCAATAGCTATAACCCAATCACAATCAACAAATGATTCACTTAGGTTCGATCTATTAATTTTAGTTCATTCCACTGAAGAACTAAAATTGCACTCTTAAATAAAGATAGAATAAGTAAATGTTTCTCATTCATACCCCAGACAATCTTATTGGAGATGGTGTATGAAACAAATTAGAGGCGTGTTCTATATAAAGCTAGAGGGGGGGTGAATAGATTTTATCAAATATTACCCAATTTTCGCATGCAAGTCAATTTTACGAAAATGCCCCTACTAGTCAAAAATACAAGCAAGTGTAATAAAGTGCGGAATTTAAATAACACTTGATGTATACGTGGAAACCCAACCACTGGGAAAAACCACGGGCTGTTTAGTGCGCCATACTCGGACCTCGAAATCCACTAATCGAAATGGAGTTTACAACCTATGTAGACCTTGTCTAACACTCCGGTCAATAACCCCCCACTTCTACCACTCGGGCCTTTAAAAGTGGCTCTAGTCCAATTGCTTGAGGCCTAAGCAACCTTAGCCTCAAGACTTAATTCTCTAAGAAGAGATTATGCAACCTATGTGAATATGTATGAATATTCAAATAACAAACAAGGCTAGGTAACCTTAGATGCTTATCTAGGATGATGATATAATCAATTTAATCAACCCTAGATATCAATTGCTAAATGACATGTCAAATAGCTTAGCTAATCAAGATTAAGCACAAAACCTAATTAGCTATCACAATACAACTTCTCAAACATACATCATACTAATCTCAAACTTGTATTCAAAGTATATAAAATAACATACAAGTAATTAATTGAGATTGCTAGTTAAGATAAACACAAAATATGTAAGATATTAGTGAAAAGCTTACCAAGCAAAGTATGATGAAGAATCCATGCAAGATGACATCTAGATGATCAAAGACGATGCTAGATGATGATTGATGATCATGAAAAAGTGTTTGAGTAATTAAAAATGAGTTCTTTGTGTATTTTTCTTCTCTTGAAAAATATCCTAAGTATAGAATATGAATATGAACTCTCTTATCTGATCTAAGGTCAAAGTGGCATATATATAGGGGCCATAAGTGAAGTGTGGTCATTTTGAAAAACGCACCAGAATTTGCTCTGTGCGCTGGTGGTCTTGCGCTGGACGACAGGCGCACGACCAGCGCAAAGGCAAAAATTGCATAGGTGCTTGACGACCAGCGCTCAGACAGGCGCACGACCAGCGGCAAACCACTGGGCGTTTTACGTCGGTGAGCTACGCTGGACAGGACCAGCGCACGACCAGCGACAGACCACTGGGCGATCTGCCTGGTGAGCTGCGCTGGTCTGGCGCTTGACGACCAGCGCACAGCCCACTCCACTCCTTTGAACCCCACAAGAAAACATGCAAGGGGTAAAAAGGTAAAAGCAAGATGCATCCTAAAAGCCTAACATGCTATGACATTATAAACACAAGATGCATCAAAATAACAAGCAAGAAGAGATGAGAATAAGCATTGATGCACAACAAAAAGAAACACAACATAGAAAGATAAAACATATGCATGAGTTGTGAGTGTGTGCAACTATCTCTTCAAGACAAGTAAGCACAAAGAAAATTACCTTCGGTGCTTATCAACACGAGGTCTTCAAAGAGCTTCGAACAATTAAACCAATACCTAAGCTACCCTTACAAAGTACCCCAACATGTGGTTTGTCCACGAAATTAGCCAATCAACAAAATGGGAATCCTTACAATCTCCCCCTTTGGCTATTTCGTGACAAAACCACCACTCACATTGATTCCTCACAACAAAATAAACCTATGGGTCAATGAAGATTTTCTACAATACAAAGAGATAATTGAAGTCTTCAATCTCTTGTAGAACAATCATTCCCTGAAACAAGGTTTCTAAACTTTCCAAAACAAGAAAAGGTGAGATGAATCAAGTGAGATTAAAACAAGCATTTGCATATTAAAAAAAATTAAGCACAACATCATGCAATGTATGATGAATGCAATGCTCCCCCTCAAAGGGTTACTCCCCCTCAATGTATTGTCTCCCCAACATGCATAATTGCAACCCCCCTTACCACCATTCTACTCCCCCTTTTTGTCATGATATAGGCAAAGGAGTAGTCCCCAACCGGGTCACTTAGCAAAGAGAGATGATAGCATTCAAGTCATTTGCATAATCACAAAATGCACTTTATGCAACTCTATCAAATGGAGAGAAACAAGGAGATTTATTTTGAAATAAATGTGTGAAACAAAGCATGCTTTGCATACAAGACATGTAGCATTCAAGTCCAAAATACAATGGTATTTGGCAAAGCAAATGACAAAGGTTTCTAAAAAGAATTCAAACCAATTTCACCAATGTCATGAGAGAAGCAAAGATATAGAGTTTTCATTAATTTTAATGTATGAGCAACTATATCCATCTTTATAAGTCAAACATGTCATGAGCAACTTTGCACCCTATTTGATTTTTCCGGGAATGAAACCCGTATGATAATAGACATGTTCAAGAAATAAAGAAAGAGAGACAATTTGGAATATAAATTCCTTTGAACGGATACAAGATCCTTTATTCATTTAGAGCCTCATAAGCTTTTTCACACAAGTTTTGCATTTAAAAATTACAATCATCAATTCATGCTTTTTCATTTGAGCATGTCATTTGAATTTCATGCTTTTCATATGACATTAGCATGTTATAAACAACTCATGCTTTTCAATTTTTAAGCATGTCATTAAGAATCATCATGTCATGGAGATAACTATAGGTCATCCAAATCATACTTCCTATGTAAATCTCCTAGTCCAAAAATGCATGTTTGAACATAAATATGACATGGATTGTAAACAAGCATGGTTCACACTTATTGAATTGAAAACATATATACAAATGTGCAACCAAGCTTACTCAAGCAATTAACAAAGAAGCATAAGATTTTTCAAATATTTGCATGCAACAAGTATGCATAAGCTCTCTTTGCTTGAGTTCCCCATATGGGGTCAATATCATCCTTCATCAATGAAGGTCATGAGGTCCTATGGACCTCCCAAGTCCATTTGACTTGGTTGAACCTATTTGAGACTTGTTAGTCTTATAGCAAGCGGGTTCATTTTTCCTTATCCACATAGATATGACATTTTTCTTCCTAGTGGACAATGGTTCAAGAGTACTAGAATTAATAGGATCATGAATATGAATGTTTTCCTTCCTATTAGCATGCATTCTAGCTCTTATCATTCTCTTTTGAATCATGCTTTTGATTCTACATAATTTAATGAAATGAAAGCAATTTGGTCTAATGTGACCATTAATACCACAAAAGAGACATGTAGGGATAAATTTAGAATTCATACCATGTCCTTGTGCATGCATAGGAGCCATCCCATGACTTTGTGGTTGAGCGGGTTCAAATCTTCTTTGTTGTTGAACCGGTCTAGCTTGCTTCCTTGTTTCATTTTGCATGATTGGCCTCTTTCCTTGATGAATATGAGCTTGAGGGAAGTTAGGTTGAGGAACGTTTTGAGCTTGAGGTTGTCTCTTTGGAGCTACCTTCACTTGTGCACTTCTTGAACATTGTCCTAGATCAATTTTCTTCCTAGGAGTGTGCACCGGTAAGGCTTCTATCTTGCCCAAACTCTTGACAAAGATGGTCTTGGATGGAGTAGTGATCTCCTTGCTTACTTCATACCCAATACCTCTTTTGTCACAAGGGTTCTTTCCACTACCAAGAATGTGGTCAAGTTTCTTGGTGCTTGTAGTCATCCTAGACAATGACTCTATGGCTTCAACAAGCTCTCTCTTCAACCCTTCTTCATTCCTCTTAGACATAGCTAGCTCATCCCTTAGCTTGTCTTCAATCTTCTTGGATGCCTCCACTTGTTTACTTAAGTGGTCATTGTGTGTTGAAAGTTCTAGATTTTTATCCTCTAAAATCTTCAACTTTATATTTTTCTTCTCCAATGAACTTTCACACTTGACTATAAAGTCATTTACATCCATTTTCTCTACACCTCCATTTGTAGAGTTAGATGAGGAGTCATCTTCACTTAAGTTATCTCCTCCACTCTCATTCTCACTAATGGAGTCATTTCCCTCATTTAGACCTTCACCTTGGTCTCTTGAGTCAATGAGAATCATATCCCAATGAGTAGCTACATTTATCTTCTCTAGAGCTACTTCTTCATTTTTTTCTTCTATGGGATCACTAGTCAAGTCATTCTTACCAACAACTTTATCTTCTACACAAGTGGCCCCAAATGCCGTGTAGTTGATGGTAAGCTCATCATCACTTGATGACTTATCTCCCTCTCCGGAGTTATCACTTTCACTCCATGTGGCGGTCATCACTTTTGCCATCTTGTTCTTCAAGTTCCCACAATCCGGTGAGATGTGACCTATACCACCACACTCATAGCATTGGACCCCTTTCTTCTCACTATGCTCTTGCCTAGGCTCAAAACTCTTGAAGGGAGCTTTTTTCTTCAAGTCTTGGCCTTTGGATCCAATGCCCTTATTCTCGAACTTGACAAACTTCTTGAATCTTCTAAGTAGCAAAGCCATGTCTTGGTCCGAGTCACCTTTTTCCTCCTTCTCAACCTTGGAAGCTTTCAAAGCAATTCCTTTTTGCTTTTTAGGAGGTGAAATACTAGGAGCCTTCCTAGATTCATAGGCGAGGAGTCTTCCAATCACCTCGCTCGGCTTCATATCCTTGTATGTGTTATTTTCCTCTAAAGCCGTCACTTTTGATTCGAACCTAGCGGGGAGAGACCTCATTATTTTCTGCTTAACTCTCCTATCTGAATAAGGATCACCTAGTTGATGGCTTTGATTCACAATATCCATCAACTTGACTTCAAAGTCATTGAAGCACTCGTCCTCCTCCATTTTAAGCAACTCAAATTGCGTTTGAAGGACTTGTAGCTTGGAATCCTTAACGACATCGGTTCCCTCATGTGCAACCTGTAGGATATCCCATGCCTCCTTGGTTATCCTAGTGTTCTGAATCAGTTTGTACTGATTTTCATCCACTGCACATAGAAGAGCATGCCATGCCTTCCTATTCCATTTTGAAGTCTCAAACTCTTCAGGTGACCACTGGGCCTTTGGCTTGAGTACTTCTTCTCCACCACTCGTGGGAGTCATCATAGGAGGTGCATACCCATCTTCAATTGCCATCCATGCCCTATCATGGATTTGGCACACATATGCCTCCATCTTGCCTTTCTATGAGGCATAATTCACACCGGTGAGGAGAGGAGGCCGTGTGCTTAAAGCACCCTCATGGTTGCCACCGAATCCACTCATTGTATCAAATGAATGAATGAAATGTATGCAAAATGTATGAATGAGCAAAAATCACACAAATGCACAACACACCTAAAATGAGCTAGGATCACCTAAGTATATCTAGGAACCCGCTCTGATACCAATTGAAACAAATTGGAGGCGTGTTCTATATAAAGCTAGAGGGGGGGTGAATAGATTTTATCAAATATTACCCAATTTTCGCATGCAAGTCAATTTTACGAAAATGCCACTACTAGTCAAAAATACAAGCAAGTGTAATATAGTGCGGAATTTAAATAACACTTGATGTATACGTGGAAACCCAACCACTGGGAAAAACCACGGGCTGTTTAGTGCGCCACACTCGGACCTCGAAATCCACTAATCGAAATGGAGTTTACAACCTATGTAGACCTCGTCTAACACTCCGGTCAATAACCCCCCACTTCTACCACTCGGGCCTTTAAAAGTGGCTCTAGTCCAATTGCTTGAGGCCTAAGCAACCTTAGCCTCAAGACTTAATTCTCTAAGAAGAGATTATGCAACCTATGTGAATATGTATGAATATTCAAATAACAAACAAGGCTAGGTAACCTTAGATGCTTATCTAGGATGATGATATAATCAATTTAATCAACCCTAGATATCAATTGCTAAATGACATGTCAAATAGCTTAGCTAATCAAGATTAAGCACTAAACCTAATTAGCTATCACAATACAACTTCTCAAACATACATCATACTAATCTCAAACTTGTATTCAAAGTATATAAAATAACATACAAGTAATTAATTGAGATTGCTAGTTAAGATAAACACAAAATATGTAAGATATTAGTGAAAAGCTTACCAAGCAAAGTATGATGAAGAATCCATGCAAGATGACATCTAGATGATCAAAGATGATGCTAGATGATGATTGATGATCATGAAAAAGTGTTTGAGTAATTAAAAATGAGTTCTTTGTGTATTTTTCTTCTCTTGAAAAATATCCTAAGTATAGAATATGAATATGAACTCTCTTATCTGACCTAAGGTCAAAGTGGCATATATATAGGGGCCATAAGTGAAGTGTGGTCGTTTTGAAAAACGCACCAGAATTTGCTCTGTGCGCTGGTGGTCTTGCGCTGGACGACAGGCGCACGACCAGCGCAAAGGCAAATATTGCACAGGCGCTTGACGACCAACGCTCAGACAGGCACACGACCAGCGGCAAACCACTGGGCGTTTTGCGCCGGTGAGCTACGCTGGACAGGACCAGCGCACGACCAGCGACAGACCACTGGGCGATCTGCGCTGGTGAGCTGCGCTGGTCTGGCGCTTGACGACCAGCGCATAGCCCACTCCTTTGAACCCCACAAGAAAACATGCAAGGGGTAAAAAGGTAAAAGCAAGATGCATCCTAAAAGCCTAACATGCTATGACATTATAAACACAAGATGCATCAAAATAACAAGCAAGAAGAGATGAGAATAAGCATTGATGCACAACAAAAAGAAACACAACATACATAGATAAAACATATGCATGAGTTGTGAGTGTGTGCAACTATCTCTTCAAGACAAGTAAGCACAAAGAAAATTACCTTCGGTGCTTATCAACACGAGGTCTTCAAAGGGCTTCGAACAATTAAACCAATACCTAAGCTACCCTTACAAAGTACCCCAACATGTGGTTTGTCCACGAAATTAGCCAATCAACAAAACGGGAATCCTTACAGTGTATCTTCGTGAAAAATATTAGTAATCGCTAAGAGCTCATAGACCGCCTATAGCTCTCCTAGTTACCATATTTACTCATATGACCACATTTTGAACTTAGATATTTTGGCTTGTCTAGAAGCCATGTTTCAATAAACACTATCAATATGATGATATTTTACTCTCATTTAATAAATGGAGCCACGATGTCCATATCTATAAATGAAGTCCTCTATCGATTAGCAAATGAATACCACCAAACTATCGAGGATAGACTATGCTATATAATCGTACTCAATGATAGCTCAAATGATAACACTTGTAACAATAAATCCATCATTTATCTCCGGATTAAGATAGACTCTCCGATTGTCTTCATAATGAAGACTTTTATCCATTGACGGTTTCTGGATAAAATATTTCATTGTGATCCTATTCAATGCATCTAGTGCACTAGATTCTTTTTCTCAAAGACACTTTGATGATTTTAGACTCATCATAACACATTTGATCCCACTCAAATGCTAGCAAAAGAATCTACAACTTTAACAATGTAAAGGCGCCAAACCTTTATCTTAAGTTGTCAACATTATTCAAGACTATCTAAAGAATTGTGTCTACCTCATATATATCAAGATGTACGAACAATTCTTTATTTCTCATAGTCTTTTGACCTTATGATTATTTACTTTTGACAATTATAATAATTAAACTACAAATGCTATAAGATTTGTTAAAACAGAAATCACTTTATTAATATGAAAATATTGTCAAAAATAACATTACACTCTTGCTATTGAGCATAATCCTAACAATCTCCCACTTGCGCTATAGCAAGTGTGTCATATCTCTCATTCCCATGTTCTCTAGGTGCCCTTCAAAACTCTTCTGTTGTTGAGCCTTTGTGAAGGGATCCGCTAGATTTTCTGCTGACGCTATTTTGGTAACTGTCACGTCACCCCTATGCACAATCTCTCTTAAAAGGTGATACTTCCTTTCAATGTGTTTTCCTCTCATATGACTTCTTGGTTCTCTCAAATTAGCCATTGCTCCACTGTTGTCATAGTAGATAGTGATCTACTTATTCGTATTAGGACCCACTTCCAAGTTAATCAAGAATTGGCGGAGCCAAACAGCCTCTTTGGCAGCTTCGCATGCAGCAACATACTTAGCTTCCATGGTGGAGTCAGCAATACAGGATTGCTTGATACTCCTCCATATGACTGCTCCTCCTTCAAGAGTGAACACAGATCCTGATGTGGATTTTCTGGAGTCAGAATTCGATTGGAAATCAAAATCTGTATACACAACGGGAATTAAATCCCTTCTAGAGTATACAAGCATATAATCTCTCATTCTCTTGAGATACTTGAAAATATGCTTGACTGCCGTCCAGTGATCAGGATGAGGTTTCGATTGAAACCTGCTAACTATGCCAATAGCAAAACAAATTGTAAGGATTCCCATATCTTGATTGGCTTATTTCGTGGACAAACCACATATTGGGGATTGAATGTAAGGTAGCTTAGGTGATTCATGATCAAGCTCAAAGACCCTCTCAAGTCCTCAAGGTTGACAAGCACTCCGAGGTATATCTCTAGTGCTTAGTTTTCGTTGAAGAGATTTAGATTGAATACACACACTTAGCATACTTGCATTTGTGTGCATACTCTTCACATGTCACATTTCACACTTGCACTTTGATGTTGTATTTTGTTGTGTGTTTTTGTGTCGTGTAATTCATTTCACGAATATGTTCGGAAACGTTCGCGCTTGCACAAATGTGTGCTTGGTTTAGCGCGAAGACCGCATATGGAGAATGCCCTTGGCTTCTCGTTTGGTTTCACCTTTTTTTGTGAATCGGCGGTTTGATCGGTGACCTGGCCGCCGAACGAAACCGCGGTTTCATACCTGATTGATTTTTATCTCGGGTTTGTTTCTACGGTTTAATCGGCGGTTTCAAAACCGCCGTTGATGCTCTGTTCTTCTCAGGCTCAATTCGGCAGTTGAGAACGGCGGTCTGGCAGCCGATTGAAACCGTCGATAGTGCGTTTTCAGGGGTAAACTTGTCTTTTCATATGCCCTGTTCTTGATGTCTATAAATATCACTCTTTCTCATTCTCTGCATCAAGTTCTTTAACTCTAAGAACCATAAACTTCAAAGAGAGACACTTGAGAGAAAATCAAATCAAGAACTCATTTTTATCACTCAAAAACCATTCTCATATGCATCAAAATATCATCTAAGCATCTTCTAGCATAGTTTGGATGCTTGCTTGCATGGGTTTTGCTCAACACACTTCCCTTGGTATGTTCTTCACTATTATCATATATAATTAGTGTTTTATTTATCAAGGCATCTCTTTATTTACTTGTATGTTCTTAATTCATATGCTATTATACAAGATAGAGATTGTGTGTTGTTTTGATTGAGTGGTGTATTTTTGATAGCTATATCTAGGTTGTTTAATCTATGATTAGCTAAGCTTTATGACATGTCATTTAGCTATTGATATTTAGGATTGTGTTAATTGACATATTTGTATCCTAGATAAGCATATAGGATTACCTAGCTCTTATTGCATTTTGAATATTTCATATATTCACTTAGGTTTTATTATCTCTTCTTAGAGAACTAAGTCTTGTGTTGTGACCAGGATTAGGTTGCTTAAATCGCAAGCAATTGGACTAGGTGCATTTATATCGAGATTAGGTAGGTATGTGATTATATACCGGGATTAGGTTGTAATCTTAACACGTTTAGTGGATTCGAGGTTCGAGTGTGGTGCACTTATTAGCCCGTGGTTTTTCCCATGAGGGTTTCCACATAAATATCAAGTGTTATTTAACTTCCGTACCATATTACACTTGTTTGTCTTTTTTACTAGTTAGGGGCATTTTCGTAAAATTGACATACATACGAAAATTGGATAAAATCGTTTAAAATCTATTCACCCCCCTCTAGATTAATATATAGAACACACCGAGTATTTGTTTCACAAATATTTGGTCTAGTGTAGAGCATTGCATACATGAGACCTCCAACTGCCGAGGCATATGGAACCCTACCCATGAGTTGCTCTTCATGCTCATTCTTAGGAACTTGTTCCTTAGAAAGTTTGATTCCATGTCTGAAAGGTAACATACCTTTTTTGGAATCTTGCATGGAGAACCTAGACAAGATTTTATCTATGTATGAAGCTTGGGATAATGCAATCGTTCTATTCTTTCTATCTCTTATTACCTGGATACCAAGAATATAACTTGCTTCTCCTAAGTCTTTCATATCAAATTGTCTTGCTAACCATTCTTTTACCGATGTCAATACACCTACATTGTTTCCAATGAGTAGTATATCATCAACATAAAGAATTAGGAAAACCAACTTGTCGCCTTTAATCCTTTTGTACACACAAGGTTTGTCAAGGTTTTGAATAAATCTAAAACCTTTAACTGCTTGATCGAACCTTATGTTCCAATATCTAGATGCTTGCTTTAATCCATATATGGATTTTTGCAACTTGCATACCCTTTCTTCTTGGCCTTTTTCAATGAATCCTTCTAGTTGCATCATATAGATGCTTTCGTCAAGAATTCCGTTAAGGAAAGCTGTCTTGACGTCCAATTGCCAAATCTCTAGGTCTAGAGATGCTGCAATGGATAAGAGTATCCTAATGGATTTAAGTATGGCCACAGGAGAGAAGGTTTTCTCGTAATCGATACCTTTCTTCTGTGTATTACCTTTAGCTACTAATCTAGCTTTGAAGGTTTCCACCTTTCCATCCATACCTCTTTTCCTCTTGTATACCCACTTGCACCCAATGGGTTTTATCCCTTTAGGCAAGTCTACAAAAGACCAGACTTTGTTATTGAACATGGATTCAATTTCAGATTGCATTGCCTTTTGCCAATGGCGACAATCAACATCCTCCATTACTTCCTTATGCGTGTAGGGATCATCATCGTCCAGGAGATTCTCCACTGATTCTCCTAGACCGATGTATCTCTTAGGTTGTCTACTAACCCTCCCACTATGACGAGGAATGATAGGTTTTTGATCTTGTGATAGTGCAAAACTTACAATTGGGCTAGGTTGTAAAACCTCTGGTGGAATTGTATCTTTTGACATCTCATTCAGGACAATTGTACTTTTAGGTACAAAATCATTCATATAGTCATTTTCCAAAAATTTAGCATTTGTCGAAACAAATACTTTAAGATCTGAAGGACTATAGAAATAATATCCTTTAGTTCCTTTTGGATACCCCACAAATATGCATGTTTTTGAACGGGACTCTATCTTTTTTGTCTTTTCTTTTAACACATGCGCAGGACAACCAAATATCCTAAAGTGTTGTAAACTAGGTTTACACCCAGTCCACAACTCATGCGGTGTTTGAGGAACTGACTTAGATGGTACATCGTTTAGAATGTACATTGCAGTTTGTAAAGCATATCCCCAAAAAGAATTAGGAAGCGTTGAATAACTCAACATAGACCTAACCATGTCCAAAAGAGTTCTATTTCTCCTTTCTGCCATCCAATTTTGTTAAGGTGTACCTGGCGCAGAAAACTGAGAAATTATCCCATTATCAATAAGATATTGCTGAAACTCACCAGATAGATATTCTCCACCACGATCAGATCTCAAGATTTTTATGTGTTTCTCAAGCTGATTTTCCACTTCAGCTTTAAATGCTTTGAACATGTCAAAAGCATCCGACTTATGTCTCATGAGATTCACATAGCCAAATCTCGAGTAATCATCCGTGAAAGTGATGAAATACTCATATCCACCTCTAGCTTGAATGCTTAAAGGACCACATACATCAGTGTGTATTAATCCTAAACATTCAGTGGCTCTTGTCCCTTTGGTCGTAAACGACCTTCTGGTCATCTTACCTTCCAAACAAGATTCACAACTTGGTAGATCATCAACCTTTAAGTCACTTAAAGGTCCATCACTAACCAATCTTTTAATCCTATTAAGGTTAATATGACTTAGGCGCAAATGCAATTACTCTTTTACGATTAGGTTCCGCTGATTCTATGTCTAACAAGTGAGAGATATTTCTATGCAAAAAGAATAAGTCGTTTTCCAATGTACCTTTGCAAACAAATTTGTTATTCCTACTAATATTAAAATCTTTATTAAAAGTAACCGAATATCCAAATTTATTTAAACAAGAAACTGAAATTAAATTCCTCTTGAATTGAGGTAAGTAATAAACGTCTATCAAATTTAAATGCCTACTAGAATCTAGATAACTATAATATCTCCCAATGCACTGGCAGACACCAACGCTTCGTTGCCCAAACATAAGTTGATTTCATTTTTACTCAGTTTTCTCCTTTCCTAGAACCCCTGCAAGGAATAACAAACATGATTAGTGGCTACAGAGTCTAAGATCCAAGAATTTGTAGAATTTGCCAGAAAACATGTTTCAAGATAATTAACATTACCTTCTTTCTCCTTTTTCTGAGACTTTGGGCAATTACTTTTCCAATGTCCCTTTTCACCACAAAGGAAGCACTTCCCTTTGATATTTGAACCAAATTATAGGTGTGTTTAATATATATCTAGAGGGGGGGTTAATGGGTTGTTAATCCAGTTATTACAAAATTTTCGAATTAGTCAATTTTACAAAAATAACCTCAATTTACAAAACAATAAATCAAGTGTAAAATGCGGAATTATAAATGACACTTGATATTTACGTGGAAACCCTCAATAGGGAAAAACCACGGGCTGGTAAGTGTGTCACACTCGAACCTCGAATCCACTAATTGTGATAACATTTACATCTTAGGTTGACCTCAACCATGCTCGGACTATAACCCGCTACCACTACCCGCAGGCCTGAAAAGTGGACCTAGTCCAATTGCTCATGTGACCACCTAATCTCGGTGTACGACCTAATTCCGGTCATCACACAAGACTTACTTCTCCGAAGAGATCAAACCCTAAGTGAATGTGAAATGATATTCAAATATGCAAATAATGCTAGGGTACACAAAATGCTTATCTAGGATTATATGATATCAATAAAATCAATCCTAGATATAAAAATAGCTATATGACATGGCATACAACTTTAGTTATGTTAAGGATAACCAATCCTAGATACAATAGCTATCAAAGACAATCTCAATCATACAATGAGATTAATTAGCTAGATGGCATATTAGCATGAAATCCTAGCTATCAAAAAACAATCTCAATCATACAATGAGATTAATTAGCTAGATGGCATATAACCATTAAAACCTAGCTATCACAAAATAACCCAATCAACACATAATCTCAATCATGTATGTAGAAATTAATCTAAAAGCATACATGTTTTAAATGAGATAAATTGACAAGCTAGAACACTAATAATGTAAGATAATAGTGAACAACTTACCATACCTTGTGTGTTGAAGAAGACCCATGCATTAGCACATACTAGATGTTCCTAGATGATGTGTAGATGATTATTTATGCATGTGGAAATGGGTTGGGAGAGTTAAAGAAGCAATATTGGTGCTTTCTCTCACCAGGGAACTCTTAATCTCTCTTTAGGGTTTTGTAGTTTTTATTCCTTGAATACAAATGAGAGAAAGAGATATATTTATAGTGCTTAGATGATAGCCCTATAAATTTCATGAATTTCCCTTAAAAAATGAGCCAAATCAAACTCCAAATGAGTGAGATATGGTCAAATTATGAAACAGAGGCAGAGTAGTGCGCTGGTCAATTGCGCTGGTATACTACCCACGCAGGCACCCGCGCACTGGCAAATCAGCACATTAACTAGAGATTCGAGTGCCCCAAAACATGACCAAACAACATCAAAACCTTTCATATGATATATCTTTGGAAAGGTATGGAAGTCTACTTTCTACTCCAATTTATGGAATGACATTTTGATATCTATAGAAAACGTTATGGTCAATTGAGTGACCAATGGTCAGATTCGGATAATAGCTATTATGCCATGTTTTAGTGGTCACTTTGGAGATTTCAAAACCAATCCAAATGGTCATGAAATATTACGAATAATATACCATTGGAAAGGTATGGGTGTCTAGTTTGTACAGAAAGTTTCAAAACTCATTTTGAAACTTTGTGAAAAACGCTATGGTCACAAGACCATGCAAAGGTCAGTTTTGAAAACATTTGAAACATTGAAATCCAATTTTTTGAAACTAGACATTTCACTCCAAATAACCAAACCGAATCTACCATTTATCCAAGAGAAGAATGAGACCTTCTCAAGTGGTCAACCATCACGCTAAGACATGCACACCATCTTGCAAGCGCGGACATTTCCGATCACACAAAAGGAAACGAAT
This sequence comes from Acer yangbiense, assembly GCA_008009225.1. Lineage (NCBI taxonomy): Eukaryota > Viridiplantae > Streptophyta > Magnoliopsida > Sapindales > Sapindaceae > Acer > Acer yangbiense. Next base: position 34,451,305 of record CM017771.1, read on the forward strand.
TACACCATACTTAAAACTATCATACATGAAGTGCAAGTGTGGGAAGTGAATGCATCCTAATGCCAAACATGTCATGGCATTGTCATTGAACAAGATGCACTTAATTAAAACATGCATGAAGAGATAATCAATAACATGAATGCACACATATAAAAACACACAACATACAAGTGTTAGAGATATGCATGAGTTGTGTGTGTGTGCAACTAGATCTCTTCAAAGCAAGTAAGCACTAAAATATACCTTTGGTGCTTCTTCTCTTGAGGTCTTGAGAGGGCCTTGGTTGTGCAAATCACCAACCATCAAATGCCTAAACTACCCTTACATCAAACCCCAATATGTGGTTTGTCCACGAAATAAGCCAATCAAAATATGAGACCTTACAATCTTGGTTACTTTTTTGGTCTCCTTCTTGGTAGGCCCAAGTTGCTTTTTCTTCTGTTGTTTCTTGACCTTCTTACGGGTCTTAACAGTAGCAACTTTACCAACCATATGAATCTCTTGACCTTTGCTTTTCACAAGGACCTTTTCAACGCTTTGAACATCTTGCATCAGGCCTTGCAAGGTGTATTCCTTATTGTTCAAGGTATAGTCCAACTTGAACTGATCAATGGAATCTGACAGTGAGTTGACAATCATGTCAATTTTAGTCTCACCATCTATCTCGAACCATTGAGTTCTACGATGTTGAGATGTGCTATGACTTTCGTCATGTGATCTTTCACAACCTGTCCAGGTTTCATCCTAAGATTCATAAAAGCAATCACTGCCTCTCTCTTAGTCGACCTAGACCTCATAGCAAACATCTTCTCTAAAGACATCATTATATCAGCAGTAGTCTCCATTCCTTCATGTTGTTGTTGCAACACGTCAGAGATAATGGCCATAATGTAACATTTGGCCATATCATCTGAAGTCCTCCACTGCTCATACTCGTCTCTTTGCACCACATTAGATTCATAAGTAGGAGCAGGTGGTTTAGGAGTAGTTAGAACGAACTTATGTTTTTCAGCTTGCAGCAACAGCCCAATTTTCCTTTTCCATGTGACATAATTATGTCCAGTTAAAGTATTATCTTTTAGGATGTTCATTAGGGATGGGGTCATGATTTTTGAATAAAACAAAACTATATATAAGTAAATAATCATGATAAAGCACTTTCGAATATTTATCTTGAATTAAATAAATAATTCAATCAAAAAATTCAACGGTGATCCAACACCCATAAATGTCACGCCTCCTTTAGGAGTTCGCACCATTTACTAGTTAGACTAGGTCCCACCTAATTGTTAACATAACAACCAACGTTTTTAATTTTAGCCTTGCGATTTTATTGACAAGAACTCTTGGGAGGATATCAATAAAATCACATTGAGTGTGTTACCAAGATATCGACCTTCAATATTTTCCCTCACGAAAATCCCTCATTTGAGAGTAGATATCGTTTGAGTCAATTGTCTAGTCTATCCTTGTAAGGAAGTATATTGCTAAATTCCATTCATGGATACCTCTTGGGGGGTTATCACACAAAACATAAAGCTCAACTAACCTTGGAGACCATAGGTATTTCAAAACATATTCTCCCACTCAATTATTCAAGGCATGTGATTAAATTCCATAGAATGAGTTACCAAGTTATCTACATGCCAATTAGATACCTAAATCATTCAATGCATGTTCATACCAAAAGAGATATATGAGTGGCACTCCTATTCTATATGACATGTTATCAAACAATAACAAATATTGTAATATTTATGGAAAAATAAATAGCCACAATTTTGGTCCATCCTAGAAAAACAAGTAAATTACATTTGTTGGAAATACGAAAACCCTAACTTGTCGGAAGTGGCCGTCTCGTGCGAGCACCTTGGCTGCCCCACCCATGGGCGTGCGCATGCACCCAGCCCCCATGGGCAGCCGTGCGCCCCAAACCACAACAAATGCTGCTGCACGCTCGTTTGCGCGCACGCTTGTTGCTTTGGTGCCCACGGTGTGGGATTGGTACTGGTTGCTTCATTTTTCTGCTTCCAATTCTTCAACTCTTCGATTCTTCGATACTTAAATATATTACAGCAGAAATACTACTGCAGATTTTTTTTTTATTTACTGCAGTATTTTTATTACAATAGCAAAATAATAAAATCTTAGCAACGACCAAGAAGGAAATTATGGCGATAATTGGCCACCCTTCTTGTTACAATTCCAAAACAAAAATACATTGAAATTCTAGGACCAAAATCGAGCAACAACAAATCATATTATAATAACATATATAAATCCATACATCCCAATGTAATTATATATGAGAATACCTAGAGTGTCATCTCTTTCTAAAACATGCATATTCACAATAAAAGAAATAGATTCACGTGTATATATACATCAATTAATCAAGGATACAACCAAGCTCTGATACCAATTGTAGGGAAAATACACACGGCGGAAGCGAAAAATTGATTTCTATAGTTTAAAAATTTTCCTTAAAAGAAGAACCTTAACCCTTGACTAATTAATGTATCACAAAGATATCGTACCTTTTTCCACGTGACGATTGATGTTGCGCCGATTATAATCTGCAAGATCTTCCAATCCAATCACGAATGTGAATCATCTTGGAGTGTGGGCTCCCTTTCTTTGAATTGTGTACCTGAGGATGGATAACAAAAAACTTTTTCTTTTGTTAGTCACAATAATCTTCCTAGAGAAAAATGAAGAACGTTCGGTCACTTGTGAATTCTCAATCTTTTGATCGAAACTCGCGTGAACCTAATTTGAAGTTGTGCACAAAACCTTTTGATGTAAAAGCCACTAGTGCACTATCGAAATAAAACATTTTTTCTCTCTTTTTCCTCTTGGCCGAAAATCACACTAAGTTTAAGAGTTGGATTATTTTTTTCAAGCAAAAGAAATAACTCTCTCCAAGAACATTAGGGGTGGCCGAATTCTATGATGGGGTATATATATGGTGGCCGAAATCCTCACCCCAAGAGGATTAGGGCTGGCCGAAATCTTCCCTTAAAAATATTAGGGTTGGCCGAAATCCTCTCCTAAAGAGGATTCATCCATGTAGCCAAAATCCTCCCCAAAAGAGGATTTGTATTTCACCATAATTCCTATCAACTTTAGAATCCAAATCCTAATCCAACTCTTCAGTGTATTATCCAAATTTATATTGAATATAAATTAAATTGTGACATAATCAAAAACTTCCTAATTTGACTAGATAAATAAATTCATTTTATTTATCTACTTATCAAATAAAGTCTTTTATTCTTATTATACTACCAACAATAGTAAAACACTAAGAGACCTTCTCCTAGTTAGAAAAAGATTTTGACTTTTAATTAAATAATAATTAATTAATTAACTTCCATTTAATTAAATAATAAAATAAAATAATATAATAGGCTAATACACTACCCTTGCCGCCCAAGTACATAACATGGGCCATGTATTATTTTTTCCATTTTATTAAATCCATTGGACCTTAATAAAAAGCCCACATGTGAACTAGACCCATTCTTACTAAAAGAAATAAGTCCACATGCCTTAATACAATTCTAGATGGACCCATAAATTAGTCCAGTAGATTATATCAAGTGATCCATGCAAGTCCGTGTGGATTGGGGATATTGGCGGGCTATTTAAATTTAAGCTTCAATAGATATAACCCAATCACAATCAATAAATGATTCACTTGGGTTCGATCTATTAATTTTAGTTCATTCAACTAAAGAACTAAAATTGCACTCTTAAATAAAGATAGAATAAGTAAATGTTTCTCATTCATACCCTAGACAATCTTATTGGAGATGGTGTATCCTCATGAAAAATATTAGTAATCGCCAAGAGCTCATAGACCGCCTATAGCTCTCCTAGTTACCATATTTACTCATATGACCACATTTTGATCTTGGATATTTTAACTTGTCTAGAAGCCATGTTTCAATAGACACTATCGAAAACTTAATGTTAAGATTTAATATCCAATACCTAAAAATATCCATATAATGATATTTTACTCTCATTTAATAAATGGAGCCACGATATCCATATCTATAAATGAAGTCCTTTATAGATTAGCAAATGAATACCACCAAACTATCGATGATAGACTATGCTATATAATCGTACTCTATGATAGCTCAAATGATAACACTTGTAACCATAAGTCCATCATTTATCTCAGGATTAAGATAGACTATCCGATTGTCCTCATAATGAAAACTTTTATCCATTGACGGTTTCTAGATAAAGTATTTCATTGTGATCCTATTCAATGCACCTAGTGCACTAGATTCTTTTACTCAAAGATACTTTGATAATTTTAGACTCATCATAACACATTTGATCCCACTCAAATGCTAGCAAAAGAATCTACAACTTTAACAATGTAAAGGCGCCCAACCTTTATCTTAAGTTGTCAACATTATTCAAGACTATCTAAAGAATTGTGTCTACCTTATACATAACCAGATGTACGAACAATTCTTTATTTCTCATAGTCTTTTGACCTTATGATTATTTACTTTTGACAATTATAATAAAAATGCTATTAGATTTGTTAAAACAGAAATCACTTTATTAATATGAAAAGATTATCAAAAGCAACATTACACTCTTGCTATTGAGCATAATCCTAACATATCCTTCCTCTAACATGCTTGTTATCTTACATTAATGGTCTGATGTTGGGGTTTTACAGGTTGCCCCGGCTCTTTCTCCCTTCCAATGTGGTCAAGTATGAGGGCTAACGTCAGCCCTTAGTCGAAATCGTCACTTGCTTGGAGCTTCCTAAGTTGTTCCAGGATGCTCTTAGGGGTGTTTAGAGATCTAAACCCAGTTAGACGTGGTGATTAATGCTGGTCTGGTGGACATGACCGATCGGTCTTAGTTTGGGCAATGGGGGGTTCCCAGTGCTACGTCTTAGGTGTAGGGAAAAAAACGTTTGCACGCAGCAGAAGCGAGACTAAAATAGGTTTAGTAGTTTATTATATTTCAAAAATTTTCCATAATTTGAACATTAACCCTCTAATTAATTAACATATAATACTAAAGATATCATACCTTTATCGCGTGATCCGATTGACATTGCGTCGATGGTAATCTGCAAGATCTTCCAATCCAATCACGAACGTGAATCACCTAGGAGCGTGGTCTCCCTTCTCTTTGAATTGTGTACCTGAGGATGGATTAACAAAACTTTTTCTTTTTCGTTAGTCACATTAAGTTCCAAGAGACAACAAAAAATGTTCCGGTCACTTTTGAATTCACAATCTTTAGATCGAAACTAGCGTAAACCTTATTCGAAATTGTGCACAAAACCTTTTGATGTAAAAGTAACTAGTGCACTATCGAAATAAGAACAAACTTTTCTCTCTATTCCTCTTGGCCGAAAATCACACTAGTCTAAGAGTTGGATTCTATTTTTCTCTAGCAAAAGAAAAAACTCTCAAGTCTAAGAACTTGCATTAGGGTTTTAGAATTCTATACAAAGAATATATATATAATGGCCGCAAAATACTCTTTGCACAAAATATATATATATTAGGTCGCCGAAAATTCTTTGCACCAAAATATATATATATATCGTGCACCAATTCTTTAGCCCATATATTATATTCCTATATTGTTGCAGAATCCCACTTGCACATATTATATATGTAGACCGAATTCACTTGCTAATATATATCTTAATATATATCTCGGCCATGTCCATATATATTTCATATATATTTATATATTGTGGCCGAAATCCTTTACCATGTAGGATTTGTGTCTTTTGACTTAAATCCTAACCCTAGGTAGATTTCCTTAGAATTCCAAACTCTAATCCAACTCTTTAGTGTATTTGTGACTAAATAAAAAACTCCCTTATTTGACTAGATAAACAAATTCCTTATTTATCTACTTACCAAATAAAGTCTTTTATATTTATTATACTACCACAATAGTATACTACTAAGAAACATATTTCCTAGAAAAAGATTTTGATATTTAATTAAATAATTAATTAATCAATTAATTAATTTCCATTTAATCAAATAATAAAAATAAAACAATATAATATCATATATATATCTCGGCCATGTGCCATATATATTAATATATCTATATATTGTTTTTCTATTTTATTAAATCCATTGGGCGTTAATAAAAGGCCCACATGTGAACTAGGCCCATTCTTACTAAAAGAAACAAGTCCACATACCTTTCATTAATATATTAATATAATTGATCAGCCCATTAAATAAATAATATGCAAATTATATTCTTAATATATTAAATACAATTCTAGATGGACCCATAAATTGGTTCGGTAGAATATATCAAGTGATCCATGCAAGTCCGTGTGGATTGGGGATCTTTTTTTTTTTTTTTTTTTTTGTTTTTTACTAATTTTTCTTCTGACAGTTTCTGCTACTCCTCTCCTTTCCTCTTCTTCTTCTTCTTCTTCTTCTTCTTCAGGGCCGATGAATCTGGATCCCCTCCCAACCAACTCTCATGTTCCTTCTCCTCCAAAAGTCAGAGCTACCTCCAGATCTCAGTCACTCTCATCAACTCCTCCTACTGCAATTACGGGGTTGGCCTCGTATTCTCTTACTCCACCTCCAGCGAAGGTCGTAGCGCGCCCATCCTTGAGCGAGATGTTGGCACGGGCTACCAAAGCCAAAGTTTCTCCGCTCTCTACTCCGAAACAAGCTTCCAGTGTCGCCGTTGTTCAATCTACAATAATGGTTTCTCCTCCTCCTCCCCCCACTGTTCCAGTTAAGCTTCCAGCTAGGAAGGAAAAAGAGAAAACTGCTACGGCTAAGGCTACCCCCCTTCCGATCTTCCTTCTGGGTCGGGGCCACGAGACTCTAGCCATGAGGAAGTCATCTCTAAGTTCATTTCCGCTTGCCCTGGTAGGGGCCTGCTTCCAATGTCTTCTCTGTCTGCTGATATCTTAGCAACAAAGGGGGCTTCTCTACTTGCTAAGGTATGCTTTCTGACCCTTTAGTTTGTTGAGCCTAAGTTTCTCCCTTTCTTTTTATAGGTATTTTATCCTCTTTCTACTCTTCTGTAGGGTTTCAAATTTGCCCTAGCTATGGGGCAGCAGGTCATTGCCCTGAATGAGGCCAACCTGGCACTTCAAGCTAATTTGGAGGAAGCTAGGAGCGATCTAGCCCGAGCTGAGGAAAATGTTACCTCCCTAGTCCAGGCTGCCTCCGAATCTGAAGCTGGTAGAAAAGCTACCTTGGCGGAGCTGAGTCGGATTACGCACGCCTACGACATAGAAACTATCAAATCAACACGCCGCCGAGTTGAAAGGGAGACCGTCAAGGTAGAGATGGCTGTCCTCCTAGACGACTACAGGTCTTTGCGGGATTCCATGAGCATTTTAGAATCTAGAGTGGATTCTTCCTTTGGGGACGGATATTTCACTGCTTCATATGAAGTTGTCAAAGCTTTCCCTCCTCCCTTCGACTTGCAGACCACCCTCAACTGGGATCGAGATCAGATTATGGCCCGGGCTGCTCAATTTGAAGATCAAGATCATTGAGGTCCTTCTCACGCTGCCATTAATCCTGAATCTATCGAGAAGGATACTCAAAGTCCCCTGGTTGCACAAGGTGATTTAGGACGGGATTCTGTGCATCCTGCTGAGGTAGCGGATCCTCCTGTTGGAGCGGTTGAGGCAGGAGCTAGGGAGGTTCATGATGCTGAAGGTGACAAGGGTAATGAGGAGGAAGGTGGGTCCAGGCAAGAAGATCTGGTGGGATAGAAACAATGAAATGCTTGATTTTTTTTTGTAGCCCGGAAATGGGGACTGGGCACCCTGATTGATTAAATGAAACTCTTTCCCTTTTTTACAACCACTCTGCTTTACTTTTTCATAAGTTTGCTTGTAGAATTTATATCCCGATGTAGGATGATACTTGTATGCTTGGATGTGATTCAAGTAAGGCTTACTTGGACCATTATAACGCTTAACTTCAATCTTGCTTGGTTGACCATAGAAGAATCCACACTTGCCTTATTTTTTGGGAGTCATTCCCGGGTATGAAGCTAGAGCTACATGGATACTCTGATTTAACCATTGTTCGTCTAAGTATGGTGTCTTGATGAATTTTTCAACGAAGATTCCGATGTTTGATGTATGATCATTTATCGGGATAAAGTGCTTGGTATATTGGGATGGTGACTTGGAGGCCACTTTGCTACCAGGATCCCATGTGTGATATGGAGAAGTAATGTACCAGGTATCCCGATTACGTATCTTGACCTTTTAGCGATTCGTCCTGGTAGGCAACTAAGGCTACTTTAGCACCAGGTTTTCCTTGTGGAGATATGGCGATATAACTAAGTGAAGTATCAAGTATCCTAAGGGGACGTCTTGATTCTTTGGCAATCTGTCTTGGTAGGCAACCAAGGCCACTTTAGCACTAGGTTTCTCCTGGAGAGGGGGATTCCCCGTCCGAGGCTTCAGGGGATCCATATAGGTCCTCCTGGTCTTGATAGGGTAGATTCTGGCAGGCGACTACGCCTCTTATGCGTTCAAGCACCAGATCCTTCCTAGAGGAGGGTATACCCCGACCAAGGCAGCAGGAATGCCATGTGGCTTTTTCTAGTCTTGAGGTGATCAGAAAAAATGGTGAAAACTTGCTAGACGAACTTAGGAGAACCACGTAGGAGAATAAAAAGCTGACTTTATTGATTTTCTCAAAAGCAAATACAAAGCAAAATCGGGGTACATATATCAGAAGTGCACCAACCGAAATAACATTCCTCTTCAAACTCTAAGAATAAAACTTCTTAAGGTGATCATCCTTCCAGGTGTGATCTACCGGGTAGCCACCCATGTCTTCAAACTGCTATGCGGGGTACTTGCCAATCTATCCCCGCTCCTCCTGTACATAATCATCTAGCTACGAAATCCTATAGCCCAATTTGTGGGCCACATGAGCGTGCTGCTTGGCTAATGCGGTAGGGTTGGCCGATACTGCATAACAGGTGCGAGCTGCTTATTGATCTCCCCTGACTTCTCCTAACTCGGTTCCAACTAGGAACTTCAGTACGTTGTGATAAATGGATAGGACTCCCCTGATCCCCGATAGGAAAGGTCTTCCCAGGATTGCATTGTAAGCAGATGGGGTATCAACCACTATGAATTCTGTCATAATATTCTGCTGAAGAGGGGCTTCTCCAATTATCACCTGTAAAATATGTGTTCCCACTAGCATCACGGAGTCCCCTGTAAAACCGTACAAGGGTGCAATGCAGCTGTTGTAGCAAGGGTTCTTCAGGTTGAATTTCTCCAATGCTCCTTTGAACAAAATGTCCACACTGCTTCCGGTGTCTATCAGGATATGGTGGACCTGGCAATTGGCAATCTGTACGGTGATCACCATTGGGTCATCATAGGGCTGTACTGTGTTGTAGGCATCGTCTTTAGTGAAAATAATCTGTGCAGAGTGGGGGTACTCTCGTGATCCTCTGGATACTTAGAATACATCTTGACCAGCGGTGAGCTTTGGGATCTTTCTAGCATGGTTCTTTCTTGAGTTGTTGGAAGTTCCTGCTAGAGTTGGGCCTCCGCTGATAGTGTGAATAACCTGAATTTGTTGCATCAAATCCTTCCCTTCGTCTTTCCTCCTTTCTTTTGCATCTCGCATTTCCTCCTGTACCTCTTTCCTTGCCTTGATGCTATCTCATACCTGTTGTAAGAATTCAACTAGGAGTCCTCCTCGCACCAATCCCTCGATCTAGTTACGGAGGCTGTAGCATTCAGATGTGTTGTGTCCGACATCCTCATGAAAATCGCAGTACTTGTATCGGTTTCTTTGATCAGCCGGGACCTTCATTGGGCCAGGCTTTCTGAGCAAGCCCTTATCATGAATAGCCAGATATATGGTCTCTCGGGAGGTATTGAGAGGAGTGTAATGATTGTACCAGTCTTCCTCACTTGATACCCGTGCTACTTCTCTTAGAAAAGGTAATGCTCGGGGTGGAGTCCTTCTAGCCGGGTATCTTTCCCGGTGTTGGGAAGGAGGTGGCCTATATGTCGATTGGTTCGGAGGGGAGTTCTGGAACTTCTTTGCAGGTGCTGATTTTAGATAATCCTTCTTAGGCCACTTATATGTTCGGGCTTCATCATGTTCAACCTTGACTCGGAGTTGCTCATCTATGTCCACCTGTTCTAGCGCCTTGTCATAGGCCTCCTGGTAAGTCTTAGGTGGATGCTTGGCAAATGATCAGAACAATCTGCCGACCCACAAGTTTCTTCTGAAATTGGCAAGGGTCTCCTTCTCAGCAAACACTCCCATCTGGATCACTTCCTTGTGGAACTTTTCTATGTAAGACCTCAATGTTTCACCCCGCTCTTGGATCACATACTGCAGTAGTACAGGGTCCTTAGGGCGAGGCTAGATCCCCTGAAATTGAGCACAGAAATCTGTAGTGAGCTTTGTAAAGGAATCCACACTACCTGGAGGTAACTTTTTGAACCAAGTCTTCGCACAGTCGGTCGGAGTGGAAGGGAACATTTTGCACATAGCTGACTGGGCAGCGTTATGTATTTCCATCTGGTGGAAAAAGCTCTCCATATGACTCACGGGATCCTCTGATCCGGAATACTTCTCGGTGGGCATTTTAAATTTGGGGGGTAGCTCAGCTTCTCGAATCCTTCTGGAGAAACGTGCATTCATTTCCCCCAAGGGTTTTTTCCGGGTACCCTGGTGTTTCCCCTTCTTCAATTCCTAGAGTTCCTTTGCCATCTTGGCCATCTGATCCTCAAGGCGTTTGGATCCGTGGTGTCTGGATCGGGCTACAGAGCCTTCATTGTCTGAAGTTTCTGACTCCACAGCTGGTTCCTTGCGTTCCTCCCTCCGAGGCCTGGTATCTCGCTGGTTCCTCTTAGATCCAGTACTGCCACCTGTATCGAACTGAGGGTTCTTCCTTTCTGTTGTCGGCCTTGTAGGGAAAAATACCATAGTACACGCAGCGGAAGCGAGACTAAAAATAGATTTAGTAACTTTTAAAATTTTTCCTTTTTATGAACCTTAAACCCTTTAATCAATTAAACACATATATTATCTAACAAAAGAATAATACCTTTTGTCGCGTGATCCGATTGACTTACGTCGATGGTAATCCGCAAGATCTTCAATCCTAGCACGAACGTGGATTACCTAGGAGCGTGGTCTCCCTTTTCTTTGAATTGCAAACCTGTGAATAGACAAATAAACTTTTCTTTTCTTTGTTAGTCACAAAAACAATCAAAAGAAGACTAAAATTATTCCGGTCACTTTTGAGTTCTCAATCTAATGATCAAAACTCGCGTGAACCTAAATCGATGTTGTACACACAAGCTTATTGATGAACAAGCAAATAGTGTACCATCAAAGAATAATTTATTCACTCTTTTATGTTTTTTTTAGTAGAATAAAATTAATGCTCTCTATGAATTAAGAAGAAGAAGAAAAATTGTCTCTCAAGCACAAAGCATAGGGTGGCCGAATTCTATACATATGAATATATAGGTGGCCTAAATTTTCTTCTCTTTTCCTATTAGGGTTGCCGAAATCTTGCTCTCTTTTTCTACTAGGGTTGCCGCAAATCACACTCCTGAAAGGAGTTTGTGTTGCACCATAATTTCCATAAAAGAATAGACTTCAAACCCTAATCCAACCCATAGATATTTTATTCTTTTTATTGACTAAAATAAAAGACTTCTTATTTGATTAAATAAATAAAATTAATTATTTATTTTCTTACCAAATAAGTCTTTTACTTTTAGTATACTACCAACAATAGTATAAGACTAGGAATCATATTTCCTAATCAGAAAAGATTTGTTTCTTAATTAAACAATTAATTAATAAATTAATTAATTCTTATTTAATTAAAACAATGAAAACAAAATAATATCTTAGGTTAAAATATTAACCTTGCCGTCCCACTTGAATAAAATTGGGCCTAATATTATTTTCTTATTTCATTTAATCCATTGGACTTTAAATAAAAAGCCCACATGTGAACCAGAACCATTCTTACTAAAAGAAACAAGCCCACATGTCTTTTATTAATATATTAATATAATTGAGCAGCCCATTACTTAAATAATGTGCAAATTATATTCTTAATATATTAAATGCAATTCTAGATGGACCCTTAAATTGGTCCGGTAGAATATATCAAGTGATCCATGCAAGTCCGTGTGGATTGGGGATCTTGGCGGGCCATCTAAATTTAAGCTTCAATAGACATAACCTAATCACAATCAACAAATGATTCACTTAGGTCCGATCCATTAATTTTAACTCATTCCACTAAAGAGCTAAAATTGAACTCTTAAATAAAGATAGAAAAGGAAGATGTTCCTCATTCATACCCTAGACAATCATGTTGGAGATAGTGTATCCTCGTGATTAATATCAGTAATCGCCAAGAGTTCATAGACCGCCTATAACTCTCCAAGTTACCATATTTACTCATATGACCACGTTTTGAACTTGGATATTTTGACTTGTCCAGAAGCCATGCTTTCAATAGACACTATCGAAAACTCAACGTTGAGATTTAATATCCAATTACCTCAAAACATCCATATGATGATATTATACTCTCATTTAATAAATGGAGCCACGATTTCCATATCTATAAATGAAGTCCTCTATCGATTAACAAATGAATATCACCAAACTATCGAGGATAGACTATGCGTTATAATCGTACTCATTAATAACTCAAATGATATCATTTGCAACCATAAGTCCATCATTTATCTCAGGATTAAGATAGACTCTCCGATTGTCCTGATAATGAAAAGACTATTATCTATTGACGATTCTAGATAAAGCTTTTCATTGTGATCCAGTTCAATGCACCCAGTGCACTAGTTCCTTTTGCTCGAAGACACTCCGATGATTTTAGACTCATCATATCTCATTTGATCCCACTCAAATGCTAGCAAAAGAATTCTACAACTTTAACAAGATAAAGGTGCCCAACCTTTAACTTAAGTTGTGAACATTATTCAAGACAAACTAAAGAATTGTGTCTACCACATACATATCCAGATGTACGAACAATTCTTCTTTTCTCATAGTCTTTAGACCTTATGATTATTTACTTTGACAATTATAATATTAAACTATAAATGCTATACGATTTGTTAAACCAGAAATCACTTTATTAATATGAAAAAGATTGTTAATTACAACATTACACTCTTGCTATTGAGCATAATCCTAACAGGCCTAGTTATGGGCTAGATCCTTCTAGGCGGGATGTCGAAAGCTGATTTGACCAGTCGAGGTTGAAACAAATTATAGCACGGTGTGTATAAAACTATCTAGAGGGGGGGTGAATAGATTTTAAGCTTTTTACCCAATTTTTCGTGATAGTCAAAATTACGAAATTACCCCTAAATAGATAAAGCAATAAATCAAGTAAAATATGCAGAAATTAAATAACACTTGATTTTTACGTGGAAACCCTCACGGGAAAAACCACGGGCTAGTAAGTAAGCCACACTCGAACCTCAAATCCACTAAATGTGTAAAACGATTACAACCTAATCCCAGAAGTAATCACACACCTACCTAATCCCGGTATGAGTGAACCTAGTCCAATTTGCTTGCGTTCTAAGCAACCTAATCCCGGATGCTACACACAAGACTTACTTTCTCCATGAAGAGAATACAACCCTAAGTGAATATATGAATATCCAAATGCAACATAGAGCAAGGGAAACCCTATATGCTTACGTTCTAAGTATGAATTCTGAATATGAACTTTCTTAATTGACCTAAAGACAAAATGGCATATATATAGGGGGCCAAATCAAAGTGTGGTCGTTTAAGTAAGTTTCAAAGAAACGCGCCGATCGACGGTTTAAATCGGCGGCCAGGCCGCCGATCATGACCTCTGAATTGAGCTCGTGAAGAACAGAGCATAAACGGCGGTTCATTCGGCGGTTTCGTGACCGTTGATTGCAACCGCCGAATCAAAACAGAGAGATTAAAAACAATCAGGTATGAACGGCGGTTTCGAACGGCCGTTTCATGGCCGCCGATTCAACCGTCGAATTAGACTGAGAGATAAATCAATCAGGTCTTGAATCGGCGGTTTAGAACGGCGGTCATGACCGCCGATCTTAACCGCAGAAATGCTTCAGACCAATCTGGACTGAAACGGCGGTTTCATTCGGCGGCCAGGCCGCCGATCATAACCGCCGATCACCTAGAAAGGTGAAAACCAAGGAGAAGCCAAGGGCATTCTCCATAGGCAGTCCTCGCGCTAAACCAAGCACATTCTAGTGCATGCGCGGATGTTTCCAAAAGTTATCGGGAAACGAATTACACGACAACATGACACAATTACACACAACAAAATATGATAAATAAGTGCAAGTGTGAAATGTGACAAGTGAAGAGAATGCACACATATGCAATGAATGTTAAGTGTGTGTGTGCAACTAATCTCTTCAAAGAAAAGTAAGCACAAAGAAATTTACCTTCGGTGCTTATCAACACGAGGTCTTCAAAGGGCTTCGAACAATAAGACCGATACTTAGGCTACCCTTACAAAGAACCCCAACATGTGGTTTGTCCACGAAATGAGCCAATCAACAAATGGGAACCTTACAATCTCCCCCTTTGGCTATTTTGTGACAAAACCACCACTCACATTGATTCCTCACAAAGAAATAGAAACTACGGGACAACTATGATATTCTACAACACAAAGAGATAAGAAAATAAAACTTTAAGTCTTCAATCTCTTGTAGAATAATCAAGCCCTGTAAATAAGATTTCTATGTTTTCCAATACAAGTTAAATGTGAGATTAATCAAGTGATATCAAAACAAGCATTTGCATTTTTAGAATTTAGGCACAACATTACAAAATATATGCAATGTATGATAAATGCAATGCTCCCCCTCAAAGGGTTACTCCCCCTCAATGTGTTATCTCCCCAATGTGCACAATTGCAACACCAATTTGCATCTCCCCTTACCATATACTACTCCCCCTTTTTGTCATAATATAGGCAAAGGAGTAGTCCCTAACCGGGTCACTCATAGTAACGAGAGATAGTAGCATGCAAGATTTGCATAATTAATATAAGTCACTTTATGCATCTCAATTTAATCGGAGAGAAACAAGGAGATTTATTTGAGAGAAAATGTGTGAATCAAACATGCTTTGCATACAAGACATGTAGCATTCAAGTCCAAAATACAATGGTATTTGGCAAAGCAAATGACAAAGGTTTCTAATAGGAATTCAAACCAATTTCACCAATGTCATGAGTAAAGCAAGGATATAGAATACATTGATTTCAATATAAGAGCAACTATATCCAACTTTATAAGCGAAACATGGCATGAGCAACTTTGCACCCTTTTTTATTTTTCCGGATAAGATATCCGTATGATAGTAGCCATGTTCAACCAATAAAGAAAGAGAGACATTTGGAATATAAATTCCTTTGAACGGATACAAGATCCTTTATTCATTTTGAGTCTCATAAGCTTTCACACAAGTTTTGCATTTTTAAGAATATGCAATCATCAATTCATGCTTTTCATGTGAGCATGTTATATGAATTTCATGCTTTTTCATTTGACATTAGCATGTTATTAAAGAATCATCATGTCATGGAGATAATCATAGGTCATTCAAATCATACTTCCTATATACATCTCCTAGTCCAAAAATGCATGTTTGAACATAAATATGACATGGATTGTAAACAAGCAAGGTTCACACTTATTGAATTGAAAACATATATACATATGTGCAACCAAGCTTACTCAAGCAATTAAAAGAAGAGGCATAAGATATTTCAAATTTTTTGCAAGTGACAAGAATGCAAACTAGCTCTCTTTGCTTGAGTTCCCCATATGGGGTCAATCATAGAACATCACTCCACAAGACATATCCCAATAGATCTACTAAGAGTTTTAAATCGAGTAGCATCTAAGGGTTTAGTAAATAGGTCCGCAAGTTGATCATTAGTACCTACATGTTCAAGTACTATGCATTTATTTTCAACAAGCTCTCTAATGAAGTGATGGCGGATGTCAATATGCTTAGTTCTAGAATGTTGCACCGGATTCTTGGAAATATTAATGGCACTCATGTTATCACAAAAGAGAGTGAAAGTACCTTGGTTGAATCCGTAATCTACTAGCATTTGCTTCATCCATATAAGTTGAGTGCATCCACTCCCCGCGGCTATGTACTCGGCTTCTGCCGTGGACAAGGAAATCGAGTTTTGCTTCTTGCAAAACCAAGACACCCTAGAAAGAAGCAACCGCCCAATGTGCTCTTCCTATCATCACAATTTCCTGCCCAATCCGCATCACTATATCCTACAATACTAGGATTAGTGTCAAATGAGTACCAAATCCCATAGTTAGAAGTCCCATTCACAAAGCGAATGACTCTCTTAACCGAAGAGAGATGGGACTCCTTGGGATCGGATTGGTACCTAGCACAAACTCCTACACTAAATGATATATCGAGCCTACTTGCGGTCAAATAGAGCAAGCTCCCTATCATGCCACGATATAAGGTTTGGTCCACACTTTTACCGCTAGCATCCTTGCTTAGCTTCAAAGTGGTGCTCATAGGAGTGTCACAATGTTTGGCTTTTTCAAGACCAAACTTCTTCACAAGGTTTTTGGCATATTTGGCTTGGATTATGAAAATCCCATTATCTAGTTGCCTAATTTGCAAACCTAGGAAGTAATTAAGCTCACCAACAAGACTCATCTCAAATTCATGAGACATAACATCAACAAATTGTTGGACCTTGGTGTTGTTGGTGGAGCCAAACACTATGTCATCGACATATATTTGAGCTATGAAAAGCTCATCATTGTCTCTCTTGATGAATAGTGTCTTGTCAACACTACCTCTTGTGTAGTTATTGTCAACAAGAAATTGAGTGAGGCGCTCATACCAAGCCCTCGGTGCTTGTTTCAACCCATATAGTGCCTTCTTGAGGCGATAGACATGGTTGGGGTGGTGAGCATCCACAAACCCCTTGGGTTGTTCAACAAACACTTCCTCTTGCAAGAAGCCATTAAGGAAGGCACTCTTGACATCCATTTGGTGTAATTTGAACTTGTGCACACAAGAAATGGACAAGAGAAGCCTAATAGACTCTAAACGGGCAATGGGAGCAAATGTCTCCTCAAAGTCGATACCCTCAATTTGAGAGTACCCTTGTGCTACAAGTCTAGCCTTGTTCCGCACTATGTTGCCATCCTCATCGGATTTCTTCCTAAATATCCATTTAGTGCCTATGACATTAGTGGTCTTAGGCCTAGGAACTATAGTCCAAACCTCATTCCTTTTGAATTGGTTTAGCTCTTCTTGCATGGCAAGAACCCAAAATTCATCATTTAAGGCTTCTTCAACCTTTTTGGGTTCAATTTGAGAGGTGTAGCATGTGTAGCTAATAAGATTAGCAAGTTGACGTCGAGTCCTAACACCCTCATTTACATCTCCAATAACATCCTCTTTGTTATGGAGTCTTCTAACCCATGGAGCGGGTTCATTAGAGTCCAAGAGAGGGACTCTAGTAATGGGTTGTGTGACTTCATCATTTTCATTAGATGTCCCAACATTGGGAGTCACCACAACCCTCTCTAAGGGAGAAACATCACTAAAAACAACCTCCTCCTCATGATCATTAGACTTGAGCCTAGTATCATCAAATACGACATTGGATGATTCCATAACACTTAGAGTTTTTAAATTGAAAACTCTATAGGCTCTACTATTCAAGGCATAGCCAATAAAAATACCCTCATCACTCTTAGCATCGAATTTGCCAAGTTGATCACGGTCATTTAAAATGTAGCATTTGCTTCCAAAAGTGTGGAAGTAGCTAACATTTGGCCTCTTGCCTTTCCATAACTCATAGGAGGTATTTCTAGTACCGGGCCTTAGGAAAACACGATTCCCTATATAGCAAGCCGTATTGACCGCTTCGGCCCATAGGTTCCTAGGGACATTGTTGCTAAGCAACATCACACGGGCCATCTCTTGAAGGACCCTATTCTTCCTCTCAACAACTCCATTTTGTTGAGGTGTCCTAGGAGCCGAAAACTCATGGGAGATACCTAAACCATTACAAAAGGTTTCAAAGGTAGCATTCTCAAATTCCCTCCCATGGTCACTTCTAATCCGTTTTATGCTTTTAATATTAGAATTCATTTCATTTTGTATTTTATTACAAAGCATTTTAAACTTATCAAAAGTTTCGGATTTTTCTCTAAGAAAATATGTCCATGTGAACCTAGAGAAATCATCAACACATACAAAAATGTATCTCTTTCCACCCAAACTTTCGGTTTGCATAGGACCCATGAGGTCCATGTGGAGAAGCTCAAGAGGCTCCTTGGTGGTGAGATACTTACCTTTTTTGTGCATGCTTTTAGTTTGCTTTCCTTGTTGGCAAGGTCCACAAACACCATTGGCTTTCTTCCCAAGCTTAGGGAGGCCACGCACACAATTGAACTTTCCAAGGGTTCTTAAATCCCTAAAGTTCATGTGGCCAAGTCTTTCATGCCACAACTCTATTTGCTCATCCATGGACACATTGTTTGAGACTATTCTAGCTTCAAGACAATAGCAATTGTCGCTAGATCTCATACCTTTCAATAAGGTTTGTCCATCGGGCTTTAGGATCGAGCAATCATCTTTACAAAACAAGACGGAATATCCTTCATCACTTAGATGTGAAATGCTTATTAAATTGGCTTTCAAGCCATCAACAAATAAAGCATCGGATAAGGAGGGTAATCCGGGAACGGAAATGGTTCCTTTCCCTACAACTTTCTTTTTGGATCCATCACCAAAAGTGACATATCCACCTTCCTCCATAACAAGAGTCTCGAAGAAACTCTTGTTTCCCGTCATGTGCCTAGAGCACCCACTATCTAAATACCAAAAATTAGAAGAATTTGCCTTCAAGGCTATTTGAGCAACATGGCAAACAATTTCATTCTTTCTAATCCACCTAGAAACAATCTTAGCTTTCTTAGTGGTTTTTGGTACATGGGATCTAGATGTCCTAGGATCATGCATAATAATATTATCATTCCTAGGAACATGCATCATGGCTCTTTTCTTTTTCTTCTCTATCATGCTTCTAGTTTTGCACATTTTTATATATCGAAAGCAATGTGGTCTAATATGACCATCAAATCCACAAAAGTGACATATAGGAGTAAAATAAGGAATCATACCTTGTCCTTGTCTTTGTGGATGAAAGGGTTCAATCCTTCTTCGTTGTTGAACCGGTCTTGGTTGCTTCCTAGCTTGAGGTTGCATGATAGGTCTCTTTCCTTTGTGAGCCATTTGAGGAGGAATGTTGGCTTGAGGGACCCTAGGAGGTTGAGCTTGAGTTTGCCTTCTTGGCCCCATCTTCACTTGTGCATTTGAACATTGTCCTACTTCTAACTTCTTCCTAGGAATTTGCACATATGAAGTTTCTTCGTTCTTCAAACCCTTGACAAACACGGTCTTGTTAGAGGTTGAGATCTTTTTGTCATCTTCATACCCAAGACCCCTCTTGTCACATGGACTCTTTCCAACACCAAGCATATGGTCAAGCTTCTTGGTGCTAGAATCCATCCTAGTCATAGAATTTCTAACTTCTTCAAGCTCCCTCTTTAGACTTTCTTCATTCCTCCTAGATAAGACTAACTCCTCTCTTAGCTTATCTTCTATCTTCTTGAATTTTTCCACTTGTTCACCTAAGTGGTCATTATGAGATGCAAGCTCAAGATTTTCTTCTCTCAACATCTTGATCTTTCTTGTGCTCTTGATTGCTAAATCATTAAACTCGGTATGGCATTTAGCAAGCACCTTTTTCTCCACAAAACTACTTATGGAGTTAGACGAGGAATCACTTTCTTTTTCACTTGAGTCATTTTCCTCTTGACTCATTTCCTCTCTCTCACTAGCACTTTTGCTTTTATGGGAGGAGGCAAAAGCTAGGAGATTAGCCATGAGCTCTTCATCACTTGAAGACTCATCTCCCTCAATGGAGTCATCACTACTTCCACTCCAAGTGGCGGCCATCACTTTTCCCTTTTTCCTCTCATTGTGATTTGCACATTCGGGGGCAAAGTGACCTATGCCACCACACTCGAAACATCGGACCCCTTTCCTTTCGGTCCTTTCTTGCCTAGGTTCAAACTTCTTGAAAGTGCCATTTTTCTTCAAATCTTGACCTTTTGATCCAAGGTCCTTTCTTCTAAACTTCATAACCTTGTTGAACCTTTTTACAAACAAGGCAAGGTCTTCATCCGAGTCAACCTTCTTTGCCTCATTTTCATCCTTGGAGGTTTTTAAAGCAATTCCTTTTTGCTTTTTAGTGGGTATGGAGATAGGCCCTTTCCTATACTCATAAGCTAGAAGTCTCCCAATCACCTCACTCGGCTTCATATCCTTATAACCATTATTTTCTTCTAAAGCCGTCACCTTCGATTCAAACCTATCGGGTAGAGATCTCATAATCTTTTGCTTAATTCTCCTATCCGAATATGGATCACCAAGTTGATGGCTTTGGTTGACTATATCCATCAACTTGATCTCGAAGTCGTTGAAGCACTCATTCTCCTCCATCTTAAGCATCTCGAATTGAGTTTGGAGGACTTGAAGCTTAGAGTCCTTCACCACTTCGGTTCCCTCATGTGCAATCTCTAGGATGTCCCAAGCCTCTTTAGCTATCCTAGTATTTTGAATCAATTTATATTGATTTTCATCCATAGCACACAAGATGGCATGCATCGCCTTTCTATTCCACTTTGAAGCCTCAAACTCTTACGCGTTCCATTGCGCCTTAGGCTTCAATACTTCTTCTCCTCCACCATCGGGAGTCATCTTGGGTAGATCATATCCGTCTTCAACCGCCATCCATGCACGGTCATGAATTTGGCATATGTAGGATTCCATCTTCCCTTTCCATTGGGAATAGTTCAATCCGGTAAGAAGTGGAGGCCTTGTGCTTGAGGCACCTTCGTTGCCACCACCATTTCCACCGTTTCCACTCATAGTGTTTATGAATGAATGAAATGAATGCAAATGTATGAATGATCAAAAATCACACAAAATGCAAAACACACCAAAATAAGCAAGGATCACCTATGTATGTCTAGGAACCCGCTCTGATACCAATTGAAACAAATTATAGCACGGTGTGTATAAAACTATCTAGAGGGGGGGTGAATAGATTTTAAGCTTTTTACCCAATTTTTCGTGATAGTCAAAATTACGAAATTACCCCTAAATAGATAAAGCAATAAATCAAGTAAAATATGCGGAAATTAAATAACACTTGATTTTTACATGGAAACCCTCACGGGAAAAACCACGGGCTAGTAAGTAAGCCACACTCGAACCTCGAATCCACTAAATGTGTAAAACGATTACAACCTAATCCCAGAAGTAATCACACACCTACCTAATCCCGGTATGAGTGAACCTAGTCCAATTTGCTTGCGTTCTAAGCAACCTAATCCCGGATGCTACACACAAGACTTACTTTCTCCATGAAGAGAATACAACCCTAAGTGAATATATGAATATCCAAATGCAACATAGAGCAAGGGAAACCCTATATGCTTATCTAAGATGATTAATATGCAATTAGAACAATCCTAGATATCAAAACTAAATGACATGTCAAATAGTTTAGCTAATCAAGATTAAGCACAAAACTTAATTAGCTATCACAAAACAACTTCTCAAACATACATCATACTAATCTCAAACTTGTATTCAAAGTATATAAAATAACATACAAGTAATTAATTGAGATTGCTAGCTAAGAGAAACACAAAATATGTAAGATATTAGTGAAAAGCTTACCAAGCAAAGTATGATGAAGAATCCATGCAAGATGACATCTAAAAGATCAAGGATGATGCTAGATGATGATTGATAATCATGAAAAAGTGTTTGAGTAATAAAAAATGAGTTCTTGGAATTTTTCTTCTCTTTGAAAAATATCCTAAGTATGAATTCTGAATATGAACTCTCTTAATTGACCTAAAGACAAAATGGCATATATATAGGGGGCCAAATCAAAGTGTGGTCGTTTAAGTAAGTTTCAAAGAAACGCGCCGATCGGCTGTTTAAATCGGTGGCCAGGCCGCCGATCATGACCGCCGAATTGAGCTCGTGAAGAACAGAGCATAAACGGCGGTTCATTCGACGGTTTCGTGACCGCCGATTTCAACCGCCGAATCAAAACAGAGAGATTAAAAACAATCAGGTATGAACGGCGGTTTCAAACGGCGGTTTCATGGCCGCCGATTCAACCGCCGAATTAGACTGAGAGATAAATCAATCAGGTCTTGAATTGGCGGTTTAGAACGGCGGTCGTGACCGTCGATCTTAACCGCAGAAATGCTTCAGACCAATCTGGACTGAAACGGCGGTTTCATTCGGTGGCCATGTAACCAATCATAATCGCCGATCACCTAGAAAGGTGAAAACCAAGGAGAAGCCAAGGGCATTCTCCATAAGTGGTCCTCGCGCTAAACCAAGCACATTCTAGTGCATGCGCAGACGTTTTCAAAAGTTATCGGGAAACGAATTACACGACAACATGACACAATTACACACAACAAAATATGATAAATAAGTGCAAGTGTGAAATGTGACAAGTGAAGAGAATGCACACATATGCAATGAATGTTAAGTGTGTGTGTGCAACTAATCTCTTCAAAGAAAAGTAAGCACAAAGAAATTTACCTTCGGTGCTTATCAACACGAGGTCTTCAAAGGGCTTCGAACAATAAGACCGATACTTAGGCTACCCTTACAAAGAACCCCAACATGTGGTTTGTCCACGAAATGAGCCAATCAACAAATGGGAACCTTACAGAGGTCTAGGATCTCCAGGGTGATCCGGCTCTAGTAGAGGCGGCCCGAGTCTATCAAAGACAGGTACCCGGGTACTTGGTCTAGCCCCTTTTGTGAATCTGGGTGCTTCAAAGGATATTCCCTAGGCAATCATCCGGAGACAGACGCTCTCTACGTAGGCAGCAGCATGTTGTTCCATGGCATCCCGATTTGTCTCTGGGACCACGGGGTCCTATGGTGTTGATCCTGGATTAGGTGGCAGAATTGGTGCCGGGATCTAGCATCTTGTCCCTTTCTTTTTTCCCTTGATTTCTTTGGGTGGAAGCGAGGGAATGGGGTGCCGAGGTGGCAGGCTACCCCTGAGAGGACCGGAGTCTCATCTTCTACTTCTTCTGGGTAGAGCTTGGTAGCTTATTAAGGGTGGGGATTTTTCCCACAGACGGCGCCAAAGTGTTAACCTAAAATTATCACTGGGGTGATATTTCCAATTAACAACTCAAGCGGGACCAGGATCAGGGTAGATCTTGGTCGGCGGGGTATCAAGTAGTTCGATACCCTGTGCTTCCTAAAGATCCACTAAGAATGGTGTATGATTGTAGTAAGAAGGATGAGTTTAAGCATATAGTAAGATGAACACTTTTTTTAGAATGAACAAGTAACAAGGTTACATTCAATCGATAGTATAACTATCAATATTTAAACAAAAATATGGTAAACTTGATGGGTGATGGTGATGGAGCTTCTCGTGTCTGTCGATAAGTGGAAAAATATGAGGTAGGGTTTTTTTCTCTCCTCTTCTGTGATTATACGATGAATATATATAGGCCCGTGTCTTGCCATGCACTCCTAGAACTTCAGTCTAGGGTTTTAGCAATTTACGGGTCTTTCCTTGACGATCTACGAGTTCGTCGGGGAATTGATCTCTAAAATCCAATAATTCCATTTCAAACTGAAAGAGTTGACTTGGCTTCTGAATGGGATTCTTGAATGGCGGAAGTGCATGTTGAAAGTTCTCATGGTGTGTTTGATATATAAAGCTAGAGGGGGGTGAATAGATTTTATCTAATTATTACCCAATTTTCGCATGCAAGTCAATTTTACGAAAATACCCCTAGCAAGTCAAAAATACATACAAGTGTAATAAGATGCGGAAATAGTAAATGACACTTGATGTTTACGTGGAAACCCTCAACAGGGAAAAACCACGGGCTGGTAAGTGCGCCACACTCGAACCTCGAAATCCACTATATGAAAAGACGGTTACACCCTCAAGTGATTCTCGGACCCTCACCCTAGATAACCTCAGGCTATGGACACTACCAATCGCCACTCTTGGTTCAATCCCTAGTGATATCCCCTGATACACTACTCTTGGCGTGAGCACCCTCTAATCTACCACGCGGGTCTTTTATAGCGGCTCTAGTCCAATTTGCTTGAGGCCTAAGCACACTTAGCCCCAAGACTTCAATCTCTCAAAAGAGATGCACAACCCTATGTGAATATGTATGAATATTCAATTAATGCAATAAGAGCTAGGGTACTCTAAATGCTTACCTAGGATTATAAGATGACAATATAATCAATCCTAGATATCACATATAGCTATATGACATGGCATATAACTTTAGCTAAGTAAAGGATAACCAATCCTAGATACAAAGCTATCATATAAAACCCACAAACATTCAAAGGATTAACTAGTTGATTAAAAAACAATCTATCAACCTAGTTATCAATACATCACACAAGAATGTTCATGGCATAGCTTTTAGGCAATAATGACCTAATCAAATAAGCTATGAAAAATAATCTCAATCAATAAATGAGATCAATTAGCTAGATGGCATATGAACATTAAAGCCTAGCTAACAAATAATAACCCAATCAACACATAATCTCAATCTTATATGTAGAAATTAATCTAAACACATATAAGTAAAATATGAGATAAAATTGATAAGTAGAAACACTAATTATGTAAGATAAAAGTGTTCAACAAATCATACCATGTGTGTTGAAGAAGTCCCATGCATTAGCATATGCTAGATGATCCTAGATGATGCTTAGATGAAGATTTATGCATGTGGGAATGGGTTTAGAGAGATAAAGATATGATCTTTAAGCTTTCTCTCAAGTCTCTCTAAATATCTCTCTAGGGTTCTTATGATCAAAGACTTGTGTTCTGAACCAGAGATAAGGATCTATTTATAGAGACCAAAAACAGGGCAGGTGAAAATACAATTTTGCCCTTGAAACACACCGATCGGCGGTTTCATTCGGCCGCCAGGCCGCCGAATTGAACCGCCGAATGGCTCCCGAGTGGAACAGGGGAACTTCGGCGACTTCGTTCGGCGGTTTCGAAACCGCCGATCCCAACCGCCGTTTTGGACCCGAGAGATATATTTCAATCAGGTCTCATTCGGCGGTTTCGAACGGCGGCCAGGCCGCCGAACGTAACCGCTGATTCACCAAAAATGGTGAAACCAAGGAGAAGCCAAAGGCATCTCCACCGGCGATCATCGCGCAAAACAAAGCACATCAACGTGCACGCGCGAACGTTTCCGAACATCCTTAGGGAAACGAATTACACCACACTAAAAGCTAACATACATGAAGTGCAAGTGTGGGTATTGAATGCATCCTAATGCCTATCATGTCATGGCATTTCATAAAACAAGATGCAATCAATTTAATGCAAGAAGAGACATTGAATAAACAATAAAGCACAATGCACACAAAATATAAACACAACATTCAAGAATAAGAGTTATGCATGTTGTGTGTGTGTGCAACTATATCGCTTCAAGCCAAAGTAAGCACAAGATATACCTTTGGTGCTTGTCCTCTTGAGGTCTTGGAAAGGGTCTTGATCTTCAACAAATCACCTAGACTACCCTTACAACCAAACCCCAACATGTGGTTTGACCACGAAATAAGCCAATCAATTAATGGGAATCCTTACACATGAAATATTTTGTCCTAAACGATGGCGTTCAATGCTTGCCTTCCCTCTTGGCTTGCTGTTCGGGTTATTTGCTTCTTATGTTTGGCGAGGTCAGAGCACTGGGATTTACTATGTGTTTGCCACTGGCTTTTGATGGATCGGGGTACTCAAGTCCTCGCCTTCTTCTTGTTTTTCTCGAATTATTCTGGAACATATCAGGATACCGGGGTACCGGGATATTGGGGTACCAGGATATCGAGGTATCTGGAGGCCGACTAGTATTGAAATTTTGCAACAGTGGAGTCCCCGGGCTTCATTTTTGGGGTTCTCTGGTACTTCCGGGGTCCTGGAGGTTTTGGACCTGGTCGAGGTGGATAGAAATTCACATCCTGGCCTTTCTGTAGGTAGGCGGGGTACCCAGATACCTCTTCCATTATTGCTTTCTACCCCGACTTATTTTTCTGAGGCTAATGGAAAATTCTTCTTTGATCCCTGCCATTTTTTGCGGTTAACAGAAGTCAATAACTTTAAGCAGCTGAGCTCGTCCTTCCAACCACTCGAAGAGGCTTTGAACAATTTTACTCAAACCATCCATCAAACAACTCAAGAGTTGCAACAAAGTAATAAGGAGTTGTCTAATGAACTTTCTAATGATTTATCTAGTGTTGCAGGTGAAGAAGAACAAAAGGAGGAGACGGAAGAAAAAGCAAAGGAAGCGGAAGATGTACCTTTCGAGGAACCGCTCCTATACAAGGAACTCAAGCCTTATGTTTCTCCCATTACTTTTCCGAGCTGCCTACACAAAAGCAAGTGGAATAAGTGGTTTTCTGAACTTATTTCATCACACTTTATAGTGAACATTTACTTGCCTTTGCTTATTGTGTGTAGGACATGCCGGTGCGTGAAATTTTTTCCAAGACCTAATCACATATAGGTGCAAATTCAAGACATTGGAATTTGGTTGAGTCATCCTTGCACGCGTCTTGCCGAGACGTTAAATTAAGCGCTTGGTGGGAGGCAACCCACCTAGGTACTTTCTTTTTAGTTTTTAGTTTTTAGTTTTTAGTTTTTAGTTTTATAGTTTTTTGTGTGTGTTGAGTTCATACATGCCATGCTTTTTCTTTATTCATTGTCCATGCTTTTAATGTCATACAAACATTGAGGACAATGTTTAGATTAGGTTTGGGGGTGTGAATTCGTGTTTGTTTGATTTTTCGATTCATTGACAAATCTGCGAAAAAGTGACATGTTTTGAAAAGTTTTGAGGCAAACGTTTTGTTAAAACTGTATTGATTGGTGAGGAAATAAATTTTTTCGTCCATGCTGTGTTCTTTGTTTTTTCGATACGAATCTAACGGTATTAAGAACGTAAAATTCTGGGCAGTGGTTTAAAAATTACGAATGTTTCTTCGACCAAAGGTCATGGGCAATGCCCTGTTGTTGTGAAATGGTGTGTGCACTGTCTTCGTCGTCTGTTCTCTCACTTTTCCAATGCTAATTTTGAAATATGTTCTACATGAAAAGTGTGTTTTTGCATTTCTATTATCTTGTGCTAAAATATGGTTAACTTTTGTTGAGTCATGTGAGAGATATATGTTAAAGAACAGACATAGGTCAATTTCGAAAGTCATCAGTTTTTGAATTTTTGTCCTCCATGTTAAGATGCTTCTTTTGTATGCTTTAAGAGCCGTAATATATGCTTTATTCACTAGGTTTAAACTAACTTCTTGCCACTTAGAGTATTGCATTGCATTTTTCAAAACTTATGACATGCTCTTGATGTGATAGTGGATAGGATGCATAGTTGGATTGCCTTGATTAATAGTGGAGACTACCCTTGTGAGTTCACTAAGCCAAAAAGCGTACATAAATGACATAATTTGAGGGATATTTTGTTTCTACTCTTTAAACACTCGGTAGATTCTTAACATTAGATTCGATCTCTATAGGTTGTACATTAAGCATTAAAGAACAATTCTCATAAAAAAGACATCACATGTGGACTTTGTTCTTGATTTGGTTGAACCATTAGAAGTGATTTAGGCAATGTGTGCTTGAACTCACTTAAAAGGCCTTAAATATTTCCTACCTTATGTGTGTGCTCCATAGCCCTGTTTGAAGCCAAACACAATAAGCCTTTTTCTTTCATCAACCACATTAACTTAACCCTAATAAACCATAATTTAGCCATACCTTATAGCTTGGGATCATATCGAGGAAGTGATGAAGATGATTGAAGGGAGTTTGAAATAGGTGACTCGTGATGTGCATGTACCAAGAAAAAGCAAGAAGACAAACACCAAAGTGGTGTCAAGAAGAAATGTATTGAAAAGTTGTTATATTAAAAAGAAAAAAAAAAGAGAAAGAGAAAAATGAATGAGATGATGAATCAAATAAAAGAGAAAAGGAAAAGAGCATTACAATGAAGTGATGAGAAATCAAAATCAACTCAAGAAGGAGGATGAATGAAAATTGTTCAAGAAGCCTGGATGCAAGTGGAATGAAGAATTCAAACAAATTCGGCCAAATATGAAGATTGCCAAAGAATTTCCTGATATGATCCTAGGTTTGTTTGCTATCCTTTTCCCGTTCTTTCTTAGCCTTTACCCAATGGCCCCGTTATAACCAAAGAAAAGACCTAATTGATCTTTTGGGGATGCTAGCTCGAGAGTAAGGTAAACATGTACTCTATCTTGTTCTAAATGCTTGATTATTTTCATGAGATCTTTTGAATACAAATCAAGCATTCTTTCAATGATATATTCATATGAGATTATAATTTGAAAATTCTTGTGCATAATTTCTTTCGCATATGCTTGATGAGTGTATTTGCCTAGGTTCTGTGTGAAATATTAGCGATATCTTGTAAGAATTAGAGTTGAGGCGAATTACATCTATGGCGTTTGGTGAATGTGTTTTTGAAGCTAGAATGTCTTAAGCTTGGGCTTTTCATTAAAATTGAGCAATGCATTCAAATTTGTGACATAATTTTAGTGTTTACTTATTGGCTTTAGCATGCATTGGCTTGAATGGTACATGTGAGTTTGCATCTTGATTATTTGGTTTTTCGCAGAAATATGTTTATGGGTAGCATAGCTGTAAACCCTCAGGAGACAACACTCCTCTTACTAGGGACACTTAGAGGTTTAAAGGCTTGTAGCATACGCTCAATGCTATCGTGTTCCCTACGAAAGTGGCTTAGCTTAGGTTTTAATTTTAGGTTTTTGGTTTTAGTTTTGTTTTGCTCGAGGACTAGCAAAAGATAGGTTTGGGGGTATTTGATCGGTCCATTTCTATACATGTTTTAGGCCCCTATTTCCTATTATTTATGCTTTGTTCTCGAGTAAATTAGGTTGTTTAATGTGTTTGTTAAGCATGTGTAGGTCCACTCCATTCAAGTGGTGTTAAATCTTATTTTGGAAGAAAAGGAATCAAAAGATGGAGAAATGGAGCAAATTGGAAGAAACAATGAAAAGATGATTTTCGGCTAGTGCAGAACCTCTATGTTGCGGGGCCCATATCTCTCAGCTTCGATTGAATTGTGTGTCCTACCACCCATGGATTGAAAGCCCCAGAAGTCTAGTTTCTGGCGCACTTTTTGGATCGCAATTCCAATATTCCTAGAAGAGGTTATGACCAATTTCGTAACCAAAGGTCAAAGCTGGAATGTTTACTGCGGCCTAGACCGCCCCCCGTGCAACTTGCCTAGGGAGCGGCCTAGGCAGTGACCCAGAGCAGAAGAATTCCGCTTGACGTGCAGCTACCGAGGCAACTTACCTCCGGAGCGACCCAAGGAGCGGTGTTACGTATTTTTAACGGATTTCAACTCCGATTTGGTCCAGAACTATTCCAAAACTTCCCAAATCAAATCCTAATAACTTTAGAAGATCAAGACATGTTTGGGAAACTTCCTAAACTCAAATTAGGAGTCAATCATCAAGATAGGAAATCCAAGTTAGGAAAGGATTCTCATTCCTTGTTTCATTCTGCTTTCCCACTTGTTGGATTTCCTAAACCTAGAAGAATTGGGGGTTCACAAGGAAAAATCACCTATAAATACTTCCTATTCTTTTCGATTCAAAGGAGACAGCCAAGGAAAGTTCCAAGACACAGAAGGGGGCGGTCCCCCATCACTCCGACCACCACACATCGGGTTTTCTCGACATCTCTTCTATGTTTTTGTTCTCTCATTGACGTGTAACTAAACCTCTAACTAGGGGATTGATGTAATCAATTTTGGACAACTCTATATAATTAATTAGTTTATCTTTTGTTAATCAATTGGGTTTTAGTCTTGTCTATTGAATTAATTGCTCTACATTACTTATTCATATTATTTTGTGTCCTCAATTGATATGGGTTTGTGATTTAATTTATCCATGAGATTAGAGTTTAGATGTGAATGGCCTTTTCCATTTAAACCACAATCATAAGCTTAATAGATTTGAAAGTTAATGTTGCATGGCCTTGCAGCGTTGATTTGGCTTAGAGTTTTGTTCTAAAGGATTTCGTTACCATCACTTGACACATGGCCTTTGTGCGAGTGGTGGGGAGGAGATTCGTTCTTAATTGTTTATCATCAAAACAAGCTATAAACTCTATTGAAGTGTTTATTGAGACTAATTGAAAGCATTTAGTGTCTAAGAAAGGTGCATTGATTCCCTAGTATTTCTCTCCATATATTCATCCCTTGTGTGATCTTTGATTTGATTTGATTTGATTTTAGTTTTAGTTCAGATTCTCATAATTTTGGTTAATATTAGATTTCAACAAACTTCCAAAGAATAGCATTATGCAATTTAGTTTTTTGCACTTTAGAGTAATCCTTGCTAGATTAATTGGTATTCAACCGATAGAATCACCGATCCCAATGAATGAACTTTCTTAATAAATTGAATACAGATTTTACTGCATCAACCAGCGAGGGTTGGGCCCCCACTGATGGTGTTGATGATCTGTATCTGCTCCATTAGGTCATTTCCTTTGTCCTTCCTTCTTTCTTCCGATTCTTATAGCTCTCTCTGGACCTTCTTTCGTATCTTGATCCCATCCCTCACTTGCTGGAGAAATTTAACCAGTAAACCGCCCCTTACCAGTCCCTCGATCTGGTTACGGAGACTGAAGCACTCCTAAGTGTTGTGGCCCACGTCCTCATGGAAATCGTAGTACTTGTATTTGTTCCTTCGGTCTGTCGGGACCTTCATGGGATCAGGCTTCTTCAGGAGTCCGTTGTCTCGGATTGCTAGGTAGATTGTCTCTCTATGGGCGTTGTGGGGGGAGGGGTATAGTTTGTGTACTTTTCTTCGTCTGTCTGGCTCATTCTGGTGACCTCTTTGACAGAGGACGGCATCCACCTGATCTTTCTTGGCGGGGATATCCTTCTCAGGGGTCGGACCCTGCTAGGGACGAGTGGGGGTAAGCGGAAGGTAGACTGGTTTGAAGGGTTGTCTCTACGCTTGGGAACTAGTTCCTTTTTCTTCTTTTGGTGGTTGTCCCCCTTGAGGTGCTTGTTCGAGCGCGACTCGTCGTGCTTTATCTAGATACGGTATTGCTCGTCGAGTTGTATCTGTTCTAGGGCCTGGCTGTAAGCCTCCTAGTACGTATCTGGTTTGCCTTTGTTAAAGGATCGCCACAGGTTTCCTACCCACAAATTCTTTTGGAAGTTGGTAAGGGTTTCCTTCTCGGCGAACACACCCATTTGGATTACCTCCTTGTGGAAGCGCTCCACATAGGACTTAAGCTTCACATAGGACTATGTGGAAGCTTAAGTCCTATGTGGAAGCACTTCACATAGGACTTAAACTTCTCTCCTCAGTCCTGGACCACGTATTATAGCAGGACCGAGTCCTTATTGGGTGGCTTTGCTCCTTGAAACTTAAAGCAGAAGTCCTTTGACAGCCTGGTGAAAGAGTTGACGTTACCCAGTGGAAGCTTCCTGAACCATGTCTTAGTGAAGTCGGTGAGGGTACAAGGGAACATCCGGCACATGGCCTTTCCGGTGGCGTTCTGCACCTCCATCTGCTGTATGAAGGACTCTAGGTGGCTCAAGGGATCTTCTACACTAGAATAGACTTTCTCTGGCATCTTGAACTTAGGAGGGAGGGCGGCGTTGCGGACCTCCCTTGAAAGTTAGGTTTTCATCTCCCCAAGGGGGTCCTTGTTCAAACGTCAATACTTGACCTTGTCTTTCTCTAACTCTGCTAGGCGCTTTGCCATCTTCTTCATCTGCTTTTCTATGTGTCTAAGACCCCTCTCGCGGGACTAAGGCTCAGCTTCCCCTTCTCTTGCCGTTGTTTCGGATGTGGTTGATGCTTCATGTCTGGCTTCTTTATCCCACCTAGGAAGGGTCTGGTTTCTGCTTTGATTCTGGGTGGCCTCCGTCTGGCTCCTGGTTCCAAATCTCTCCTTTGCCCTAGCCATGGCAAGACGACCCTGGTGGGCCGCTGGAGGCGGTGGGGCTCTGGGGGCTCCAGCTTCTGACCGTGCTCTCCGGGGTTTTGGTGCTATCGCTCCTAGCAAGACTCTTGCAAGGCCTAGCTTGTCAAAAATGGCTCTGGCGGAACCCAGCCTGTCGAATCCAGGTGCTCTATTGCTAGGCCCTGCCTCGTTAAGGCGTGAACCAGGTAGTTCCTAGCGCAGTCCTTCCAAGAAGTTGGAGACATGTTGGTCGAAAGTGCCCTGTCGGGCTGGCCCAGGCGAAAGGAGGGCTCCGGCAAGGTTTGCATGGTTTGGTGCTGATCGGTTCATTTATATACATGTTTTAGGCCCCGATTTCCTATTATTTATGCTTTGTTCTCGAGTGAATTAGCTGGTTTAATGTGTTTGTTAAGCTTGTGTAGGTAACATTCCATAAAAGTGGTGTTGAATCTTATTTTGGAAGAAAAAAAGTCAAAAGATGGAGAAAATGAGCAAATTGGAAGAAACAATGAAAAGATGATTTTCGGCCAGTGCAGAACCTCTAGGTTGTGGTCTCAGCTCCGATTGAATTGTGTGTCTTACCACCTATGGATTAAAAGCCCCGGAAGTCTAGTTTCCGGCGCACTTTTTGGATCGCAATTCCGATATTCCTAGAAGAAGTTATGACTGATTTAGTAATCAAAGGTCAGAGCTGAAAAGAATTACCGCGGCCCAGACCGGCCCCCGTGCAACTTGCCTAGGGAGCGGCCTAGGCAGTGACCCAGAGCAGAAGAATTTCCGCTTGACGTGCAGATACCGAGGAAACATGCCTCCGGAGCGACCCAAGGAGCGGAATTACGTATTTTTGGCGGATTTCAACTCCGAATTGGTCCAGAACTGTTCCAAAACTTCCCAAATCAAATCCTAATAATTTTAGAAGATCAAGACATGTTTGGGAAACTTCCTAAACTCAAATTAGGAGT
The DNA here is from genome assembly GCA_008009225.1 of Acer yangbiense. Taxonomy (NCBI): domain Eukaryota; kingdom Viridiplantae; phylum Streptophyta; class Magnoliopsida; order Sapindales; family Sapindaceae; genus Acer; species Acer yangbiense. The sequence continues at coordinate 34,484,511 of CM017771.1, forward strand.
CAATCATCAAGATAGGAAATCAAAGTTAGGAAAGGATTCTCATTCCTTGTTTCATTCTACTTTCCCACTTGGTGTATTTTCTAAACCTAAGAAGAATTAGGGGTTCACAAGGAAAAGTCACCTATAAATATTTCATATTCTTTTCAATTCAAAGACACAGCCAAGGTAGGTTCCAAGCCACATAAGGGGGTCGTCCCCCATCACTCCGACCACCACACACATGGGTTTTCTCTACATCTCTTGTATGTTTTTGTTCTCTCCGTTGATGTGTAACTAAACCTCTAACTAGGGGATTGATGTAACCGATTTTGGATAACTCTATGTGAACAATTAGTCTATCTTTTGTTAATCAATTGAGTTTTAGTTTTGTTTATTGAATTAATTGCTCTATTCTACTCTCTCTGATTATGTTGTGACCGCAAGTGATTTGAGTTTGTGGCTTAGTTTATCCATGAGATTAGGGTTTAGATGTGGATGACCGTTCCATTTAAATCTGAATCAAAAGCTTAATAAACAAGAAAATTGATGTATGCATGACCGTGCTATGTTAATTTGGCTTAGAGTTTTGTGTAAAATATGGGTTTTGACAATTGCTCATTACATGACCGTGTGTGAGTAATAGGAAGAACCCTAGATCATTAATCCATATTCGTTGCATGACCGTGTGCGAGTATTGGAAAGGATCTTTGAACCTAATTGAATTATCTTGAAAACAAGCCCGTAAACTAGATTGAAGTGTTTAACGAGACTAAGTGTGAGCATTGAGTATCTAAGAAAGGTGCATCGATTCCCTAGTACTTCTCTCCATATATTCATCCCTTGTGTGATCTTTGATTTAATTTGATTTTAGTCTTTTAGTTTAGATTCTCATAATTTAGGTTAATATTAGATTTCAACAAACTTCCAAAGTAAAGCATTATGCAATTTAGTCTTTTCGCATTTAGAGTAAATCCTTACTAGATTAATTGGCTTTGACCGATAGAATCACCGATCCCAGTGAACAAACTTTCTTAGTAAATTGAACACAGATTTTACTGCATCAGGTGCTGGTCCCTCCGCTCGTGGCGGATTGCCTTGGGTCAGAGTGCTTTCTAAGGATTCAGCCCCATGAGTGGCCAGGTAAAACAGGTAAAAGCAGTGTTATCCTAAAAAATCCATCGGATGTCTTCGGGACAACGTGGACAACCGATGTCTTCGGATGGGGTAGGGCTTGGCTCCTTTTCCGCCGGGGTAGGTACTAGGGAAAGCCCTTGATCTGATTACTAGGGACCTACGCAAGGCTCTTGGGCTGGTCCTAATGGGATACGAGGTTGAGATGGGTCCTTTAGGGGTAGGACAGAGAAATACTACAACAGTAGAGAAATGCCCTTTTATTGATTGTCAAAGTAATATATTAGAGATGGCCGCTTATGTCACGATCGATATTACAACCACAAGTACAATGAGGGGTGTAGAGAGTGGGTAGTAGCCAAGTAGAACTAACATAATAGGATTAACCTAGGCGGGGTAGTAGCCAAGTAGGGTAAACAGATAGGAGCTTAAACTAGGGGGGATAGTAGCCAAGTAGGGTACACTCATGGGAGCTTAAACCAGGTGGGGTAGTCTTTAGGACTTACTTGAGGTGTCAGAGGCCAACCCTTTACTCTTTGAGAGTTGGGGTATTTATAGTGTGTTAGGTTTTTGGTTTGTCTTGGTATGTATTCTATATCAAAATGATGTTTATCTTGTATCGATTAGTGGTCGTTATCATAATGATTCAAAGCTTCAAAGAAAGACTCAACTACGGTTCATGCAAGGTGGTGGCTTGTTAAGGGGAATTAACTTCATTGCTCATCAAAGGTATATTTGACCTCATTCCTCTTACAAGGCATAGGCACACACACACAAATCATTCATAAGTGTCCCTGCATGGTTGTGCACATTTTATATAACAGATTCACATGTTTTAGTATGCTCATGCATAGAACTCAAATTGTCATACATTGTAGAATTGCATGTTCTAAGACTATGTCTAGGAAACGGCATACATGTGTGATCTTGTGTTTATATGTTTTTGTTTTATTGTATTTGGACTTGAACATGATCTCATTTGATTCCTTATTAAGTCCCGGTCATTTCGGTTACTCATTCATTAGGTTTCAAGTCCAAACGATGTAGCTACACTACTTTGCGTTCTCATTCGTGTAGTTGTGTTCGTCATCATTTTCTAAGATGAATTCTCAACCTTTTGTCAAAGTTTTGTAGTCTTCGTTGTGCGTGATGCAGTCACGATTCGTAATCCGAAAACGGATTCAAAATCAGAGTTTGGAGGCCCGAATACGGGTGAAGAACGCGAGCAGTGCGCGAGAGGAGAAATCATGGCAAAAGGCCAAGCTTGGAGTCCACATGTGGGCCACGTGTGCCACACGTCCAGCACAGTCCTCTGCCTACGTGTGCCACACACGGTCCACACATTGATGGGTGATGTGTCACTTTTTGATTGGTCCCGAAATTTCCCTCTCTCTCTTTTAAATGTCCTTAATTTCCCTCTCATTGATTTTAAGAAGAAAAAATAGAAAATCCTTAGAGCAGAATTTTCTCTCAACTTTTTCTCACCTTCCAAAAACCATAACTTTCTAATACGAAGTCCGAATTGAGTGATTCAAGTTGGAGATTGTTTGTAATTGAGTCCTCTACCTTTTCCAAGTGGTCTTGCAGATGTTTGATTGAGTTTTCAAGTGGTTCTACCCAGAAAACTGAACCAGCTCATGATTACAAGGTAGTGTTCATATCTTTGAGATTTCTTCTCTTATAACCTTCAATTTGCTTGGGGTTTCTTCTTCTATATGTATGTATATGTATGGTGAATGCTATTGAGAAAGATAGCTTCATAATCAAACCTAATCAAAAGTCTAATTAGAGACATATGTGAACTAGTTTCTAGGATTCTAGGTTTTTCACATGATTGAGAGTTGTATTGTGATAAGTTTGATATCTAGGATTATTTGTGACTTGATTGAATCATTTTATAATAAATAATCCTTGAAATGTGTTTTGATCCTTTGATTGATAAAATCTAGGATTAATTCATTTGTATGTGTTTTTAGAGCTATCTAGGATTTAATTGATTAATTCAATATATCCTTGCTCTAATTGTTGGCTAGAATATTCATTGAATACATTTTGTGATTCTAGCATTTTATATGTATGTTTATAACATCTTGAATTTGTGCTTCATGTATGTAAGGTCTCATTTATTTGATTGGCTTATTTCGTGGAAAAACCACAATTGGGGTTCTTTGTAAGGGTAGCTTAGGTATTGGTGTTCATGTTCAATTGCCCCTTGAAGACCTCATTATTGATAAGCACCGAAGGTAATTTCTATGTTCTTACTTGCATTGAAGAGATAGTTGCACACACTCACAACTCATGCATATGTTTAAATCTTGTATGTTGTGTGTCTTATTTATGTGCATTAATGTTCATTAACATCTCTTCTTGCATGCCTTTTTTTTTTATTGCATCTTGTATGTCCAAATGCCATGTTATGCATAGGCTTAGGAGTGCATTTTTGCAAAGGGCGTTCTTCAAAGCGCTCTACAGAAGCGTTGTACGAACAGCGCCCATCGAGGCCTAAAGGAAATGGGATATGCGTTGTACAGACCTGATCGATTTAATCGGTCGCTGTACAGTCGCTATACAAAGCGATGTACGTACAGCGACACTCTGTTTTCCCTAGAAGACAGAGTTGTGGTGCTGTTCAAACAGCGCCAATGACGAAGTTCTTCATTTTTCCCAAGTAGGCGATGTACAAGTCGCTCTATGTACAACGACCTGTACAGCGTCCACGGCAAAAACAAGGGAACTTATTAAAACGAATCACTTTGACTTTGACCCCCCTATATATATGCCTCTATGACTTTAGGTCACTCAAGTGAGTTGATTTTCAGATTTCATACTTAGGATATTTTTCAAAGCAAGAAAAATACACAAGAACTCACCTTTGATTACTCAAACACTATTTCCATGATCATCAATCATCATCTTGTTAGGATTATGCTCAATAGCAAGAGTGTAATGTTGTAATTGACAATCTTTTTCATATTAATAAAGTGATTTCTGGTTTAACAAATCTTATAGCATTTATAGTTTAATATTATAATTGTCAAAGTAAATAATCATAAGGTCTAAAGACTATGAGAAAAGAAGAATTGTTTGTACATCTGGATATGTATGAGGTAGACACAATTCTTTAGTTATTCTTGAATAATGTTCACAACTTAAGTTAAAGGTTGGGCACTTTTATCTTGTTAAAGTTGTAGAATTCTTTTGCTAGCATTTGAGTGGGATCAAATGAGATATGATGAGTCTAAAATCATTCGAGTGTCTTCGAGTAAAAGAATCTAGTGCACTGGGTGTATTGAACTGGATCACAATGAAAAGCTTTATCTAGAACCGTCAATAGATAATAGTCTTTTCATTATCAGGACAATCGGAGAGTCTATCTTAATCCTGAGATAAATGATGGACTTATGGTTGCAAGTGATATCATTTGAGTTATCAATGAGTACGATTATATAGCATAGTCTATCCTCGATAGTTTGGTGATATTCATTTGTTAATCGATAGAGGACTTCATTTATAGATATGGACATCGTGGCTCCATTTATTAAATGAGAGTATAATATCATCATATGGATGTTTTGAGGTAATTGGATATTAAATCTCAAAGTTGAGTTTTCGATAGTGACTATTGAAAACATGGCTTCTGGACAAGTCAAAATATCCAAGTTCAAAACGTGGTCATATGAGTAAATATAGTAACTTGGAGAGTTATAAGGGGTCTATGAACTCTTGGCGATTACTGATATTAATCACGAGGATACACTATCTCCAACATGATTGTCTAGGGTATGAATGAGGAACATCTTCTTATTCTATCTTTATTTAAGAGTTCAATTTTAGCTCTTTAGTGGAATGAGTTAAAATTAATGGATCGGACCTAAGTGAATCATTTGTTGATTGTGATTAGATTATGTCTATTGAAGCTTAAATTTAGATAGCCCGCCAAGATCCCCAATCCACACGGACTTGCATGGATCACTTTATATATTCTACCGGACCAATTTATGGGTCCATCTAGAATTGCATTTAATATATTAAGAATATAATTTGCACATTATTTGTTTAATGGGCTGATCAATTATATTAATATATTAATGAAAGACATGTGGGCTTGTTTCTTTTAGTAAGAATGGGTCTGGTTCACATGTGGGCTTTTTATTTAAAGTCCAATGGATTAAATCAAATAAGGAAATAATATTTGGCCCATTTATTGTAAGTGGAGCGGCAAGTCTATATACATAGTCAAAAATATTATTTTATTTTATTGTTTGATTAAATGAGAATTAATTAATTTATTAATTAATTATTTAATTAAGAAACAAAATCTTTTTCTGATTAGGAAATATGTTTCCTAGAGTTATACTATATGTTTACTAAAAGTAAAAGACTTGTTTGGTAAGAAAATAAATAATTAAGTTTATTTATTTAATCAAATAAGAAGTCTTTTTATTAAGTCAATAAAAGAATAAAATACTTATGAGTTAAATTAGGGTTAGGATTCTAAAGTTGATTGAAATTAGGGCAAAGCACAAATCCTTTTTAGAAGAGGATTTTCGGCCAACCCTAATTGTATCACAAGTAGGATTCGGCCAACCCTAAAGGAAGAGGAGAAGAAATTTCGGCCACCCTATATAATACATGCTATAGAATTCGGCCTCCCCATTGGTTTTACTGAATCAATTTTCTTCTTCTTCTCAACTCATAGAAAAGTGTTTGATTATTCTACCAAGACATAAAAGAGAGAAGAGATTATTCTTTTGATGGTACACTAATTGCTTGTTCATCAATAAGCTTGTGTGTACAACATCGAATTAGGTTCACGCGAGTTTCGATCATTAGGTTGAGAACTCAAAAGTGACCGGAATAATTTTTGTGGTCTTTTGATTGTTTTGTGACTAACAAAAGAAAAAGAAAGTTTGTTTGTCCATTCTCAGGTATGCAATTCAAAGAAAAGGGAGACCACGCTCCTAGGTGATTCACGTTCGTGCTAGGATTGAAGATCTTGCGGATTACCATCGACGTAAGTCAATCGGATCACGCGACAAAAGGTATTATACTTTTTGTTACTTTATATATGGTTAATTAATTTAAAGGGTTAAGGTTCATAAAAAGGAACAATTTTAAAACATACTAAATCCCTATTTAGTCTCGCTTTCGCTGCGTGTACTACGATTTTTCCCTACACATCTAGCATCATCTTTGATCATCTAGATATCATCTTGCATGGATTCTTCATCACACTTTGCTTGGTAAGTTTTTCACTAATATCTTACATATTTTGTGTCTTTCTTTGCGAGCAATCTCATTTATTACTTGTATGTTAATCATATATATCTTAGATACAAGTTTGAGATTAGTGTTTTTGAATGTTTGAGAGTTGTATTGTGATAGCTTTCTAGGTTTGCAAAATCTATGATTTGCTAAGCTTTTTGACATGTCACTTAGCTCTTGATATCTAGGATTGTATTTCTTGATATATCATCATCCTAGATAAGCATATAAGGTTACCTAGCTCTTGTTGCATATTTGAGTATTTCATATATTCACTTAGGTTGTATCATCTCTTCATTGAGAAGTAAGTCTTGTGGAGCTTCCGGGATTAGGTTGCATAAATCACAAGCAATTGGACTAGGTTCACTTATACCGAGATTAGGTAGGTGTGTGATTACTTACCAGGATTAGGTTGTAATCGGTTTACACATTTAGTGGATTCGAGGTTTGAGTGTGGCTCACTTATTAGCCCGTGGTTTTTCCCGTGAGGGTTTCCACGTAAATATCAAGTGTTATTTAATTTTCGCACCATATTACACTTGCTATACTATATTGTCTATTAGGGGTATTTTCGTAATCTTGACCATACAAGAAAATTTATAAAATCGATTAAAATTTATTCACCCCCCCCCCTCCTAATTAATATACTACACACCATTAATTTGTTTCAATGTATATGAATTATTCAAGTGTTATGTGTGTGAATGAAACTAGGAGCTTTTGTGTTAGGTGTTTTTCACATGCTCTAGGTTTAATTCATGTTTTGGCATCTAAACTATATTACTTGTGTTCTCACATGTTTAGGTCTAGTTGTTCCATGAAATGTATTGATCACATGTTCTATGTTGAATTAATTGTTTGCATCATTTGCATTCACATGATCACACTAGGAAGTCCTTGTAAAAGGCATGAAGTCTTGACTAGAACAAGGTGTCCGGATAGTCAAGCAAGGAAGACTTGGTTAGGACAAGAGATCCGGATAACCAAGCAAGAAGTTCGGATAACCAAGCAAGAAGTCATGGCTAGGATCGGGAAGGTCCAGATAGCTATGCATGGGAGGCTCTCTAGAGGCATAAGTGCCTTGGATAGGGAGTTGGCTATAATATTTGTAGGCCTAGGTGTACGGATAGACATAGACTCAAAAAGAGCGAGGTACATGGGATGTGTATGCACTCTTGAGGAATTTCTAATCTTCCATCGATGTTGGTTTGGTATGTTCTCCAATATATAGTGGTTCTGCATCATTAAGGGATTTCGTAATTTCCAATAGGGTTGGGTAGACATAGACTCCAATAGGAAGTAGATCAAGGTTGGTCACTTTTGAGGTATTTCTAATCTATCATCCAACATATATAGTACCTAATAGTTGTAGTTCAACTCGTGGATGTTTCCTCCTTAGAGGTTTTAGCACGTTAAAAAATCTCATGTGTCAATTCTTTCTATCCCTCTTTTATATATGTTTATGTGTATGTTTTAATCTTGTGGTACAATATTCACTTGTGATATATTTGGAAGCAAGATTGTGTAAAGTGTGATTTGTAATCAATATTCATTTTCATCATATTTGTATATACAATTCATTTGTGTAAATACAATTCTCTTATTCTTTGATTCTTTTGTATAGTTGTATTTAGATTAACACTTGTACATATTGGACATTATTATGAATACATGTATTCTTTGTTTTGGTTTTAATATATTTCCTTCATTGGCAAGTTGTAGTAGTTCTACTTAGTGTACTTATATTGTAATATTCAAAGTACAACTTGTGGTATTTGATCTTAATTGAATATCTTGTATATGAGATACATTGTTTGTTGGTATATGTTTTGTAGACTAAGGGTGGTGAATTGAGCATACATGTGTTAATTGTTTTCTCATAACAATCATGTTTAAGGTTAATTTGCATGCTCACTAAGGTTTTGACATAAGTCAAGAGAGTTTTTAAAACTAGTGTGTCAACCTATTCACCCCCCCCCCCCTCTAGGTAGTTCAGTATAACCTTGTAGGTATTTTCATAGTGTACATGTTAAAGGGGTAGGTAAGGGATGCTTGTTTAGGCGGGAATTGCCCGGTTCGATCCCCACCGTTCCCCTAAGTCAAGTGTTAAGGTGGCAGGAGTTTGAGGGCTTGGATGGTGCCACCGGGGTGTGCCCCTTGCTGGGATCCTAGCCTAGGTAGGTAGGAGTCCTAGTCCCTAGGCCGAAATGTGCAAAATTAATCCCAACCGTTGCTTTGAACCAGGACCGTGGTTGGCACACACCCTCAAGGGCCACGATTGCTCTACCTATGCCCTAGGTCATTTTAGGTGCTTCAGTAAGGTTGATGTGGCGATTGTGTGGCATTTTGGGGTGCTTAGGTTGGTTGGAGAAGGTCTCCACTACTGTGGGATGTCGCTGTCAAGGTTCGGGTTGGCAGGGGATAGCGTCAGTGTCTGTCCCGCTGCACACTATCAGGCGCCCTTCTCCACTATTTCTTTCTTCGTGTTTGCTGAGCTTCTGCAAGCATTTTGCTGAGGAAACACAGCTTCCTCCTTCATGCATGGAGTAGTTAACATCGGCTAGGGCTTAAGTGGAGTAGGAAAGGACCGTTGATGAGGCGCGGTCACTGGGTGATCCCAACCGTCGATTGCTTATCCTACCTCTTCCATGCTTGCTGTCTTGCATTAATGGTCTGATGTTGGGGTTTTATAGGTTGCACTGGCTCTTTCTCCCTTCCGATATGGTCTGGTATGAGGGCTAACGTCAACACTTAGTATGAGTCGTCACTTGCTATGAGCTTCCAAGGTTGTTCCGAAATGCTCTCAGGGGTGTTTAGAGGTCTAAACCCAGTTGGACGTGGTGATTAGTGCTAGTCTGGTGGGCATGACCGGCCGGTCTTAGTTTGGGCAATAGGGGGGTTCCCGGTGCTACCTCTTAGGCCTAATCTCGCCTTGATACTGCATGCTTGGTGAGGACCGGGTCCTTCTCTTTATCAAGTGCTTTGGGAGGACCAGTTCCCTGACAGACCGGGTTCTTCTCCGTACTAGACACTTTAAGGGGCCCGGTTCCCTGATGGACTGGGTCTCTCTCTGTACCGGGTCCTTTTTCCGTATCAGGTGCTTTGGGGGGACTAGGTCCCTGGTGGGCCATGTCCTTTTCTATACTAGGCACCCTTGGAAGGACTGGGTACTCCCCGGTATTGGGTAACGGCAGTTGGTTGGGTTCCTCGGGTGGAAAAAGTTCTTCCTTGATTTAATTACCGATTTTACCGGTTAACAGTATCTATTGCATCCCAGACTTGGCCATATCAACCTTGACAGGATAGACAGACTGGTAAAAAGCAGACCCTTAAATTAGTTAAAGGTCAGCACCTTACCTGTCTACGAATCCTGTTTAGAAGGTAAAATGACCAAGAGACCTTTTACTGGAAAATGGCATAGAGCTACAGAACCACTAGAGCTTATACATTCAGACGTCTGTGGACCAATGAATGTTAAAGCAAGGGGTGGTTATGAGTTTTATGTCACCTTTATAGATGACTACTCAAGATACGGATATGTCTACCTAATGCAACAGAAGTCAGAAACTTTTGAAAAGTTCAAAGAATTCCTGAAGTTGAGAATCAATTAAGTAAGACTATCAAGACTCTACGATCGGATCGTGGAGGTGAGTATCTTGGCCAAGACTTTGAAGACTACTTGGTTGAGCATGGGATTGTGTCCCAACTCACAACTCTTGGAACACCACAGCAGAATGGTGTTGTGGAGAGGAGAAATAGAACCTTGATAGAAATGGTGAGATCTATGATTAGTTTCTCATCATTACCAAATTCTTTTTGGGGATATGCACTACAAATAGTGGCTTACATTTTGAATGTTGTCCCATCCAAATCTGTTCCTAAGACTCCTCTAGAGTTATGGAATGATCGTAAAGCTAGTTTGCAATATTTCCACATAGAGAGGTGTCCAGTACATGTACTGAAAAACAGAACTACAAAGCTAGACCCTAAATCTATAGTCTGCTTCTTTATAGGTTATTCCAAAGAGACTAGAGGTGGATACTTCTATAGTCCTGAAAAGAACAAAGTGTTTGTACCAAAAAATGCAACGTTTCATGAGGAAAACTATATGAGTGATCATAAACCTCGAAGTAAGATTGTGTTAAATGAGTTAGAGCCTGGTACAACCAGTGCTCAATCAACAAGAGTTATAGTTCCACCAACGTCTAAGAGTCAAATGGTTCCTAGTCAGACCACACTACCACCTAAGCATAGTGGGACGGTTGTACAACAACCCGATCGCTATTTAGGTTTTGATGATGCATATGGTGTCCTCTCTGATGATAATATGGATGATCCATTGTCATTTAAACATGCAATGGAAGATTCTGACAAAGAGGAATGGCTTAATGCCATGAATCTCGAGATGGAGTCAATGTACTCCAATTTAGTTTAGGAACTTATAAAGTTACCAGATGGGATAAAACCCATTGGATGTAAGTGGATCTACAAGAGAAAGAAAGGAGTATACGGGAAGGTAGAGACCTTTAAGGCAAGGCTAGTGGCAAAGGGATTTACCCAAAATAAGGGGGTCGATTATGAAGAGACATTCTCGTCAGTAGCTATGTTTAAGTCTATTCGGATTCTCTTATCCATTACTGCTTATTTCGATTATGAAATTTGGAAAATGGACATCAAGACTGCATTCTTGAATGGCAATCTTGATGAAGGCATCTATATGGTGCAACCAGAAGGATTCGTGTCCCAAGATCAAGAGCAAAAAGTTTGCAAACTGCAAAGGTCCATTTATGGACTGAAGCAAGCATCTAGAACTTGGAACATTATATTTGATAATGCTATCAAAACCTATGGCTTTGAGCAAAACGTCGATGAGCCTTGTGTTTACAAGCAGATTATTGACAAGAAGATGTTTTCTTAGTCCTATACGTAGATGATATCCTACACATTGGGAATGATGTAGGGGTATTATCGGAAGTAAAGGGCTAGCTGGCAAGCCAATTCCAAATGAAAGATTTGGGAGAGGCGAGTTATGTTCTAGGGATCCAATTAATAAGGGATCGTAAGAACAAACTTTTGGCACTGTCTCAAGCATCGTACATCGACAAGATTCTTATACAATTCACAATGCAGAACTCCAAGAAAGGTAATTTACCTTCCAAACATAGAGTTCACTTGTCTAAGGAATAGTGTCCTAAGACACCTTAAGAGGTTGATGATATGAGACAAGTTCCCTATGTATAAGCAGTTGGTAGTCTCATGTATGCTATGTTATGCATGAGACCGGACATCTGCTTTGTAGTGGGAGTAGCCAGCAGTTTTCAGTCCACCCCAGGATTAGATCATTGGGTTACAGTAAAGACTATTCTCAAGTATCTTCAGAGAACTAGAAACTATATGCTAGTATATTCAGGACAGGATATGATCCCGTTAGGATATACAGATTTTGACTTTCAATCAAACAGGGATTTTAGGAAATCCACGTATAGATCAGTATTCACCCTTAATGGTTGAGCCATGGTGTGGAGGAGTGTTAAGCAATCATGTATTGTTGATTCCACCATGGAAGCCGAATCCCAATCAATATCTCTGTATCTTGGAATCGTGGTATGGCTTGTGGCTAGGAAGTTCTGTAAACAACAGTGGAATCTACTCCTTCTTGTGAGAAATAAAGAAGTAGTTCCCATAAGGGTTGATTCGGGGCTTGAACAATTAAGAGCGCTCTCCTTCTTCCGTAAAGGAATGAGGGATATAATTGTTCAATAGAGAATCAATGGTACTTAATGGAAAAGATCTAATTAGAGGGGTATAACGGACTTTATGACCCAACTCTAATTATTAACTACTTATGGAGGATCATACCATATGTAATAGCTATATCGATGGACATTGTATTTTGGTTTGTCTAAAAATATCTGTAGTTATGAGAGTGCAGCCTCAGGTTTTTAGTGGAGTAACTCCGAGGTTAATAATCATGAAATATTAATTAAAGAGTTTAATTTTTTTTTCTAAGGATTATTATAGCTCAAGACTGTGGGTCCATTAGGTCCCCTTGCTAGCCCGGAATGTTGATGGTAACAAAGGTCATGGTTAATTAATTGGATGGTCCAATTAGTTATGTTAAGAAAGTAACAAGGATTTTATTTAGGCTGTTAATTAAATGATGTAATTATTTAATTAATGGATTAATAATTAATTATATTAAATAATGTGATTATTTAATTGTATTAATAATTATGAATTATTAATTGAATTAATTATTTTATGGAGGTCAAGTGTTCGAGCCAAGACCAAAGCGAAGATATAAAATAATATTGATTATTTAATCTTTAGCAGGTCATGGATTCAAATCACAGTGACAACATTGAATTAAATGGGATTTAGAATCCTATTTAATCTAGGTCACTTGTAACATGATATAAGATATCAGGATATTTTGTTTTTATTATTTGATTTTAAAAACAAAATAATTGATATTTATTTTTAAATATTTGATATTTAAAATGATTCTATCATATTATTCATATCAAGTAGATGATATCTTTAAAACCTTTTAATTAATGTAATTGAGAGATTGAGAAAGAATACAACACAAAAGACAAAGAAAAGAGAGGTGTGCGATCAACAAAAGAAAAGAGAGAGAAATATTTTTTTTTTCTTGTTTTCTTCTAGGGTGGCCGAACCATACCTGTAGAAGGCAAGAGTTGTTTTCGTGTTTTTTCTTCTACCTTCATTCAACCTCTTGAAGGTCATGACGTGCCCACACGCAGTTGCCGGAACACAGGAGATAGCGAGGAAGATCCGGTGGTACAAATAAGAAAGCGATTTCAAGAAGTGAAAGAACGAAGGAGTTAGCCTTGAGGTATGATTACGAATCTTACTTCCTTTTATTCTTATATATCGTACAAGTTTATTAAGTCGCTTAAATATATTTTTTAAAGACCGTTTTTTTTCGAATATGATTCAAACAATTTATTTTATCAAAAAAAATTATCTTCCGCTGCGCGACTCTATAAAAACTGGGGCTTACAATTACGTAACCTGCACCAAAAATGCGTTCAATTATGTTGTCAATACCGAGCTAGAAAAGTGGTGTCGTATCCATTGTCCCCAATGAAGGTATAGGTTGATGACAACCAGTGTTGTTGAGTGCCTGAACTCATGCTTGAGATTCGCACGGAAACTGCCAATGATGACTTTGGCTGAGTTCATCAGGAATATGTTGCAACGTTGGTATTATGACCGTCATCGAGCTGCACAGTCCATGCGTCACCTACTAACTAATGCTGCACACTTGGTGATCTCGAAATGCATTGAGAAATGTAGTTATATGACCGTAAATCATGTTGATTGGAACATATTCTAGGTTAAATTGAAAGGTGGTTAGTGGACCATTAACTTGTTACAGAAGACTTGCACATGTAAGAAATTCCAAATGGATTATCTACCATGTTCTCATGCACTTGCAACAGCTAGGTAAGTTGGATTCTGTGAAATATTTTTAAGTTTCAAATATTTTATTATGAAACATTTAACATGTTTTGTTCCATTATTTCAGGGAGCAAAACTTGGATTACTCTTCCCTATGCACAGACTACTACAAGAAGGAAACACTTGTAGACACTTATTCAGCGCCTATCATGTCGGTGGGGCATCCTAATACTTAGGTAGTGCTTGACGACATAAGATAGCGTGTGGTATTATTACCTCCAAAATCTAAAAGGTCAAATAACAAGTCAGTCGCCTGCAAGAGAATCAATTTTCCTCCGTATCAAAGAGGACAAGCACATAGAAATGTACAAGATATGTACAAACCGGACACAATTGTTGAAATTCCCTTAAGTAATAGTGTAAAAGATACCTAGAGGGGGGAGTGAATAGGTATAGGCTCAAATCTCTTCCAATATTAAAAATAATACAGAATATAACAAAGAATATACACACTTGCTAAGATTTGACAAATGAATTGATTTAACTAAAGCAAGAGTAAATCAATATACAAGATATGCAATCAATGTAAGATATGGAAGATAATGAAAAGTAAAGCGAAAATTGACACAATGATTTTTACGTGGTAAAACCTCAAAGAGGAAACATCCACGGGTTGATACCACAACCACCGGCAAATCAATCCACTATATGAAAAGGATTTACACACTCAAGCTATCAACACAAGATATCCGCTCAATCTATCACCTCCTAATCTACCATTGGGCTAGTGAACTACCAAGCCTACTTCCTATCTGAGATGTGTCCTACACCTTTAGAAAGCAACTTCCTATCCAAGATGCTCACGTCTCTAAGAAGATTTCTTGCTTGTCTATCCAGATCCTCTCGACCCTAGACAAGTCTCCTTGCTTGACTATCTGAGTCCTCCCGACTCTAATCAAGACTTCTTTGCTCTATCCATAAAGCTTCACTCACTTTGCTAGAGACTTCAACCTTACACAAGGCAATGATCTAAGTGATGCAAATGATGCAAATCACAATCAAATAAAGTATAATGATCAATCAAACTCTATGAACATGCTTAGAGATATTCTAGGATATGCTTTCAAAGAACCTAGAAATCAATGCATGTAAAATCAATAAGAACAAGTCAAGAATATTCAATATATCACACTATAAACCTTGTTCTTAGAACATGAAATTAAACCTAGAACATGTCATGAGGCACATCACATATAGCATTTCTAGAATCAATTTCAAGGAAAATCAAGTTTAGCAAACTAAGTTCAAATGTGAATCACAATGCTAAAACTCAACAAACAATCAATCATAAAACCCTAGCATATGATCTAACATTCTTCTCAACATATTTCATCAATCAAATAGTAAGATTAAAAGAGATGATCAAAGATGAAATGAAAAAGAAGAAGTTGAACATACAAAGTTGAACCACGTACTGAAATCAGTCCACTGGGAAACATGATGAAGTTAACTGCATTTGAATATGCTTGTTTGTAGCTCTCATCAAGACCAACAATTTTGGTTTTTGGATCAATCAATTTCGAGTTCGTATGAGAAAGTTATGATCGAAATAAGAAAACTAAAAATTGAAGATTTCTGCAGAATTTTTCTTTGAAACTTTTCTTCAAGTTCTGTTTGGAAGGAAAGAAAATCATATTTAAATGGTTCAATGAGGGAACCAAAAATGAGCCAATCGAAGATGGCCATGTCACCTATCCCCATGGGGGGCGCGTGGGCCACATGGGACCAGAGGGGTGTTCTGGCCGTGGGTCCCACGGCTCCCACACGTGGTGGGCAATGCATGGCCTTTAGCCATGCTTGCCTCTCGCGCACTCCCTCACGTTCTTCAGCCATATCTTGAGAATTCGAACTCTGATTTTAAATCCGTTTTTGGATTACGAACCATGACTCCCTCACGCACGAATATGACTATAAAACTTTGAAAAATGGTTGAGAAATCATCTCGGAAAATGACGATGAAGTCAACTCAACTAATGAGAATGCAAAGTAGCGTAGCTACATCATTTGGACTCGAAACCTTATGAATGAGTAACCGAAACGACCAAAACTCAATAAGGAATCAAATAAGAACATATTCAAGTCCAAAACATAAGAAACACAAATACATAAACACAAAGTCACACAAGTATGCCATATCTATGCGATAGTCATAAAACATGCAATTCTACAATGTTTGTCTATAAGAGACCAATGCATGTGCATACTCAAATGTGTGTGAATGTGTTATACCAAATGTTTGCACTACAATGCAGGGACACATATGTAAGAATTGTGTGTGTGTGCGCTTATGCCTTGCAAGAGGAAGAAGTATCTCGATACCTTAGCATCCAAATAAGCACATTTCCTCTTGAAGACGAACTTTGCATGCGACGTTGCTTTCCTTCTTTAAAGCTTGATCTAATCACGAAACACCTAAGCAACTAAGCAATACAAATAAAGAGAGTTTTGCAATGGAATCAAGCCAACACAAATCTAGGATCTTACAATTGTAGGTGGTGTACTAACCCTTCAGCGCTTCCAGGCGGTAGTAGCCAACCTGTCCCTGACCAATATCATCGCCAGTGTGGCGTGTGCCACCAAGTCAAGCACAACAAACAAACATGCCCGAACAAGGAGACAAAAATCCAACGACCCAGAAATCTAGAATGAATGAAGACTTTAATCTTGTAACTTATTTGTACTTGTACCTTTAAAACTGCTACAACTTTATTTGTACCTATACTTGGTAATTGACATATTATTTCATGATGATTAATTTAATGCATGTGTGTAGGCTGAATTGAAAACAGATAAAATTAAAGTGTTCCAATAAGTCTCGGAAAGCCTATGGGAGGCTTTCCGAGACTTATTGGAACAATCCCAGATTCCATTGGAATTAAAAATAGAGAGACTGGGATTGTTCCAGTAAGTCTCAAAAAGCCTCCCACAGGTTTTCCGAGACTTACTGGAACAATTCTAGATTCCACTGGAAGTCTCGGAACGCCAATAAGAGGCATTCCAAGACTTCCTAGGACACTTTAATTTTGTTTTTATGGCTTGCTGGTGAAATTATTGACTTTTTAGGACAATATCCTTTGTAACACTTTTTGTTATTACATTTATGTGACATGTTTTAGGTTCCGATAATATTTGTTTTAATTTTGACAATAGGTAATATTGGTAAATTGGCAATAGTGGTAATTGAAACAAATAATAGCACGGTGTGTATAAAGCTATCTAGAGGGGGGGTGAATAGATTTTACGCTTTTTACCCAATTTTTCGTGTTAGTCAAAATTACGAAAATGCCCTCAAGATAATATAACCAAGCAATTGTAATATGGTGCGGAAATTAAAACAACACTTGGTTTTTACGTGGAAACCCTCACGGGAAAAACCACGGGCTATGTAAGTAAGCCACACTCGAACCTCGAATCCACTAAATGTGCAAACGATTACAACCTAATCCCGGAAGTAATCACACACCTACCTAATCCCGGTATGAGTGAACCTAGTCCAATTTGCTTGCGTTCTAAGCAACCTAATCCCGGATGCTACACACAAGACTTACTTTCTCTATGAAGAGAATACAACCCTAAGTGAATATATGTAAATATCCAAAATGCAACATAGAGCAAGGGAAACCCTATATGCTTATCTAAGATGATTAATATGCAATTAAGAACAATCCTAGATATCAAAACTAAATGACATGTCAATTAGTTTAGCTAATCAATATTAAGCACAAAACCTAATATGCAAGCACAATATAAAATCTCAAACATACATCATACTCATCTCAATATTGTATCTAAAGCATACAAAATAACAAACAAGTAATTAATTGAGATTGCTAGATAAGAGAAACACAAAACATGTAAGATATTAATGAAAAGCTTACCAAGCAAAGTATGATGAAGATTCCATGCTAGATGACATCTAGATGATCTAAGATGATGCTAGATGATGATTGATGATCATGAAAAGTGTTTGAGAATCAAGAATGGAGTTCTTGGAATTTTTCTTTTCTTTGAAAAATATCCTAAGTATGAATTCTGAATATGAACTCTCTTGATTGACCTAAAGTCAAAGTGGCATATATATAGGGGGCCAAAACAAAGTGTGGTCGTTTAAGTAAGTTTCAAAGAAACGCGCCAATCGGCGGTTTCAATCGGCGGCCAGGCCGCCGTTAATGACCGCCGAATTGAGCTCGTGAAGAACAGAGCATAAACGGCGGTTCATTCGGCGGTTTCGTGACCGCCGATTCCAACCGCCGAAACAGAACAGAGAGATCAAAATCAACCAGGTATGAACGGCGGTTTAGAACGGCGGTTTCATGCCCGCCGTTTCAACCGCCGAATTAGACTGAGAGATAAATCAATCAGGTTTTGAAACGGCGGTTTCTAACGGCGGTCGTGACCGCCGATCTTAACCGCAGAAATGCTCCAGACCAATCTGGACTGAAACGGCGGTTTAATTCGGCGGCCAGGCCGCCGATCATAACCGCCGATCACCTAGATAGGTGAAAACCAAGGAGAAGCCAAGGGCATTCTCCATAGGCGGTCCTCGCGCTAAACCAAGCACATTCTCGTGCATGCGCGGACGTTTCCGAAAGTTATCGGGAAACGAATTATACAACAACATGACACAATTACACACCATAAAATATAATAAATAAGTGCAAGTGTGAAATGTGACAAATGAAGAGAATGCACACATATGCAATGAATGTTAAGTGTGTGTGTGCAACTAATCTCTTCAAAGAAAAGTAAGCACATAGAAATTTACCTTCGATGCTTATCAACACGAGGTCTTCAAAAGGGCTTCGAACAACAAGACCGATACTTAGGCTACCCTTACAAAGAACCCCCACATATGGTTTGATCACGAAATAAGCCAATTAAAAACAACGGGAATCCTTACAGTAATTCCAAAAACTTTTGCAAATAAACTATGCTTAATTAATCTATGCAGAAAAAATCTTTACATAAAATGTTCATAACATGCTTAATAAATCTATACAGAAAAAATAACATTAGTTCAAGCCAGTGTGGACTTACAAAATACTTCAACGGCCATCTTCAAGCGTTTCTCGACCATACTGTCGTCCTTCCAATCAAACTTCTTGTCTGCTAATTTGTGCTTAATCAACAACAGTTTTTTGGCACTACAATTACCCCTACAATTTAGAAATACAATAAATGTAATTAATTAGTTAATTCAATTAATACTGTCACACTTACCCTATTGGTTGTTGTGGCACCTTCAATTTCCCTACAATGGCCATATGGAACTGATCGGCCTCAACCCTACACTTCTTTGACTGACCACGTTTGCATGCCCTCAATGGTCGGTCAATCGGCAAACTAGGGTCTGCTGGATCCCCACTACCTGAAGACCAATGGGACATGGGTGTAGTGTCTGAAGAGACAATAGCAGGGATAAGGACAAATGTAGATACTATAGGGACAGGGTCCTACGAAGTAGTATCTGAAGCTGTAGGGACGTACCGAGTCTTTCTAGCAACATCTGGCATAGCTGGAGGGTCCTGTAGAGTAGTATCTGAAGGTGCTGGGATGTGCTGACTCTTTGCACCAACATTTGGCACGGCTGCACCAACATCAGGATGACAGGTATCTGAAGCTACAGGGTCCTGCAGAGTAGTCTCTGTTTCTAGCATGGTTGTAGCAACATTAGGAGGACAGGTATCTGAAGATGCACTATCCTGAAGAGCAATCTCTGTATGTGGCACAACTGCACTGTCCTGAAGAGCAGTCTCTGTATGTGGCACAGCTACACTGTCCTACTAGGGAGTAGTATCTGAAGCCATACCATGGGTCTACTGACTGTCTGCTTTCATCTGCACCGTCACCCCTATTGCCTAAAAATCAAAAGGCTCATCCGTATGCATCTCAATCGATGTCCCATGAAGTGTACGTATCATACGAACCAACTTTGTGTGTTCTTCCTGTCTCTTCCTGTCAATCCAGTGGACCTCCTCCTGTAATTCCTGTGCGGCATTCTTACCTCTGTAAATCGACGTTCCCAATGGTCAGGTACTGCCTGAAGGAGAAAAACATGCGTCAGAGTTAAAATTCAAATTCTTATTTGAAATTACCACTTGAAAAAACATTTTATATACCTCTTGTACAGGAGATTGTCGCTCCGTATGTCCTCTGATACCTCAACGTGCATGCTCTGTATAGGTAGAGTCAACACCAATGGAAGGTGCATCGTGACCCACCGTCTGAGGATGTGGTAGGACTCCCGTGTTCAATATGAATCTGACACGGGTCCGCCTGACAGGTGAATGAGGGACATGTTGGGATTTATGCCCCAAAGCTTGTAATATGTAAATGTTATAAATTCAATAATAAAAGAAGTAGTTATTTTCTTCAAATATATTAGTTCATACATTTATATTATATATGCAAACATCGAAGATTGCTAGATGTAATCTCAAACTGAGTATATGAATGTCATATACAGAGGTATTCAGTTTGAGACATGTAATCTAAATAGTTCGTAGAAAGCAAATAAAGCTGGGTACTTTATTTGTGGTTAATCTACAGCTGCGGTCCATTTCGTATTGTACGATGGTCTTACCCTAGACTACTCATATGGTGTTATAAGAATGGAGGCACCTTATATGATGTGATCATATAGGACTAGGCCACGATCTATGTGAATCTATCACTAAGATCCGTTAGTTGAAAAGATTCATATATATCGACTAAATGATGGCTATATATGGGTGATCTAAATCTTGAGTGTCTCACTGACTCCTTCAGGTTAGATCGTGGTTTTTGATTTACCATGAGTGAGATCGGAATGTCATTCTCGGTCAATATCTCTGTATCTTGGAATCACGGTTTAGCTTGTGGCTAGGAAGGTATGAGCACAATAGTGGAATCCATTCCTTCTTGCCAGAAGTAGATAAGTAGTTCCCTTAAGGGTTGATTCGCGGCTTGAACGATTAGGAGCACTCTCCTTGTTCCATAAAGGAATGAAAGATATAATCATTCAAGATAATCAATGGTACTTAAAGGAAAAGATATAATTATAAAGGTATAACAGACTTTATGACCTAGCTCTAATTATGAACTACTTGTGGAGGATCTTGCCATATGTAATATTTATATCAATTGACACTATTAAAATTGGTTGTGTAAAACATCTACAGTTACGAGAGTACAACCTTGGGTTTTTAGTGGAATAACTCCAAGGTTAATAATTGTGAAATATTAATTAAAGAGTTTAATTAATTTTTTCTAAAAATTATTGGAGCTCAAAACTGTGGGTCCATTAGGTCCCCTTGCTAGCCCTATACGATTGATAGTAACAAAGACTCATGGAGAATTGGATGGTCCAATTAATTGTGTTATGAAAGTAACTTAAATATATTTTGGGAATTAATTAAATGATGTGATTATTTAATTGTTTGATTAAATATTATTAAATAATATGATTATTTAATTGACATATTAATAATTAAGAATTATTAAATTGTCATATGGAGGTTTCAGTTTCTAATCTTGACAAGAGCAATAAAATAATAAGTGATTATTTTTATTTACTCTAAATAGGTCAAAGGTTTAAACCCTAGTAAAATAGTAATAGTTAAAAAGGATTTAGAATCCCATTTTAACTTGGATTACTAAACCCTAAGTTCCTAGTATATAAGATATATTTGTCAGAAAAAAGAAGCAATTCGGAACCCTACAGAGAACAGAGGTGGGCGGCAACTATAGAGGGAAAAGAAAAAAGAATTTTTTTTTTCTCTCATACAAGGGTTAGCCGAATTCATCAAGGAATAAATAAGGTGTTGTCTTCCGGTTCTCTCAAGCCTCCATTCAACAGCTTCCGGAATCCGTGATGTGCCCACACACACAGTTGCTAGATTATGGGACATAGTTAGAAAGGCTTAGTGGTATTGGATCAAAAAGAAGGATCGAAAAGAAAACGAAAGAGTGTTCTTCAAAGGTATGAAAACAAAACTCTTCCTCATATTCTTGTATATACAAAAGGTCCCAAGAAGACGATAGAAAGTTTTTGAAACCTATCGTTCTTAATTTCCATTCTTTTTCACTGCACGACTTACAGGACAATACTTGGGCTAGGAGTATCATTACTCTACTGCTCGGATGCATGGGTTCTAGATCTAGTGTGTGTGCCCTTCACGTCTTCCTCTATCGAATCCCTATCATGTTTAGCAGACGTTGACAAATCCCCCCCTGGCATAGTCACCGCATTAGTATGATCAGGGTACATATTGCCTACCACGTTTATCCCCTGGTAGTACCATAAACCTGTCTCCACTTTTGTTGCGGTCAGTTTTGCTTTCGCGAACATCTGAAATTTTATCATAAAAACAAATGTGACATTAGAAACTTGGCATGAATATTATATTCAACTGTTACGAATAAATTATTACCTTTGGGGTGAAAATATTTTCCAATTTATCTGCCCCCAATCGTCGAGTCGACTCCCACTTAAGAATACACAGGAAGCCTTCAACTTCCCTACGAGTGGCGAATTGCGTGGCAAAGGTTGGAATAACATCAAAAGCAAAATCCTACAACAACACATCCAATGGAAATATATTTGGTTAGTTGGAAAACATATCAAAAGAATAATTAAATTATTGGTAGTAATTAAGCTTCAAAGTCTCACCAGTAGCACATAAACAAACCCGAAAATGTTGTATCTCGCTGACCTAGATTAAACTGCCTTTTTGAAGCCAAATATGGAGTATTTGTACATATGTGAACCCCACGGGAACGCATTGAATGCATCCAAGTCATCAACAAGGCGCAACTGCTGAAACTAATTACGGTGTGTTCAATATTAATCTAGAGGCGAGGTGAATAGATTTTAATCAATTTTACCCAATTTTCGTGTATGGTCAAGATTACGAAAATAACCCTATCTATTCAATTCAAATATAGCAAGTGTAATATGTGCGGAATTTAAATAACACTTGATATTTACGTGGAAACTCTCACGGGAAAAACCACGGGCTAGTAAGTGCGCCACACTTGAACCTCAAATCCACTAATTGAAATGGAGTTTACAACCTATGTTGACGTCGTCAAACACTCCGGTCAATAACCCCGCACTTCTACCCGCATACCTTTAAAAGTGGTCCTAGTCCAATTTGCTTGTGGCCTAAGCAATTTTAGCCACAAGTCTTACTTCTCAATGAAGAGATAAAATGACCTATATGAATATATGATGATATTCAAAGAGCAAACAAAGCTAGGGAACCTTAGATGCTTATCTAGGATGATTAGATGACAATAATGCAATCCTAGATATCAATAGCTAAATGACATGTCATAAAGTTTAGCTAAACATAGATTATAAAAACCTAGAAAGCTATCACAATACAACACTCAATCACAACAACACAACTATCTCTATCTTGTATATAAGAATATAATCTAAGAACATACAAGTAATTAAAGAGATGCCTTTTTAAGTAAAACACTAAGATCAGATGAAATTAGTGAAGAACTTACCAAAGCAAGTGTGTTAATGAAAGACCCATGCAAGCAAGCATCCTAGATATGCTAGAAGATGCTAGATGAAGTTTAATGCATATGAAAATGGTTTTGAGTGTTTAAATGAGCAATCTTGATTGCCTTTTCTCTCACAAATCTCTTTATAGACTTTAGGTTTCTTGTATTGAAAGAGTTAGATTTAGAGAGATAAGAAAGTGATGTATTTATAGACATCAAAGACAAAGCATATGAAAAGACAAGTTTGCCCCTGAAAATGCACAATCGGCAGTTTCATTCGACGACCAGGCAACCGATTACAACTGCCGAATTAAACCTGAGAAGAACAGGGAAACAATGGCGGTTTCATTCGGTGATTACCAAACCGCCGATTCAACGGCAAAATCAAACTCGAGAGATTAAATCGACCAGGTCTGATCGGCGGTTTCGAACGGCGGTCGTGGCCGCCGATCATAATCGTAGAAATGCTCCAGAAACTTCTGGACACAAACGTCAGTTTTATTCGGCGGTCATGGCTGCCGATCAAACCACCGATTCACCAAAAGTGGTGAATCCAAAGGAGAAGCCAAGGGCATTCTCCGTAGGCGGTCTTCGGGCTAAACTAAGCACACATTGGTGCAAGCGCGGACATTTCCAAACATATTTGGGAAACGAATTACAAGACACAAAAAATACACAACAAGATACAACAATCAAAGTGCAAGTGTGAAATCTGACATGTGAAGAGAATGCACACAAATGCAAGTATGCTAAGTGTGTGTGTGCAACTAAATCTCTTCAAAGAAAACTAAGCAGTAGAGATTATACATTTGGAGTGCTTGTCACCTTGAGGTTTTGAAAGAGCCTTCGAGCTTGATCCTCAATCACCTAAACTACCCTTACATAACAAACCCCAATATGTGGTTTGTCCACGAAATAAGCCAATCAATAAATGAGACTTTACAACTGCCATATAGGGACGGAATCCCTCTCATCCAATCCGATCAAAACATAATTCACCATCAACAGCTGACATAGCTTCACTGCATCGAATTGCTCTTGCCATTGACCCTTGAAACTATATAATATGTGTCTAAATTACCTAGAGGGGGGTGAATAGGTTTTAATCAAGTTAATTACCAACTTTTCTTGATTAGTCAATATTCAAAATCACCCAAATTAAACAAATACAATCAACAAAATTTAAGTGCGGAAAACAATAAATTGCACGATGATTGATTTACGTGAGAAACCCTCCAATTGGGAAAAAGTCATGGGCTATTGTGCTAGCCACACACGGTCCTCAAATCCACTACTTGAATGAAAGTTTACAACCTAGGTTGACCTCAAGTCACATTCTTGGTCACTACCCTTTCCACTCTACCCAATGTGCCTTTAATAGTAATCCTAGACTTACTTGCTTGTGCCCTAAACCACATAGTCACAAGGCTTAACTCTCAAAAAAGAGAACACAACCTAAGTGAATATTAAATACATAAATGCTAGATCAACACATTTAATGCTTATCTAATCATGGATGAACATGTCAAACAATCCTAGATATCATGTTCCTACATGTCATATATAAAACTTAGCTATATAAAATTAATGCAATCCTAGATGCAATGGCTATCACAATACAACAACCCAATTAATTAACATAAAAAAATCTCAACTTGTAGATAAAAACTTGGTCCAGATGCAAACAAGTTGAAACAAATATTACACGGTGTGTATAAAACTATCTAGAAGAGGGGTGAATAGATTTTAAAGCTTTTACCCAATTTTTCGTGAAAAGTCAATATTACGAAAATACCCCTAACTAGATAAAGCAATAAATCAAGTATAAAATGCGGAAATTAAACAACACTTGATTTGTACGTGGAAACCCTCACGGGAAAAAACCACGGGCTAATAAGTGAGCCACACTCGAACCTCGAATCCACTAAATATGTAAAACGATTAACACCTAATCCTGGAAGTAATTACACACCTACCTAATCCCGGTATAAGTGAACCTAGTCCAATTGCTTGAGAATTAAGCAACCTAATCCCGGTCACAACACAAGACTTAATTCTCTAAGAAAAGATTAACACCTTAAGTGAATATGTGAATATCCAAAATGCAACATAAAGCAAGGGAACCCTATATGCTTATCTAAGATGATGATTTTACAATAAAAGCAATCCTAGATATTAAGAACTTGTAAGGTTCCCATTTTTTGATTGGCTCATTTCGTAGACAACCACATGTTGGGGTTCTTTGTAAGGGTAGCCTAAGTATCGGTCTTATTGTTCGAAGCCTTTTGAAGACCTCGTGTTGACAAGCACCGAAGGTAAATTTCTATGTGCTTACTTTTCTTTGAAGAGATTAGTTGCACACACACACTCAACATTCATTGCATATGTGTGCATTCTCTTCATTTGTCACATTTCACACTTGCACTTATTTATTATATTTTGTTGTGTGTAATTGTGTCATGTTGTTGTGTATTTCGTTTCCCGATAACTTTCGGAAACGTCCGCGCATGCACTAGAATGTGCTTGGTTTAGCGTGAGGACCGCCTATGGAGAATGCCCTTGGCTTCTCCTTGGTTTTCACCTATCTAGGTGATCGGCGGTTATGATCGGCGGCCTGGCCACCGAATGAAACCACCGTTTCAGTCCAGATTGGTCTGAAGCATTTCTGCGGTTAAGATCGGCGGTCAAGACCGCCGTTCGAAACCTCCGTTTCAAGACCTGATTGATTTTTCTCTCAGTCTAATTCGGCGGTTGAATCGGCGGTCACGAGACCGCCGTTAGAAACCGTCGTTCATACCTGATTGATTTTGATCTCTCTGTTTTGATTCGGCGGTTGGAATCGGCGGTCACGAAACCGCCGAATGAACCGCCGTTTTTGCTCTGTTCTTCACGAGCTCAATTCGGCGGTCATAATCGGCGGCCTGGCCGCCGATTGAAACCGCCGATCGGCGCATTTCTTTGAAACTTACTTAAACGACCACACTTTGATTTGGCCCCCTATATATATGCCACTTTGACTTTAGGTCAATTAAGAGAGTTCATATTCAGAATTCATACTTAGGATATTTTTCAAAGAGAAGAAAAATTCCAAGAACTCAATTTTTGATTACTCAAACACTTTTTCATGATCATCAATCATCATCTAGCATCATCTTAGATCATCTAGATGTCATCTTGCATGGAATCTTCATCATACTTTGCTTGGTAAGCTTTTCACTAATATCTTACATGTTTTGTGTTTCTCTTATCTAGCAATCTCAATTAATTACTTGTTTGTTATTTTGTATGCTTTGGATACAATATTGAGATGAGTATGATGTATGTTTAAGAATTTGTATTGTGCTTGCATATTAGGTTTTGTGCTTAATATTGATTAGCTAAACTAATTGACATGTCATTTAGTTTTGATATCTAGGATTGTTCTAATTGCATATTAATCATCTTAGATAAGCGTATAGGGTTTCCCTTGCTCTATGTTGCATTTTGGATATTCATATATATTCACTTAGGGTTGTATTCTCTTCTAGAGAAAGTAAGTCTTGTGTGTAGCAACCGGGATTAGGTTGCTTAGATCGCAAGCAAATAGGACTAGGTTCACTCATACCGGGATTAGGTAGGTGTGTGATTACTTCCGGGATTAGGTTGTAATCGTTTGCACATTTAGTGGATTCGAGGTTCGAGTGTGGCTTACTTACATAGCCCGTGGTTTTTCCCGTGAGGGTTTCCACGTAAAAACCAAGTGTTGTTTTAATTTCCGCACCATATTACACTTGCTTGTTTATATTATCTTGAGGGCATTTTCGTAATTTTGACTAACAAGAAAAATTGGGTAAAAAGCGTAAAATCTATTCCCCCCCCCCCCCCCCCCTCTAGATAGCTTTATACACACCGTGCTATAATTTGGTTCAATTGGTATCAGAGCGGGTTCCTAGACATACATAGGTGATCCTTGCTTATTTTGGTGTGTTTTGCATTTTGTGTGATTTTTGATCATTCATACATTTGCATTCATTTCATTCATTCATAAACACTATGAGTGGAAACGGTGGAAATGGTGGTGGCCACGAATGAGCTTCTAGCACAAGGCCTCCACTTCTTACCAGATTGAACTATTCCCAATGGAAAGGGAGGATGGAATCCTACATATGCCAAATTCATGACCGTGCATGGATGGCGGTGGAAGACGGATATGATCTCCCTATGATGACTCCCGAGGGTGGAGGACAAGATGTTTTGAAGCCTAAGGCGCAATGGAACGCGCAAGAGTTTGAGGCTTCTAAGTGGAATAGGAAGGCTATGCATGCCATTATGTGTGCTATGGATGAGAATCAGTACAAGCTTATTCAGAATACTCAGATTGCCAAAGTGGCATGGGACATCCTTCTAGTTGCACATGAGGGAATCGAGGTGGTGAAGGAGTCCAAGCTTCAAGTCCTCCAAACTCAGTTTGAGCTACTAAGGATGGGAGAGGATGAATGCTTTAATGACTTCGAAATCAAATTGATGGACATTGTAAATCAAAGCCATCAACTCGGAGACCCGTATTCGGATAGGAGAGTCAAGCAAAAAATTATGAGATCTCTCCCCGATAGGTTTGAATCCAAGGTGACGGCCATAGAAGAAAATAGTGGCTATATGGATATGAAGCCAAGTGAGGTGATTGGGCGTCTCCTTGCATATGAGTCTAGGAAGGCTCCTATCACTACTACTCCTCCTAAGAAGCCTAAAGGAATAGCTTTGAAAGCATCTAAGGATGCAAAGGAGGCAAAGCATGAATCGGATGAAGACCTTGCCTTATTTGTGAAAAGGTTCAACAAGGTTATGGGGTTCAAGAAGAAGAAGGGATTTGGGTCAAGAGGACAAGATTTGAAGAAAAAGAGTTCCTTCAAGAAGTTTGAGCCTAGACAAGAGAGGACCGAAAGGAAAGGGGTCCGATGCTTTGAATGTGGTGGGATTGGTCACTTTGCCCCCGAATGTGCTAATCACAATGAAAAGAAGAAGAGCAAAGTGATGGTCGCCACTTGGAGTGGGAGTAGTGATGACTCCAATGAGGAAGATGAGTCTTCAAGTGAAGAAGAGCTCATGGCTAACCTCCTAGCTTTTGCCTCCTCACATAAGAGCAAAAGTGGTAGTGAGAAAAAGGAAATGAGTCAAGAGGAAAATGACTCAAGTGAAGTAGAAAGTGACTCCTCTTCTAGTTCCAAAAAGAAATTTGTGGAGCAAAAGGTGCTTGCTAAATACCATGCCGAGTTCAATGATTTAGCACTTAAAAGCACAAGAAAGATTGAGAGGTTGAGAGAAGAAAACCTTGAACTTTCGGCTCACAATGACCACTTAAGTGAACAAGTGGAAAGATTGAAGAGGAGAGAGGATAAGTTAATTGAGGAGTTAGACTTATCCTAGAGAAGTGAAGAAGGCTTGAAGAGGGAACTTGTAGAAGTTAAAGGGTCCTTGGCTAGGATAGATTCTAGCACCAAGAAGCTTGATCATTTACTTGGTGTTGGAAAGAGTCCAAGTGACAAGAGAGGTCTTGGGTATGATGATGGCAAGAAAATCTCAACCTCTAACAAGACCGTGTTTGTCAAGAGCTTGAAGAACGAAGAAACTTTATTTGTGCAACCTCCTAGGAAGAAGTTAGAAGTAGGACAATGTTCTAATGCTGAAGTGAAAATGGGGCCAAGAAGGAAATCTCAAGCTCAACCCCCTAGGGTCCCTCAAGCCAACACTCCTCCAAAATTGGCTCACAAAGGAAAGAGACCAATCATGCAACCTCAAGCTTGGAAGCAACCTAGACCGGTTCAACAACGAAGATGGATTGAACCCACTTATCCATAAAGACATGGACAAGCTCCCATTCATGCACAAAGGCAAGGTATGATTCCTTATTTCATCCTTATTTGTCACTTTTGTGGTTGTGATGGTCATATTAGACCAAATTGCTTTCAATATATTAAAATGTGTAGAAAACAAAGTATGATTGAAAAGAGAAAGAATAGAGCCAAGATGCATGTTTCTAGGAATGAAAATATTGATTTGCATGATCCTAGAAATAGTAGAGCACATGTACCAAAGACCACTAGGAAAGCTAAAATTGTTGCCAAGTGGATTAGAAAGAATGAAAATGTTTGCCATGTTGCACAAATAGCCTTGAAGGCAAATTCTTCTAATTTTTGGTACTTGGATAGTGGGTGCTCTAGGCACATGACGGGAAACAAGAGTTTCTTCGAGACTCTTGTTATGGAGGAAGGTGGAAATGTCACTTTTGGTGATGGATCCAAAAGAAATGTTAAAGGGAAAGGAACCATTTCCGTTCCCGGATTACCCTCCTTATCCAATGCTTTATTTGTTGATGGCTTGAAAGCCAATTTAATAAGCATTTCACATCTTAGTGATGAAGGATATTCCGTCTTGTTTTCTAAAGATTTTTGCTCAATCCTAAAACCCGATGGACAAACCTTGTTGAAGGGCATGAGATCTAGCGACAATTGTTATTGTCTTGAAGCTAGTATTGTATCTAATCATGTGTCCATGGATGAGCAAATTGAGTTGTGGCATGAAAGACTTAGCCACATGAACTTTAGGGATCTACGGACCCTTGGAAAGTTCGAGTGTGTGCGTGGCCTCCCTAAGCTTGGGAAGAAAGCCAATGGTGTTTGTGGACCTTGCCAACAAGGAAAGCAAACTAAAAGCATGCACAAAAAGGGTAAGTATCTCACCACCAAGGAGCCTCTTGAGCTTCTCCACATGGACCTCATGGGTCCCATGCAAACCGAAAGTTTGGGTGGAAAGAGATACATTTTTGTTTGTGTTGATGATTTCTCTAGGTTCACATGGACATATTTTCTTAGAGAAAAATCCGAAACTTTTGATAAGTTTAAAATGCTTTGTAATAAACTTCAAAATGAAATGAACTCTAATATTAAAAGCATAAAACGGATTAGAAGTGACCATGGGAGGGAATTTGAGAATGCTACCTTTGAAACCTTTTGTAATGGTTTAGGTATCTCCCATGAGTTTTCGGCTCCTAGGACACCTCAACAAAATGGAGTTGTTGAGAGGAAAAATAGGGTCCTTCAAGAGATGGCCCGTGTGATGTTGCTTAGCAACAATGTCCCTAGGAACCTATGGGCCGAAGCCGTCAATACGGCTTGCTATATAGGAAATAGAGTCTTCCTAAGGCCCGGTACTAGAAACACCTCCTATGAGTTATGGAAAGGCAAGAGGCCAAATGTTAGCTACTTCCACACTTTTGGAAGCAAATGCTACATTTTGAATGACCGTGATCAACTTGGCAAATTCGATGCTAAGAGTGATGAAGGTATCTTTATTGGCTATGCCTTGAATAGTAGAGCCTATAGAGTTTTCAATTTAAAGACTCTAAGTGTTATGGAATCATCCAATGTCGTATTTGATGATACTAGGCTCAAGTCTAATGATCATGAGGAGAAGGTTATTTTTAGTGATGGTTCTCCTTTGGAGAAGGTTGTGGTGTCTCTTAATGTTGGGACATCTAATGTCAACAATGATGATGAAAGTTCTCAAAGTGTGTTTTTCAATATAAAGCTAGAGGGGGGGTGAATAGATTTTATCTAATTATTACCCAATTTTCGCATGCAAGTCAATTTTACGAAAATACCCCTAGCAAGTCAATAATACATACAAGTGTAAAAGATGCGGAAATAATAAATGACACTTGATGTATACGTGGAAAACCCAACCACTGGGAAAAACCACGGGCTGTATAGTGCGCCACACTCGGAACTCGAAATCACTAATTGAAATGAAGTTTACAACCTATGTAGACCTCGTCTAACACTCCGGTCTGTAACCCCTCACTTCTACCCAGCAGGCCTTTATTAGCAACCCTATTCCAATTTGCTTGATCCTCGAAGTCACTACTTGTAATGATGTTTACAGCCAATCCCGGTCTGTAACCCACCACTACTACCCAGCGGGCCTGTAATAGCAACCCTAGACCAAGACTTGAATCTCTCAAAAGAGATGCACAACCCTATGTGAATATGTATGAATATTCAATTAATGCAATAAGAGCTAGGGTACTCTAAATGCTTATCTAGGATGATGATATATTCAATTTAAATCAACCCTAGATATCAATAGCTAAATGACATGTCAAATAGCATAGATAATCATAGATTATAAAAACCTAGATATCTATCAAAAACAACACTCAATCAATTCATCACAAATAATCTCTTTTCTTGTATTTAGCATATGATCTAAAACATACAAGTAATTTAAAAGAGATGGCTTGGTATTTAAAATACTACAATAAGATGAAATTAATCAAAATCTTACCAAGCAAGTTGTGATGATGCAAACCCATACATGGATGCACTCTATATAGACATAGGAGATGCAATATGAAATTTGATGCAAAAGGGGTTTGATTTGAGTGGTTAAAGTTGAGTTCTTGATTTGATTTTCTCTCAAAATCTATCTTTGAAGATTAGGGTTCTTAAGAGTCAAAGAACTGATTCTTATAATGAGAAAGTGTGATATTTATAGACATCAAGAACAGGGCAAGTGAAAAGACAATTTTGCCCCTGAAATCGCACGATCGGCGGTTTCATTCGGCGGCCAGGCCACCGAAATTAACCGCCGAATGGCTCCCGAGAGGAACAGGGGAACTTCGGCAACTTCGTTCGGCGGTTTCGTAACCGCCGATCATAACCGCCGTTTTGGACCCGAGAGGAATTTCAATCAGGTCAGATTCGGCGGTTTCGAACAGCGGCCAGGCCGCCGAACGGAACCGCCGTTTCACCAAAAATGGTGAAACCAAGGAGAAGCCAAAGGCATCTCCACCGGCGATCATCGCGCAAAACAAAGCACATCAACGTGCACGCGCGGACGTTTCCTAACAACCTTCGGGAAACGAATTACACCACACTAAAAGCTAACATACATGAAGTGCAAGTGTGGGTATTGAATGCATCCTAATGCCTAACATGTCATGGCATTATCATATAACAAGATGCAATCAATTCAACATGCAAGAAGAGATATTCAATAAATCAATAAAGCACAATGCACACAAAATATAAACACACCATACAAGAATAAGAGTTATGCATGTTGTGTGTGTGTGTGCAACTATAACTCTTCAAGCCAAAGTAAGCACAAGATATACCTTTGGTGCTTGTCCTCTTGAGGTCTTGGAAAGGGTCTTGATCTTCAACAAATCACCTAGACTACCCTTACACCCAAACCCCAACATGTGGTTTGCCCACGAAATAAGCCAATCAATAAAAGGGAATCCTTACAGATGACACACAACCTATTGCTAGAGTTCCTCTCTTGGACTCTAAAGAACCCGTTCCATGGGTTAGGAAACTCCATGATAAAGAAGATATCATTGGAGAGGTAAATGAGGGTGTTAGGACTAGACGTCAACTTGCTAATCTTATTAGCTATACTTGCTACACCTCTCAAATTGAACCCAAAAAGGTTGAAGAAGCCTTAAATGATGAATTTTGGGTTCTTGCCATGCAAGAAGAGCTAAACCAATTCGAAAGGAATGAGGTTTGGACTATAGTTCCTAGGCCTAAGACCACTAATGTCATAGGCACTAAATGGATATTTAGGAACAAATCCGATGAGGATGGCAACATAGTGCGGAACAAGGCTAGACTTGTAGCACAAGGGTACTCTCAAATTGAGGGTATCGACTTTGAGGAGACATTTGCTCCCATTGCCCGTTTAGAGTCTATTAGGCTTCTCTTGTCCATTTCTTGTGTGCACAAGTTCAAATTGCACCAAATGGATGTCAAGAGTGCCTTCCTCAATGGCTTCTTGCAAGAGGAAG
Organism: Acer yangbiense; assembly: GCA_008009225.1. Classification (NCBI taxonomy): domain Eukaryota; kingdom Viridiplantae; phylum Streptophyta; class Magnoliopsida; order Sapindales; family Sapindaceae; genus Acer; species Acer yangbiense. The sequence goes on from CM017771.1 coordinate 34,517,698, forward strand.
TGTTTGTTGAACAACCCAAGGGGTTTGTGGATGCTCACCACCCCAACCATGTCTATCGCCTCAAGAAGGCACTATATGGGTTGAAACAAGCACCGAGGGCTTGGTATGAGCGCCTCACTCAATTTCTTGTTGACAATAACTACACAAGAGGTAGTGTTGACAAGACACTATTCATTAAGAGAGACAATGATGAGCTTTTCATAGCTCAAATATATGTCGATGACATAGTGTTTGGCTCCACCAACAACACCAAGGTCCAACAATTTGTTGATGTTATGTCTCATGAATTTGAGATGAGTCTTGTTGGTGAGCTTAATTACTTCCTAGGTTTGCAAATTAGGCAACTAGATAATGGGATCTTCATAACCCAAGCCAAATATGCCAAAAACCTTGTGAAGAAGTTTGGTCTTGAAAAAGCCAAACATTGTGACACTCCTATGAGCACCACTTTGAAGCTAAGCAAGGATGCTAGCGGTAAAAGTGTGGACCAAACCTTATATCGTGGCATGATAGGGAGCTTGCTCTATTTGACCGCAAGTAGGCCCGATATATCTTTTAGTGTAGGAGTTTGTGCTAGGTACCAATCCGATCCCAAGGAGTCCCATCTCTCTTCGGTTAAGAGAGTCATTCGCTTTGTGAATGGGACTTCCAACTACGGGATTTGGTACTCATTTGACACTAATCCTAGTCTTGTAGGATCTAGTGATGCGGATTGGGCAGGAAATTGTGATGATAGGAAGAGCACATCGGGCAGTTGCTTCTTTCTAAGCAACAACTTGGTGTCTTGGTTTTGCAAGAAGCAAAACTCGATTTCCTTGTCCACGGCGGAAGCCGAGTACATAGCCGCGGGGAGTGGATGCACTCAACTTATATGGATGAAGCAAATGCTAGTAGATTACGGATTCAACCAAGGTACTCTCACTCTCTTTTGTGATAACATGAGTGCCATTAATATTTCCAAGAATCCGGTGCAACATTCTAGAACTAAGCATATTGACATCCGCCATCACTTCATTAGAGAGCTTGTTTAAAATAAATGCATAGTACTTGAACATGTAGGTACTAATGATCAACTTGCGGACCTATTTACAAAACCCTTAGATGCTACTCGATTTAAAACTCTTAGTAGATCTATTGGGATATGTCATGTGGAGTGATGTTCTATGATTGACCCCATATGGGGAACTCAAGCAAAGAGAGCTAGTTTGCATTCTTGTCACTTGCAAAAAATTTGAAATATCTTATGCCTCTTCTTTTAATTGCTTGAGTAAGCTTGGTTGCACATATGTATATATGTTTTCAATTCAATAAGTGTGAACCTTGCTTGTTTACAATCCATGTCATATTTATGTTCAAACATGCATTTTTGGACTAGGAGATGTATATAGGAAGTATGATTTGAATGACCTATGATTATCTCCATGACATGATGATTCTTTAATAACATGCAAATGTCAAATGAAACAGCATGAAATTCATATAACATGCTCACATGAAAAGCATGAATTGATGATTGCATATTCTTAAAAAATGCAAAACTTGTGTGAAAGCTTATGAGACTCAAAATGAATAAAGGATCTTGTATCCGTTCAAAGGAATTTATATTCCAAATGTCTCTCTTTCTTTATTGGTTGAACATGGCTACTATCATACGGATATCTTATCCGGAAAAATCAAAAAGGGTGCAAAGTTGCTCATGCCATGTTTCGCTTATAAAGTTGGATATAGTTACTCTTATATTGAAATCAATGTATTCTATATCCTTGCTTTACTCATGACATTGGTGAAATTGGTTTGAATTCCTATTAGAAACCTTTGTCATTTGCTTTGCCAAATACCATTGTATTTTGGACTTGAATGCTACATGTCTTGTATGCAAAGCATGTTTGATTCACACATTTTCTCTCAAATAAATCTCCTTGTTTCTCTCCGATTAAATTGAGATGCATAAAGTGACTTATATTAATTATGCATATCTTGCATGCTACTATCTCTCGTTACTATGAGTGACCCGGTTGGGGACTACTCCTTTGCCTATATCATGACAAAAAGGGGGAGTAGTATATGATAAGGGGAGATGCAAATTGGTGTTGCAATTATGCACATTGGGGAGATAACACATTGAGGGGGAGTAACCCTTTGAGGGGGAGCATTGCATTTATCATACATTGCATATATTTTGTAATGTTGTGCCTAAATTCTAAAAAATGCAAATGCTTGTTTTTGATATCACTTGATTAATCTCACATTTCACTTGTATTGGAAAACATAGAAATCTTATTTACAGGGCTTGATTATTCTACAAGAGATTGAAGACTTGAAGTTTTTATTTTCTTATCTCTTTGTGTTGTAGAATATCATAGTTGTCCCGTAGTTTCTATTTCTTTGTGAGGAATCAATGTGAGTGGTGGTTTTGTCACGAAATAGCCAAAGGGGGAGATTGTAAGGTTCCCATTTGTTGATTGGCTCATTTCGTAGACAACCACATGTTGGGGTTCTTTGTAAGGGTAGCCTAAGTATCGGTCTTATTGTTCGAAGCCCTTTGAAGACCTCGTGTTGACAAGCACCGAAGGTAAATTTCTATGTGCTTACTTTTCTTTGAAGAGATTAGTTGCACACACACACTCAACATTCATTGCATATGTGTGCATTCTCTTCATTTGTCACATTTCATACTTGCACTTATTTATTATATTTTGTTGTGTGTAATTGTGTCATGTTGTTGTGTAATTCGTTTCCCGATAACTTTCGGAAACGTCCGCGCATGCACTAGAATGTGCTTGGTTTAGCGCGAGGACCGCCTATGGAGAATGCCCTTGGCTTCTCCTTGGTTTTCACCTATCTAGGTGATCGGCGGTTATGATCGGCGGCCTGGTCGCCGAATGAAACCGCCGTTTTAGTCCAGATTGGTCTGAAGCATTTCTGCGGTTAAGATCGGCGGTCAAGACCGCCGTTCGAAACCGCCGTTTCAAGACCTGATTGATTTTTCTCTCAATCTAATTCGGCGGTTGAATCGGCGGTCACGAGACCGCCGTTAGAAACCGCCGTTCATACCTGATTGATTTTGATCTCTCTGTTTTGATTCGGCGGTTGGAATCGGCGGTCACGAAACCACCGAATGAACCGCCGTTTTTGCTCTGTTCTTCACGAGCTCAATTCGGCGGTCATAATCGGCGGCCTGGCCACCGATTGAAACCGTGGATCGGCGCGTTTCTTTCAAACTTACTTAAACGACCACACTTTGATTTGGCCCCCTATATATATGCCACTTTGACTTTAGGTCAATTAAGAGAGTTCATATTCAGAATTCATACTTAGGATATTTTTCAAAGAGAAGAAAAATTCCAAGAACTCAATTTTTGATTACTCAAACACTTTTTCATGATCATCAATCATCATCTAGCATCATCTTAGATCATCTAGATGTCATCTTGCATGGAATCTTCATCATACTTTGCTTGGTAAGCTTTTCACTAATATCTTACATGTTTTGTGTTTCTCTTATCTAGCAATCTCAATTAATTACTTGTTTGTTATTTTGTATGCTTTGGATACAATATTGAGATGAGTATGATGTATGTTTAAGAATTTGTATTGTGCTTGCATATTAGGTTTTGTGCTTAATATTGATTAGCTAAACTAATTGACATGTCATTTAGTTTTGATATCTAGGATTGTTCTAATTGCATATTAATCATCTTACATAAGCATATAGGGTTTCCCTTGCTCTATATTGCATTTTGGATATTCATATATATTCACTTAGGGTTGTATTCTCTTCTAGAGAAAGTAAGTCTTGTGTGTAGCAACCGGGATTAGGTTGCTTAGATCGCAAGCAAATAGGACTAGGTTCACTCATACCGGGATTAGGTAGGTGTGTGATTACTTCCGGGATTAGGTTGTAATCGTTTGCACATTTAGTGGATTCGAGGTTCGAGTGTGGCTTACTTACATAGCCCGTGGTTTTTCCCGTGAGGGTTTCCACGTAAAAACCAAGTGTTGTTTTAATTTCCGCACCATATTACACTTGCTTGTTTATATTATCTTGAGGGCATTTTCGTAATTTTGACTAACACGAAAAATTGGGTAAAAAGCGTAAAATCTATTCACCCCCCCCCCCCTCTAGATAGCTTTATACACACCGTGCTATAATTTGTTTCAGAACTAAATGACATCTCAAATAGCTTAGCTAATCAAGATTAAGCCAAAACCTAATTAGCTATCACAATACAACACTCAATCAAATCAACACAACAATCTTTATCTTGAATATTAGAATCTAATCTAAGAACAATCAAGTAATGAAAGAGAGACCATAACAAATAAAACACTAATTATGTATGATAATAGTGAAAAACTTACCAAGACAAGTGTGATGAAGAAAGACCCATACAAGCAAGCATCCTAGATATGCTAGAAGATGCTAGATGAATTTTGGTTTGAGTGTTTAAATGAGCAAACTTGGTTGCTTTCTCTCTTAAAAATCTATCTTTTAAAAGTAGGGTTCTTGATGATTAAAGAGTCACATTCAGAACAAGAGAAAGTGATGTATTTATAGACATGAAAAACAGAGCATATGAAAGGACAAGTTTGCCCCTGAAATGCACCGATCGGCGGCTAGGCCGCCGTTTACAACCGCCAAATGGCTCCTGAAAGAGGCAGGGGAACAACGGCGGTTTCAATCGGCGGTGTCAAAACCACCGAATTAACCGCAGAATCAAATCCGAGAGATTAAATCAATCAGGTATGAATGGCGGTTTTGAACGGCGGTTATGGCCGCCGATCATAACCGCAGAATTGATCCAGAGGTCTCTGGACTCAAACGGCGGTTTCATTCGGCGGCCAGGCCACCGATCATAACCGCCATTTCACCAAAAGAGGTGAAATCAAAGGAGAAGCCAAGGGCATTCTCCATAGGCGGTCTTTGCGCAAACCAAGCACATACTAGTGCATGCGCGGACGTTTCCGAGCAATATCAGGAAACAAATTACAAGGCACATAAGCACATACAAAATACAACATTAAAGTGCAAGTGTGAAATGTGACATGTGAAGAGTATGCACACAAATACAAGAATGCTAAGTGAGTGTGTGCAATCTAAATCTCTTCAAAGAAAGAACTAAGCACTAGAGATTATACCATTGGCGTGCTTGTCCCTTGAGGTCTTGAATGGGCCTTTGAGCTTGATTCTCAAACTCCTAAACTACCCTTACACAATAAACCCCAACATGTGGTTTGTCCACGAAATAAGCCAATCAAAGAATGGGAATCCTTACAATCTCCCCTTTTGGCTATTTCGTGACAAAACCACCACTCATATTGATCCTCACAAACATAATTGAATCTACGGGATAATAAAGATATTCTACATTACAAAGAGATATAAGAATATAAAAAAAAAAACTTCAAGTCTTCAATCTCTTGTAGAACTATCAACCCTTCAAAACAAAAAATTATACTTTCCAAAGCAAGAGTATGTGAGATGATCAAGTGAGAATAAAACAAGCATTTGCATTTAAGAATTTAAGCACAACATCATGCAATGTATGTGTATGCAAAGCTCCCCCTCAACGGGTTACTCCCCTTCAATGAATATTCTCCCCAACATGCACAATGAATATTCTCCCCAACATCCACAATTGCCACTACAATTTGCAACTCCCCTTACCACATTTTACTCCCCCTTTTTGTCATGATATAGGCAAAGGAGTAGTCCCCAACCGGGTCACTTCTAGCAAAGAGAGATAGAAGCATACAAGAAATTTGCATAAACATATAAGTCACTTTATGCATCTCAATTAATTGGAGAGAAACAAGGAGATTTATTTAAAGAAAATGTGTGAATCAAACATGTTTTGCATACAAGACATGTAGCATTCAAGTCCAAAATACAATGGTATTTGGCAAAGCAAATGAAAAAGGTTTCTAATAAGAATTCAAACCAATCTCACCATTGTCATGGGAGAAGCAAGGATATAGAGATTTTATTGTTTTCAATATAAGAGCAACTATATCCAACTTTATAAGCGAAACATGGCATAAGCGACTTTGCACCCTATTTGATTTTTCCGGGTGAGAAACGCGTATGATAGTAGCTATGTTCAACTAATAAAGAAAGAGAGACATTTGGAATTTAAATTCCTTTGAACAGATACAAGATCCTTTATTCATTTTGAGTCTTATAAGCTTTTTCACACAAGTTTTGCATTTTAAGAATATGCAATCATCAATTCATGCTTTTTTCATTTAAGCAAGTTATATGAATTTCTTGCTTTTTCATTTGACATTAGCATGTTATAAAAGAATCATCATGTCAAGGAGATAACTATAGGTCATTCAAATCATACTTCCTACGAAAATCTCCTAGTCCAAAAATGCATGTTTCAACATAAATATGACATGGATTGTAAACAAGCATGGTTCACACTTATTGTATTGAAAGCATATATACATATGCACAACCAAGCTTACTCAAGCAATTAAAAATGAAGCATAAGATATTTCAATTTCTTTTTTTTTTTTTTTTTTTTACAAGTGACAAGTATGCAAAATAGCTCTCTTTGCTTGAGTTCCCCATATGGGGTCAATCACAAATCACATCACTCCACAAGACATATCCCAATAGATCTACTAAGAGTTTTAAATCGAGTAGCATTTAAGGGTTTAGTAAAAAAGTCCGCAAGTTGATCATTAGTACCTACATGTTCAAGTACTATGCATTTATTTTCAACAAGCTCTCTAATGAAATGATGGCGGATGTCAATATGCTTAGTTCTAGAATGTTGCACCGGATTCTTGGAAATATTAATGGCACTCATATTATCACAAAAGAGAGTGAGTGTACCTTGGTTGAATCCGTAGTCTACTAGCATTTGCTTCATCTATAGGGGTTGTGTGCATCCACTCCCCGCGGCAATGTATTCGGCCTCGGCCGTGGACAAGGAAATCGAGTTTTGCTTCTTGCAAAACCAAGACACCAAGTTGTTGCCTAGAAAGAAGCAACCGCCCGATGTGCTCTTCCTATCATCACAATTTCCTGCCCAATCTGCATCACTAAAGCCTACAAGACTAGCATTAGTGTCAAAAGAGTACCGAATCCCATAGTTGGATGTCCCATTCACATAGCGAATGATTCTCTTAACGGAAGAGAGATGGAACTCCTTAGGATCCGCTTGGTACCTAGCACACACACCCACACTAAAAGAAATATCGGGCTTACTTGCGGTCAAATAAAGCAAGCTACCTATCATGCCACGATATAACGTTTGTTCCACACTTTTACCACTAGCATCCTTACTTAGCTTCAAAGTGGTACTCATGGGTGTATTACAATGTTTGGCATTTTCAAGACCAAACTTCTTCATTACGTTTTTGGCATATTTAGCTTGGGTTATAAAAACCCCATCATTTAGTTGCCTAATTTGGAAACCTAGGAAGTAACTAAGCTTACCAACAAGACTCATCTCAAATTCATGAGACATGACATCAACAAATTGTTGGACTTTGGTGTTGTTGGTTAAGCCAAATACAATGTCATCAGCATAGATTTAAGCTATAAATAACTCATCTTTGTTTCTCTTAATGAACAAGGTCTTGTCAACACTACCTCTTGTGTAGTCATTGTCAACAAGAAATTGAGTGAGGCGCTCATACCAAGACCTCGGTGCTTGTTTCAACCCATACAAAGCCTTTTTGAGACGATAGACATGGTTGGGGTGGTGTGCATCCACAAACCCCATGGATTGTTCAACAAACACTTCCTCTTGCAAAAAGCCATTGAGGAAGGCACTCTTGACGTCCATTTGGTGTAATTTGAACTTGTGAATACACGAGATGGACAAAAGAAGCCTAATGGACTCTAAACGGGTAACGAGAGCAAATGTCTCCTCAAAGTCGATACCCTCAATTTGAGAGTACCCTTGTGCTACAAGTCTAGCCTTGTTCCGCACTATGTTGCCATCCTTATCGGATTTGTTCCTATAAATCCACTTAGTGCCTATAACATGTGTGCTTTTAGGCCTAGGAACTAGAGTCTAAACCTCATTCCTATCGAATTGGTTTAGCTCTTCTTGCATGGCAAGAACCCAAAATTCATCATTTAAGGTTTCATCAACCTTTTTGGGTTCAATTTGAGAGGTGTAGCATGTGTAGCTAATTAGATTAGCTATTTGATGCCCAGTCCTAACACCCTCATTTATCTCTCCAATGATGTCATTCTTATCATGGAGTTGTTTAACCCATGGAGCGGGTTCTTTAGAGTTCAAGAGAGGAACTCTATCAATAGGTTATGTGTCCTCATAATCACCATTGGACGTCCCAACATTGGGAGTCTTTACAACATTCTCCAAAGGAGAATCGTCATCTAAAACTACCTCCTCCTCATGGTTACTAAACTTAAGCCTTTCATCATCAAATACAACATTGGATGATTCCATGACACTTAGAGTCTTTAAATTAAAAACTCTATAGGCTCTACTATTTAAGGCATAGCCAATAAAGATACCCTCATCACTCTTAGCATCAAATTTGCCAAGTTGATCACGGTCATTTAAAATGTAGCTTTTGCTTCCAAAGGAGTGGAAGTAGCTAACATTTGGCCTTTTACCTTTCCATAGCTCATATGAGGTATTTCTAGTTCCGGGCCTTAGGAAAACTCTATTTCCTTTATAGCAAGCCGTATTGACGGCTTTGGCCCATAGGTTTCTAGGGACATTATTGCTAAGCAACATCACACGGGCTATCTCTTGAAGGACCCTATTCTTCCTCTCAACAACTCCATTTTGTTGAGGTGTCCTAGGAGCCGAAAACACATGGGAGATGCCTAGACCATTACAATAGGTTTCAAATGTGGCATTCTCAAATTCCCTCCCATGGTCACTTCTAATCCGTTTTATGCTTTTAATGTTAGAGTTCATTTCATTTTGAATTTTATTACAAAGCATTTTAAACTTATCAAAAGTTTCGGATTTTTCTCTAAGAAAATATGTATGTCCATGTGAACCTAGAGAAATCATCAACACAAACAAATATGTATCTCTTTCCACATAAACTCTCGGTTTGCATAGGACCCATTAGATCCATGGGGAGAAGCTCTAGGGGCTCCTTGGTGGAGAGATACTTGCCCTTTTTGTGTACGCTTTTGGTTTGTTTTCCTTGTTGGCAAGGTCCACAAACACCATTGGCTTTCTTCCCAAGCTTAGGGAGGCCACGCACACAATTGAACTTTCCAAGGGTTCGTAAATCCCTAAAGTTCATGTGGCCAAGTCTTTCATGCCACAACTCAATTTGCTCATCCATGGACACATTGTTTGAGACTATACTAGCTTCAAGACAATAGCAATTGTCGCAAGATCTCATACCTTTCAACAAGGTTTGTCCATCGAGCTTTAGGATAGAGCAATCATTTTTACTAAACATGACAGAATATCCTTCATCATCAAGATGAGAAATGCTTATCAAATTGGCTTTCAAGACCAAACAAAGCATTAGATAAGGAGGGTAATCCGGGAACGGAAATGGTTCCTTTCCCTACAACTTTCTTTTTGGATCCATCACCAAAAGTGACATATCCTCTTTCCTCCATAGCAAGAGTCTTGAAGAAACTCATGTTTCCCGTCGTGTACATAGAGCACCCACTATCTAAATACCAAAAATTAGAAGAATTTGCCTTCAAGGCTATTTGAGCAACATGGCAAACATTTTCATTCTTTCTAATCCACCTAGAAACAATATTAGCTTTCTTAGTGGTCTTTGGTACATGGGCTCTAGTTATCCTAGGATCATGCACATCAATTTTATCATTCCTAGGAACATGTAACTTGGCTCTCTTCTTTCTCTTTTCAATAATGCTTCGTGTTTTACACATTTTAATATATCGAAAGCAATTTGGTCTAATATGACCATCAAATCCACAAAAATGACATGTAGGAATAAAATAAGGAATCATACCTTGTCCTTGTGTATGCATGGGAGCTTGTCCATGTCTTTATGGCTGAGTGGGTTCAATCCATCTTCGTTGTTGAACCGGTTTAGCTTGCTTCCTAGCTTGAGGTTGCATGATTGGTCTCTTTCCTTTGTGAGCCAATTGTTGAGGAATGTTGGCTTGAGGGACCCTAGTGGGTTGAGCTTGAGGTTGCCTTCTTGGCACCAACTTCACTTGTGCATTATTTGAACATTGTCCTAGTTCTAACTTCTTCCTAGGAGTTTGCACCAATGAAGCTTCTTCATTCCCCAAACTCTTGACAAACACGGTCTTGTTAGAGGTTGAGATCTTCTTGCCATCTTCATACCCAAGACCTTTCTTGTCACACGGATTCTTTCCAACACTAAGCAAATGATCAAGCTTTTGAGTGCTAGAGGTCATTCTAGTCATAGACTCTCTTACTTCTTCAAGTTCCCTCTTTAGACTTTCTTCATTCCTCCTAGATAAGTCTAAATCCTTTCTTAGCTTATCTTCTACCTTCTTGGATTTTTCCACTTGTTCACTTAAGTGGTCATTATGAGATAAAAGCTCAAGATTCTTTTCTCTCAACATCTTGATCTTTTTCGTGGTTTTCATCTCTAAGCTTTTGAACTCCGCGTAATGTTCAACAAGAACCTTTCTCTCCACATATCCATTTGTGGAGTGAGTTGAGGAGTCATCTTCGCTTGAGTCATTTTCCTCTTGACTCTCTTCCTCTTCTTCACTTCTATCTTGGCTCTTGTGAGAAGAGGCAAAAGCTATGAAGTTAGCCACTTCATCATCTGAAGTTTCATCTTCTTCATTAGAGTCATCACTACTCCCACTCCATGTGGCGGCCATCACTTTACCTTTCTTCTTATCATTGTGATTAGCACATTCGGGGGCAAAATGACCTATACCACCACATTCATAACATCGGACCCCTTTCCTTTTGGTCTTCTCTTGCCTAGGCTCAAACTTGTTGTAGGAACCCTTTTTCTTGAAGTTTTGACTTTTGGAACCAAAGTCCTTTTTCCCGAACTTCATAACCTTTTTGAATCTCTTCACAAATAATGCAAGGTCTTCGTCCGAGTCATTCTTTGCCTCTTTTTCATCCTTGGAGGCTTTCAAAGCAATTCCTTTTTGCTTTTTAGGAGGTGTGGAGATAGGACCCTTCCTAGACTCATAAGCTAGAAGTCTCCCAATCACCTCACTCGGCTTCATATCCTTATATCCACTATTTTCTTCTAAAGCCGTTACCTTAGATTCAAACCTATCGGGGAGAGATCTCATAATGTTTTGCTTGATTATCCTATCTGAGTAAGTGTAAGGTTCCCATTTGTTGATTGGCTCATTTCATGGACAAACCACATGTTGGGGGTTCTTTGTAAGGGTAGCCTAGGTATCGTGTTATTGCTCAAGCCCTTTGAAGACCTCGTCTTGATAAGCACCGAAGGTAAATTTCTTTGTGCTTACTTTTCTTTAAAGAGATTAGTTGCACACACACACTTAACATACATTGCATATGTGTGCATTCTCTTCACTTGTCACATTTCACACTTGCACTTATTTGTTATATTTTGTTGTGTGTAATTGTGTCTTGTTGTCTTGTAATTCATTTCCCAATAGTTTTCGGAAACGTCCGCGCATGCACTAGAATGTGCTTGGTTTAGCGCGAGGACCGCCTACGGAGAATGCCCTTGGCTTCTCCTTGGTTTTCACCTTTGTTGGTGATCGGCGGTTATGATCGGCGGCCTGGCCGCCGAATGAAACCGCCATTTGCTTCCAGTAGTGTATAGAGCTATTCTGCGGTTATGATCGGTGGTCACAACCGCCATTCAAAACAGCCGTTCAAGACCTGATTGATTTTATCTCTCGGCCTAATTCGGCGGTTGAATCGGCGATCACGAAACCGTCGAATGAAACCGCTGTTTCATACCTGATTGATTTTTTAATCTCAGGTTTGATTCGGCGGTTAGATCGGCAGTCACGAAACCGCCGAATGAAACCGCTGTTGGTCCCCTGTTCCTCTCTGCCTAATTCGGCGGTTATGATCGGTGGCCTGGCCGCCGATTGAAACTGCCGATCGGTGCATTTCAGGGGCAAACTTGTCTTTTCACATGCTCTGTTTTTCATGCCTATAAATACATCACTTTCTCTTGTTCTGAATGTGACTCTTTAATCATCAAGAAACCTACTTTAAAAAGAGAGATTTTTAAGAGAGAAAGCAATCAAGTTTGCTCATCAAACACTCAAACCAAAATCCATTTGCATCAAAGTTCATCTAGCATTCTCTAGCATATCTAGGATGCTTGCTTGCATGGGTCTTTCATCATCACACTTGCTTTGGTAAGTTTTTCACTATTATCATACATAATTAGTGTTTAATTTATTATGGCATCTCTTTTATTACTTGATTGTTCTTAGATTATATTCTAATATTCAAGATAGAGATTGTTGTGTTGATTTGATTGAGTGTTGTTTTTATGATAGATATCTAGGTTTCTCTAATCTATGATTATCTAAGCTAATTGACATGTCATTTAGCTTTAATATCTAGGATTGTTTTTAATTGCATATTCATCATCTTAGATAAGCATATAGGGTTTCCCTTGCTCTATGTTGCATTTGAATATTCATATATTCACTTAGGGTGTTAATCTCTTTTTAGAGAATTAAGTCTTGTGTTGTGACCGGGATTAGGTTGCTTAATTAGCAAGCAATCGGACTAGGTTCACTTATACCGGGATTAGGTAGGTGTGTGATTACTTCCGGGATTAGGTTGTAATCGTTTACACATTTAGTGGATTCGAGGTTCGAGTGTGGCTTACTTACTAGCCCGTGGTTTTTCTCGTGAGCGTTTCCACGTAAAAATCAAGTGTTATTTAATTTCCGCATTTTATACTTGATTTATTGCTTTATCTATTTAGGGGTAATTTCGTAATTTTGACTAATCACGAAAAATTAGGTAATAAGCTTAAAATCTATTCACCCCCCCCCCCCCTCTAGATAGTTTTATACACACCGTGCTATAATTTGTTTCAATTGGTATCAGAGCGGGTTCCTAGACATACATAGGTGATCCTTGCTTATTTTGGTGTGTTTGGCATTTTGTGTGATTTTTGATCATTTATACATTTGCATTCATTTCATTCATTCATAAACACTATAAGTGGAAACGGTGGAAATGGTGGTGGCAACGAAGGTGCTTCAAGCACAAGGCCTCCACTTCTTACCGGATTGAACTATTCCTAATGAAAAGGGAAAATGGAATCCTACATATGCCAAATTCATGACCGTGCATGGATGGCGGAGGAAGACAGATATGATCTACCCAAGATGACTCCCGATGGTGGAGGAGAAGAAGTATTGAAGCCAAAGGCGCAATGGAATGCGCAAGAGTTTGAGGCTTCAAAGAGGAATAGGAAGGCGATGCATGCCATCTTATGTGCTATGGACGAAAATCAATACAAATTGATTCAAAATACTAGGATAGCTAAGGAGGCTTGGGACATCCTAGAGATTGCACATGAGGGAACTGAAGTGGTGAAGGACTCTAAGCTTCAAGTCCTCCAAACTCAATTCGAGATGCTTAAGATGGAGGAGAATGAGTGCTTCAACTACTTCGAGATCAAGTTGATGGACATAGTCAACCAAAGTCATCAACTTGGTGATCCATATTCGGATAGGAGAATAAAGCAAAAGATTATGAGATCTCTTCCGGATAGGTTTGAATCAAAAGTAACGGCTTTAGAAGAAAATAGTGGATACAAGGATATGAAGCCGAGTGAGGTGATTGGGAGACTTCTAGCTTATGAGTCTAGGAAGGGTCCTATCTCCACACCTCCTAAAAAGCAAAGAGGAATTGCTTTGAAAACCTCCAAGGATGAAAAGGAGGCAAAGAAGATTGACTCGGATGAAGACCTTGCCTTGTTTGTAAAAAGGTTCAACAAGGTTATGAAGTTTAGAAGAAAGGGCTTTGGATCAAAAGGTCAAGATTCGAAGATAAATGGTTCTTTCAAGAAGTTTGAACCTAGGCAAGAAAGGACGGAAAGGAAAGGGGTCCGATGTTTCGAGTGTGGTGGCATAGGTCACTTTGCCCCTGAATGTGCAAATCACATTGAGAAGAATAAGGGAAAAATGATGGCCGCTACTTGGAGTGGAAGTAGTGATGACTCCATTGAGGGAGATGAGTCTTCAAGTGATGAAGAGCTCATGGCTAACCTCCTAGCTTTTGCCTCCTCCCATAAAAGCAAAAGTGCTAGTGAGAGAGAGGAATTGAGTCAAGAGGAAAATGACTCAAGTGGAGAAGAAAGTGATTCCTCTTCTAACTCCATAAATAGTTTTGTGGAGAAAAAGGTGCTTGCTAAATACCATGCCGAGTTTAATGATTTAGCAATCAAGAGCACAAGAAAGATCAAGATGTTGAGAGAAGAAAATCTTGAGCTTTCATCTCATAATGACCACTTAAGTGAACAAGTGAAAAAATTCAAGAAGATGGAAGATAAGCTAAAAGAGGAGTTAGTCTTATCTAGGAGGAATGAAGAAAGTCTAAAGAGGGAGCTTGAAGAAGTAAAAGAGTCGATGACTAGGATGGATTCTAGCACCAAGAAACTTGACCATATGCTTGGTGTTGGAAAGAGTCCATGTGACAAGAGGGGTCTTGGGTATGAAGATGGCAAGAAGATCTCAAACTCTAACAAGACCGTGTTTGTCAAGAGTTTGAGGAACGAAGAAACTTCATTTGTGCAAATTCCTAGGAAGAAGTTAGAAATAGGACAATGTTCAAATGCACAAGTGAAGATGGGGCCAAAAAGGCAACCTCAAGCTCAACCCCCTAGGGTCTCTCAAGCCAACATTCCTCCACAATTGGCTCATAAAAGAAAAAGGCCAATCATGCAACCTCAAGCTAGGAAGCAATCTAGACCGGTTCAACAACGAAGATGGATTGAACCCATTCATCCACAAAGACAAGGACAAGGTATGATTCCTTATTTTACTCATATATGTCATTTTTGTGGATTTGATGGTCATATTAGACCACATTGCTTTCGATATATTAAAATGTGCAAAACTAGAAGCATGATTGAAAAGAGAAAGAATAGAGCCAAGATGCATGTTCCTAGGAATGATAAAATTGTTATGCATGATCCTAGGACATCTAGAGCCCGATTACCAAAGACCACTAAGAAAGCAAATATTGTTTCTAGGTGGATTAGAAAGAATGAAAATGTTTGCCATGTTGCTCAAATAGCCTTGAAGGCAAATTCTTCTAATTTTTGGTATTTAGATAGTGGGTGCTCTAGGCATATGACGGGAAACAAGAGTTTCTTCGAGACTCTTGTTATGGAGGAAGGAGGATATGTCACTTTTGGTGATGGATCAAAAAAGAAAGTTGTAGGGAAAGGAACCATTTACGTTCCCGGATTACCCTCCTTATCCGATGCTTTATTTGTTGATGGCTTGAAAGCCAATTTAATAAGCATTTCACATCTAAGTGATGAAGGATATTCCGTCTTGTTTTGTAAAGATGATTGCTCGATCCTAAAGCCCGATGGACAAACCTTATTGAAAGGTATGAGATCTAGCGACAATTGCTATTGTCTTGAAGCTAGAATAGTCTCAAACAATGTGTCCATGGATGAGCAAATAGAGTTGTGGCATGAAAGACTTGGCCACATGAACTTTAGGGATTTAAGAACCCTTGGAAAGTTCGAGTGTGTGCGTGGCCTCCCTAAGCTTGGGAAGAAAGCCAATGGTATTTGTGGACCTTGCCAACAAGGAAAACAAACTAAAAGCATGCACAAAAAGGGCAAGTATCTCTCCACCAAGGAGCCCCTAGAGCTTCTCCACATGGATCTCATGGGTCCTATGCAAACCGAGAGTTTAGGTGGAAAGAGATACATTTTTGTTTGTGTTGATGATTTTTCTAGATTTACATGGACATATTTTCTTAGAGAAAAATCCGAAACTTTTGATAAGTTTAAAATGCTTTGTACTAAAATAAAAAATGAAATGAATTCTAACATTAAAAGCATTAAACGGATTAGAATTGACCATGGGAGGGAATTTGAGAATGCCTCTTTTGAAAGCTATTGCAATAGCTTAGGCATCTCCCATGAGTTCACGACTCCTAGGACACCTCAACAAAATGGAGTTGTTGAGAGGAAGAATAGGGTCCTTTAAGAGATGGCCCGAGTGATGTTGCTTAGCAATAATGTCCCTAGGAACCTATGGGCCGAAGCCGTCAATACGGCTTGCTATATAGGGAATCGTGTTTTCCTAAGGCCCGGATCTAGAAACACCTCCTATGAGTTATGGAAGGGTAGGAAGCCAAATGTTAGCTACTTCCACACATTTGGAAGCAAATGCTACATTTTAAATGACCGTGATCAACTTGGCAAGTTTGATGCTAAGAGTGATGAGGGTATCTTTATTGGCTATGCCTTGAATAGTAGAGCCTATAGAGTTTTCAACTTGAAGACTCGAACCGTCATGGAATCATCGAATGTTGTTATTGATGATACAAGGCTCAAGTCTAATGACCATGAGGAGGAGGAAGTTTTAGAGGATGACTCTCCTTTGGAGAGGGTTGTGGTGACTCCCAATGTTGGGACGTCCAATGACAATAATGAAGTCACACAACCTATTACTAGAGTCCCTCTCTTGGACTCTAATGAACCCGCTCCATGGGTTAGAAGACTCCATAACAAAGAGGATGTTATTGGAGATATGAATTAGGGTGTTAGGACAAGGCGTCAAATAGCTAATCTCATTAGCTTTACATGCTACACCTCTCAAATTGAACCCAAAAAGGTTGATGAAGCCTTAAATGATGAATTTTGGGTTATTGCCATGCAAGAAGAGCTAAACCAATTCGAAAGGAATGAGGTTTGGACTCTAGTTCCTAGGCCTAAAAGCACTAATGTGATAGGCACCAAGTGGATTTATAGGAACAAATCCGATGAGGATGGCAACATAGTGCGGAACAAGGCTAGACTTGTAGCACAAGGGTACTCTCAAATTAAGGGTATCGACTTTGAGGAGACATTTGCTCCCGTTGCCCGGTTAGAGTCCATTAGGCTTCTCTTGTCCATTTCTTGTGTGCACAAGTTCAAATTGCACCAAATGGATGTCAAGAGTGCCTTCCTCAATGGTTTTTTGCAAGAGGAAGTGTTTGTTGAACAACCCAAGGGGTTTGTGGATGCACACCACCCCAACCATGTCTATCGCCTCAAGAAGGCTCTATATGGGTTGAAACAAGCACCGAGGGCTTGGTATAAGCGCCTCACTCAATTTCTTGTTGACAATAACTACACAAGAGGTAGTGTTGACAAGACACTATTCATCAAGAAAGACAATGATGAGCTTTTCATAGCTCAAATATATGTTGATGATATATTGTTTGGCTCCACCAACAACACCAAGGTCCAACAATTTGTTGATGTCATGTCTCATGAATTTGAGATTAGTCTTGTTAGTGAGCTTAGTTACTTCCTAGGTTTGCAAATTAGGCAATTAGATGATGGGATTTTCATAACCCAAGCCAAATATGCCAAAAACCTAGTGAAGAAGTTTGGTTTAGAGAATGCCAAACATTGTGATACACCCATGAGTACCACTTTGAAGCTAAGCAAGGATGCTAGTGGTAAAAGTGTGGAACAAACTCTATATCGGGGCATGATAGGTAGCTTGCTTTATTTGACCGCAAGTAGGCCCGATATATCTTTTAGTATGGGTGTGGGTGTGTGTGCTAGGTACCAAGCGGATCCCAAGGAGTCCCATCTCTCTTCTGTAAAGAGAATCATTCGTTATGTGAATGGGACTTCCAACTATGGGATTTGGTACTCTTTTGACACTAATGCTAGTCTTGTAGGCTTTAGTGATGCGGATTGGGCAGGAAATTGTGATGATAGGAAAAGCACATCGGGCGGTTGCTTCTTCCTAGGCAACAACTTGGTGTCTTGGTTTTGCAAGAAGCAAAACTCGATTTCCTTGTCCACGGCCGAGGCCGAGTACATAGCCGCGGGGAGTGGATGCACACAACTCCTATGGATGAAGCAAATGCTAGTAGACTACGGATTCAACCAAGGTACTCTCACTCTCTTTTGTGATAACATGAGTGCCATTAATATTTCCAAGAATCCGGTGCAACATTCTAGAACTAAGCATATTGACATCCGCCATCATTTCATTAGAGAGCTTGTTGAAAATAAATGCATAGTACTTGAACATGTAGGTACTAATGATCAACTTGCGGACCTATTTACTAAACCCTTAGATTCTACTCGATTTCAAACACTAAGTAGATCTATTGGGATATGTCTTGTGGAGTGATGTGTTTTGCTATTGACCCCATATGGGGAACTCAAGCAAAGAGAGCTATTTTGCATTCTTGTCACTTGCAAAAAATTTGAAATATCTTATGCCTCTTCTCTTAATTGTTTGAGTAAGCTTGGTTGCACATATGTATATATGTTTTCAATAGTATAAGTGTGAACCTTGCTTGTTTACAATCCATGTCATATTTATGTTCAAACATGCATTTTTGGACTAGGAGATGTATATAGGAAGTATGATTTGAATGACCTATGATTATCTCCATGACATGATGATTCTTAAATAACATGCTAATGTCAAATGAAAAAGCATGAAATTCATATAACATGCTCACATGAAAAGCATGAATTGATGATTGCATATTCTTAAAATGCAAAACCTTGTGTGAAAGCTTATGAGACTCAAAATGAATAAAGGATCTTGTATCCGTTCAAAGGAATTTACATTCCAAATGTCTCTCCTTCTTTATTGGTTGAACATGGCTATTATCATACGAATATCTTATCCGGAAAAATCAAATAGGGTGCAAAGTCGCTCATGCCATGTTTCGCTTATAAAGTTGGATATAGTTGTTCTTCAATTGAAATCAATATATTATATATCCTTGCTTTACTCATGACTTTGGTGAAATTGGTTTGAATTCTTATTAGAAACCTTTGTCATTTGCTTCGCCAAATACCATTGTATTTTGGACTTGAATGCTACATGTCTTGTTTGCAAAGCATGTTTGATTCACACATTTTTTTTTCAAATAAATCTCCTTGTTTCTCTCCAATTAATTGACGTGCATAATGTGATTCATATTAATTATGCGAATCTTGCATGCTACTATCTCTCATTACTATGAGTGACCCGGTTGGGGACTACTCCTTTGCCTATATCATGACAAAAGGGGGGAGTAGTATATGGTAAGGGGAGTTGCAAAATATAGAAGCGATTGTGTATATTGGGGAGAACATTCATTGAGGGGGAGTAACCCGTTGAGGGGGAGCATTGCATACACATACATTTCATAATGTTGTGCCTAAACTTTTAAAATGCAAATGCTTGTTTTTGTTCTCACTTGATTAATCTCACATTTCACTTGTATTGGAAAATATAGAAATCTTATTTTCAGGGCTTGATTATTCTACAAGAGATTGAAGACTTGAAGTTTTATTTTCTTATCTCTTTGTGTTGTAGAAAATCATAGTTGTCCCGTAGTTTCTATTTCTTTGTGAGGAATCAATGTGAGTGGTGGTTTTGTCACGAAATAGCCAAATGGGGAGATTGTAAGGTTCCCATTTGTTGATTGGCTCATTTCGTGGACAAACCACATGTTGGGGGTTCTTTGTAAGGGTAGCCTAGGTATCGTGTTATTGCTCAAGCCCTTTGAAGACCTCGTCTTGATAAGCACCGAAGGTAAATTTCTTTGTGCTTACTTTTCTTTAAAGAGATTAGTTGCACACACACACTTAACATACATTGCATATGTGTGCATTCTCTTCACTTGTCACATTTCACACTTGCACTTATTTGTTATATTTTGTTGTGTGTAATTGTGTCTTGTTGTCTTGTAATTCGTTTCCCGATAGTTTTCGGAAACGTCCGCGCATGCACTAGAATATGCTTGGTTTAGCGCGAGTACCGTCTACGGAGAATGCCCTTGGCTTCTACTTGGTTTTCACCTTTGTTGGTGATCGGCGGTTATGATCGGCGGCCTGGCCGCAGAATGAAACCGCCATTTGCTTCCAGTAGTGTATGGAACTATTCTGCGGTTATGATCGGCGGTCACAACCGCCGTTCGAAACCGCCATTCAAGACCTGATTGATTTTATCTCTCGACCTAATTCGGCTGTTGAATCGGCGGTCATGAAACCGCCGAATGAAACCGCCGTTTCATACCTGATTGATTTTTTAATCTCAGGTTTGATTCGGCGGTTAGATCGGCGGTCACGAAACCGCCGAATGAAACCGCCGTTGGTCCCCTGTTCCTCTCTGGCCAATTCGGCGGTTATGATCGGTGGCCTGGCCGCCGATTCAAACCGCCGATCGGTGCGTTTCAGGGGCAAACTTGTCTTTTCATATGCTCTATTTTTCATGCCTATAAATACATCACTTTCTCTTGTTCTGAATGTGACTCTTTAATCATCAAGAAACCTACTTTAAAAACAGAGATTTTTAAGAGAAAAAACAATCAAGTTTGCTCATCAAACACTCAAACCAAAATCCATTTGCATCAAAGTTCATCTAGCATTCTCTAGTATATCTAGGATGCTTGCTTGCATGGGTCTTTCATCATCACACTTGCTTTGGTAAGTTTTTCACTATTATCATACATAATTAGTGTTTAATTTATTATGGCATCTCTTTTATTACTTGATTATTCTTAGATTATATTCTAATATTCAAGATAGAGATTGTTGTGTTGATTTGATTGAGTGTTGTTTTTATGATAGATATCTAGGTTTCTCTAATCTATGATTATCTAAGCTAATTGACATGTCATTTAGCTTTAATATCTAGGATTGTTTTTAATTGCATATTCATCATCTTAGATAAGCATATAGGGTTTCCCTTGCTCTATGTTGCATTTGAATATTCATATATTCACTTAGGGTGTTAATCTCTTTTTAGAGAATTAAGTCTTGTGTTGTGACCAGGATTAGGTTGCTTAATTCGTAAGCAATCAGACTAGGTTCACTTATACCGGGATTAGGTAGGTGTGTGATTACTTCTGGGATTAGGTTGTAATCGTTTACACATTTAGTGGATTCGAGGTTCAAGTGTGGTTTACTTACTAGCCCATGGTTTTTCCCGTGAGGGTTTCCACGTAAAAATCAAGTGTTATTTAATTTCCGCATTTTATACTCGATTTATTGCTTTATCTATTTAGGGGTAATTTCGTAATTTTGACTAATCACGAAAAATTGGGTAATAAGCTTAAAATCTATTCACCCCCCCCCCCCCTCTAGATAGTTTTATACACACCGTGCTATAATTTGTTTGTTTCAGTAAGGGTCACCAAGTTGATGACTTTGGTTGACTATGTCCATCAACTTGATCTCGAAATCGTTGAAACACTCATTCTCCTCCATCTTAAGCATCTCGAATTGAGTTTGGAGGACTTGAAGCTTAGAGTCCTTCACCACTTCGGTTCCCTCATGTGCAATCTCTAGGATGTCCTATGCCTCCTTAGCTATCCTAGTATTTTGAATCAATTTATATTGATTTTCGTCCATTGCACATAGGATGGCATGCATCGCCTTCCTATTCCATTTTGATGCCTCAAACTCTTGCGCGTTCCATTGCGCCTTAGGCTTGAGCACATCCTCTCCTCCACCCGTAGGAGTCATCATGGGTGATGTGTAGCCGTCTTCAACCGCCATCCAAGCCCGGTCATGGATTTGACATATGTACGACTCCATCTTGCCTTTCCAAGAGGCATAATTCAACCCGGTAAGAAGCGGAGGCCTTATGCTAAAAGCACCCTCGTTGCCACCACCATTTCCACCGTTTCCACTCATAGTGTTTATGAATGAATGAAATGAATGCAAATGTATGAATGATCAAAAATCACACAAAATGCAAAACACACCAAAATAAGCAAGGATCACCTAAGTATATCTAGGAACCCGCTCCGATACCAATTGAAACAAATATTGCACGGTGTGTATAAAACTATCTAGAGGGGGGTGAATAGATTTTAAAGATTTTACCCAATTTTTCGTGAAAAGTCAATATTACGAAAATACCCCTAACTAGATAAAGCAATAAATCAAGTATAAAATGCGGAAATTAAACAACACTTGATTTGTACGTGGAAACCCTCACGGGTAAAAACCACGGGCTAATAAGTGAGCCACACTCGAACCTCGAATCCACTAAATGTGTAAAACGATTACAACCTAATCCTAGAAGTAATCACACACCTACCTAATCCCGGTATAAGTGAACCTAGTCCAATTGCTTACGAATTAAGCAACCTAATCCCGGTCACAACACAAAACTTAATTCTCTAAGAAGAGATTAACACCCTAAGTGAATATGTGAATATCCAAAATGCAATATAGAGCAAGGGAACCCTATATGCTTATCTAAGATGATGATTTTGCAATAAAAGCAATACTAGATATTAAGAACTAAATGACATGTCAAATAGCTTAGCTAATCAAGATTAAGCAAAAACCTAATTAGCTATCACAATACAACACTCAATCAAATCAACACAACAATCTCTATCTTGAATATTAGAATCTAATCTAAGAACAATCAAGTAATGAAAGAGATGCCATAATAAATAAAACACTAATTATATATGATAATAGTGAAAAACTTACCAAGACAAGTGTGATGATGAAAGACCCATGCAAGCAAGCATCCTAGATATGCTAGAAGATGCTAGATGAATTTTGATGCATATGAATTTTGGTTTGAGTGTTTAAATGAGCAAACTTGGTTGCTTTCTCTCTTAAAAATCTCTCTTTTAAAAGTAGGGTTCTTGATGATTAAAGAGTCACATTCAGAACAAGAGAAAGTGATGTATTTATAAGCATGAAAAACAGAGCATGTGAAAAGACAAGTTTGCCCCTGAAACGCACTGATCGGCGGTTTCAATCGACGGCCAGGCCACCGTTTACAACCGCCCAATGGCTCCCGAGAGAGGTAGAGGAACAACAGCGGTTTCAATCGGCGGTGTCGAAACCGCCGAATTAACCGCATAATCAAACCCGAGAGATTAAATCAATCAGGTATGAACGGCGGTTTCGAACGATGGTCGTGGCCACCGATCATAACCGCAGAATTGATCTAAAGGTCTCTGGACTCAAACGGCGGTTTCATTCGGCGGCCAGGCCGCCGATCATAATCGCCGTTTCACCAAAAGGGGTGAAATCAAAGGAGAAGCCAAGGGCATTCTCCATAGGCGGTCTTTGCGCAAACCATGCACATACTAGTGCATGCGCGAACGTTTTCGAGCAATATCGGGAAATGAATTACAAGGCACATAAGCACACACAAAATACAACATTAAAATGCAAGTGTGAAATGTTACATGTGAAGAGTATGCACACAAATGCAAGAATGCTAAGTGAGTGTGTGCAATCTAAATCTCTTCAAAGAAAGAACTAAGCACTAGAGATTATACCATTAGTGTGCTTGTCCCTTGAGGTCTTGAAAGGGCCTTTGAGCTTGATTCTCAAACTCCTAAACTACCCTTACACAATAAACCCCAACATGTGGTTTGTCCATGAAATAAGCCAATCAAAGAATGGGAATCCTTGCACAAGTCTTAAATAAGATTCCTTCCTAAGTAAGAACATTAAAATGGATGAAGATAGTGTTCTACTTACAATGTCATGTGTGTTGAAGAAGACCCGTGCAATAACACATCCTAGATAAAGCTAAATGATTCTAGATTGTAAGGTTTTAGATTTGTATTGGCTTGATTCCATTGTAAAACTCTCTTTATTTGTAATAGTTTGTTGCTTAGGTGATTCTTGGTTAAAATGAGCTTCAAAGGAGAAAAGAAAATTCTCATGCAAAGATCATCTTCAAGAGGAAAAGCGCTTACTTAGATGCTAAGGTATCAAGATACTTCTTCCTCTTGCAAGGCGTAAGCGCACACACACACAATTCATACATGTGTGTCCATGCATCATTGAGCAAAGCGCACACACATGCATTGCATTCATATGTGTCCCTACATCATTGTGCTCATTTGGTAATAACACATTCACACAGTTATTGAAGTATGCACATGCATTAGTCTCAATTTGGCAAACATTGTAGAATTGCATGTTCTAAGACTATCTCTAGGAAATGTCAGACTTGTGTGATCTTATGTTTATTTGTTTGGGTTTTGGTGTTTTGAACTTTAATATGTACTCATATGATTCCTTGTTGAGTTCCGGTCATTTCGGTTACTCACTCATTAGATTTCGAGTTCAAACGAGGAAGTTACGCTACTTTACGTTCTCTTACAATGCATTGTCTTTGTCATTGTGTATCAAGTCAAATTCATAACCTTTAGTCAAAGTTTCATAGTCTTTCTCGTGCATAATTGAGTTATGGTTCATAATCCGAAAGAGGATTCAAATTCAGAGATCGGAGGCCGAAGAACAGTCGAAGAACGTGAGAGGTACGCGAAGAAAGCGAAGGAGAAAAGATGTGGTGAAGGGCCAACCACCCTCTCTCCCATGGAGGCGTGTGGCCACCACGAGAGGGACACCTCTCTGCCTCCCCATGGTGGCCACGCACCTCCATGGGAAGCATGAGTGGTTGTGGCTTAATTCCTGTTTTGCCCTTGCTTCTCTCCAAGTGTTTTCCCTCCCTATATATTTCAAATCCCATGTAAACTCTCTCACAACTTGTGCATTTTTGTTTCAATCATAACTCTCTCATTTCAACTCCGAATTGAATGATTCAAAATCCAAAATCGTTGGTCTTGAAGAGAGGAACAAGTCCCAAGGATTTTCAGAGTCAAAAGATGTCCAGATTATTCGTAGAAATCAAATCTTCAATTCGTGGTTCATCTTTTGTATGTGAATCATCTTCTCTCCATTTTTCTTATGATCAACTTGATGGATCTTATTATTTGATTGATGAAAAATGTTTAAAATGATTTTGATTCCAATTTTAGACTTGCTTGATTGATTTTCGAAATTAGCTTTTGTGATTTTTGATTGAACATCTTTTAGCTAATTTTGAAGAACATGATCTTGAATCTAGAATAACTTTGTGATTTGATCTTGATTGTTTGATTCTAGGTTTTTGTCACATGTTCATGAACTAGGATTTTTGATTATGCTATCTATCATCTAAATCTAGTTCTTGATTGGATTAAATATGTTGTGGATTTCAAGTGTTAACACTACAAGAAAAATGCCCTATTGGGACGAAATTCTTTTGGGACGTTTTTTTTTTTTGTCCCAATAGGAGGTCTATTGGGACGAAATAAATTTCGTCCCAATAGACAGTCTACTGGGACGAATTCAATATTTCGTCCCAATAGGGTATCTATTGGGACGAAATAAATAATTCGTCCCAATAGACTTGTCCTATCGGGACGAAATACAGAATTCGTCCCAATAGACTGTATATTGGGACGAATTTATTTCGTCCCAATAGGTTTTTTTTTATTTAAAATGATATAAATTTTGTTGACCTTTAGGGACGAATTATTTTCGTCCCAATAAGGCATCTATTGGGACGACATAAATCTTTCGTCCCAACAGAATACCTATTGGGACGAAATTATTTCATCCCAATATGTTTTCTTTTTATTTAAAATTAATAAATTTTGTTGATCTATAGGGATGAATTTGTTTCGACCCAATAGGTTTTTTTAAATTTAACATTATAATGATTATTTAATTTTATTGACCTTTAGGGACGAATTATTATCGTCCCAATAGGATGTCTACTGGGACGAAATACGTAATTCGTCCCAATAGACTGTCTATTGGGACAAATTATTTTCATCCCAATAGGTTTTCTTTTTAGTTAAAATTATAATAATTAATTAATTTTATTGAAAATTCTTGATTTTTTTTTAAAGTTTTTTCCTTAAAGATATATTATTAATTAAATTACCATATAAATTAGAAAATGATACAATATGGATCATTTGGTTCGTCCAAAGTGGTTCTCTATCGAAATGAATTTTGTTTTTTCCCAATAAGTTCTTCATAAGGATCAATAGCTATTAGTCTTGAAAGGTTTTCTATTATTTTTTTAAAAAGGAACAGAATCATTAGAATTGGAACTGGAACCGTTGGTTCCAAATCGAAAACCGAAATGTGGAAATGGTGGAAAATGTCACCTTTTTAAAGTGGTTTTGTAAGAAAGTCACCACTTTAATAACTTAAGTTTAAAAGACACCTATTATGATGAACGGACCAAAATGCCCTTACTTTACACAAATTCTCTTACTTTGAAGTTTTTTTATTTTATTTTATTATTATTATTCTTTCATCTTCTTCATAGAGGTCTGTTAAACAGACCTCCAATGGAGGTTGAACATCATTGGATAATTAGTTTAGTGGCTTTACGCAAACGCATTTGGAGGTGTGGGGGTAGTGCCCCCGAAGATTTTTTTGGTTTTGAATCTTCCATTGTTGAGCCTTTTCATTTTGTTCTTCGAGTCTTTTGTAAACCCAAATCGAAAATTGAAACCGCTGGTTCCGAATCGAGAACTGGAAGCTGAGTCATGTGTAATTCCGAGTATGATTAACGATTGACCCTTTGATCTGACAAAATAATTTAATTAAATGTTATAATAAACGTTTTTTAATATTAATTTATTTATCATATAGAAATAAAATTTAAATTAGTGGAATCAATCTAAAAAAAAATTTCGATTGAAAAATAATTAATAAAAATTTAATAACAAGTAGAGATTATATATATATATATATATATATATATATATTATGCTTTCATCATCACAATCAAAGTAACAGCGTGGTGGATAAGGCACTCATATCATGATTGTGCCAGGTTCGACACCAAGCAATCACAATTAAAATTGTGATTTCAGCATGGTAGGTGGGTCGTGGGGTGTGGGTGAGGGCGTGGGCGAGGGCATGCTGGTGGGTGGGTCGTGGGTTGGCTTTCATTTGAAGGCAAAGAACCAATTTTTTTTATTTTTTTTTATTTTTATTTTTTAAATTTCGTCCCTATAGAGTATCTAAAGGGACGAAATATTATTTAAAGGGACGAAATATTTCGTCCCTATAGGTTATCAAAGGGGACGAAAATACAATTCGTCCCTAAAAAATGTCTATTAGGACGAATAATTTCGTCCCTATACATTATCAATTGGGACGAATAAAAATCGTCCTTATAGATAGTTTTAAGGGACGAATTTCAATTTTCGTCCCAAAGAAGCTGTTGCGACCCACCTGAGGGGACGGATTTTGGGACGAATTTTATTCGTCCCAATAGGCCTCTTGGGACGATTTTTGACCTATAGGGACGAAAAAAAATCATCCCAATAGCCAATTTTTTTTGTAGTGCAACTTGTTCACTTGATTTCAAAGCTAGGTGTGTTCTTTCTATTGAAGATTTGTTGTTCTAGCTTTTATTGACATGTTTAGGTTGCTAGATAATTTTATGGATGATTTTGAATGCCTAATCTAGATCTCTAATTACATGTTCATAAGAATTAGTTACATTTGCTTGTGAGCTTGATTTTTGCTAATCTAATTCTTCATAGAGTGTGTTTGATCTACTTGCTCTATTTGCATGTGTTTGCATCATTTGCATCACTTAGATCTTATTGCCTTGTAAAAGGTGGAAGTCTCTTGTTGGAGTGGATTCTTCAACATAGAGCAAGGAAGTCTTGGCTAAGGGTGTCAGGCTCTAAGTAAGTCCAAACAAGGAAATCTTCCTAGAGACTTGTGGATAGTCTTGGATAGGGAGTGGCTTCCTAAAGGCAAGCGATTTGTCTCGGTTAGAAAGTTGAGGCAATCTTTTCACTAGTAAAAGGCCTTGAGGGTAGGATAGAAGGGATATTCAGGAGAGAGCGTTTCATGTGATTTGATTGCTTTTGAGAGTGTACTTCTTTCCAACTAGTGAATTGGGTGTTGCCGGTGGTTATGGATTCAACCCGTCACTACAACAGATTGGGTCTTTTATGGCTTGAGTTTTACGACGCACATAAAAAGCACGTCGTAAATGTTATCTTTTATGGTGCACATAAAAAGCGAGTCGTAAATGTTATGATTCACGACGTGCACACAAATGCACGTCGTAATTGTTATGCATAATTTCTCAAAGACGGCGCGCATTTGAAGAACGCCGTAAAAAAGAGATTATTTACGGCGCGCATATAAGGAACCCCGTAAGAAAGAGATTATTTACAGCGTGCATTTGAGGAACGTCGTAAAAAAGAGATTATTTACGGCGCGCATATGAGGAACGCCGTAAAAAAGAGATTATTTACGGCGTGCATTTGAGGAACGCCGTAAAAAAGAGATTATTTACGACGTGCATTTAAAAAACGCCGTAAAAAAAGGATTATTTACTAATCGAAAACCGAAACCGCTGGTTCCGAATCGAGAACCAAAACCACCAGTTCCGAATCGAGAACCAAAACTAGGGTCATGTCTAATTCCGAGTACGATTAACAATTGACCATTTGATCTGACAATATATGATTTTAACAAAATAGTTTAATTAAATGTTATAATAAATGTTTTTTAGTATCAAATTGTTTATCATATAAAATAAATTTTAAATTAGTGGAATCGATCTACAAATAAAATTTTGATTGAAAAATAATCAATAAAAATTTAATAACAAGTAGAGGTTATATATAAAAATTATGCTTTTAGTAGCACAATCAAAGCATCAGCAAGGTGGATAAGGCTTGGCTTGGTTCACTCATGAGTGCTAGGTTCAACACTCCATGAGAACACCATTTAATTGTGTGTGGGTGTGGGTGTGGGTGTGGGTGTGGGTGAGTCGTGGGTCGTGGGTCGTGCATGGCGGGTGGGTGGGTGGTTGTAGGGTTGTAAATACAATTTATTTTTTTTAAACATATTTACGGCATGTTTAGTACGCCGTAAAAAAGAGATCATTCACGACATATAGCTGAACACCGTAAAAGGGGTACAATTACGGCGTTTTTCAAATGTTATTAACGGCACATTTTGTCTTCTCTAATAGTCTTCCACTACACTATCGGATATAGGTCCATGCCACCTCACTTACTCTTTTCTTTGGGAAATCGAGTTAGCTGGGCTGGTTCCCTGTCCCCGATATGTAACGAAAAGATTGATTGGTTTACCGCATTCATTCATGAAAGCACCTGCCTCTCTCTGGTGGGCCTTTACCTTTAAAATAGAGGAGAGGTAGTCGCAGCAGGAGAAGCGGAGAAGCACCCCTAAACCCCTGAGGTGTTGATCACTCGACCGGTGTAGGTCGCCGTATTTGAGGGATATCATTCACGACATCATCTAATACGGCTTGCAGATGAACACCGTAAATAGTCATTTATGGCGTTCTTTGCCCGCCGTAAAAGACCCAATTTGTTGTAGTGCGTGGATGTTTCCTCTTCGGAGGTTTACCACATAAAAATACTTGTGTCAAGTTTTGCTTTAAGTTTCTTTACTTCTATATCTTGTATTGCTTTTAACTCTTGTGTAATTGAACTCATATTGTCTTGTTAAAGCAATTCATTTATTAAGCTTTTGTGTGCATACAACTTTGTTATGTTGTTGGAGCCTATACCTATTCACCCCCCCCCCCCCCCCCCCCCCCCCCCCCCCCCCCCCCCCCCCCCCCACTTCTAGGTATATTTACACTATAATTGGTTAAGGGAATTTCATAGATGATGTTTGAAACATGAATGGATGATGGGTATTTGGGTTTTGGTTGAGAAAAATCAAATCTTGGTAGCTTTTCTTAGAAGACACTCTTTGGCTTTCGAAAGATGTATTTTTTAGCTCACCAAAACAAAATAGGGAGAAAGAGATACATATATATCAGCTATAAATGAAACTACGATGTTTTGGAAAATCGTGCCCAGTTCGCTGGTGTGGCACTGGTCGAGTAGCGCACGACCAACGCTGATCCTCTACTCGAGATGCACTGGTGTGGCGCAAGACGACCAATGCCTGACCAATGCCAAACCTCTGCTAAAAATGCACAGGTATGGCACATGACGACCAGCGCACGACTAGCGCTAGTGTGTTGGCATAGCGCAGGTACTATGACCAGCGCACTAGCTCAACAAGCACATAAAAAAAAAAAACAACAAAATGGTGCAAGTGTGAAGAGTGAAAAGAATGCACACAATAAGCAATGAGCACACATGCATGCAAGAGAAGTGTGTGTGTGTGTGCAACTAATCTCTTCAAAGAGTTAAGCACAAGTGATATACCTTTAATGAGCTCTTGAGCTTGAGGGCTTGAATTCCATTTAAGCTTGATCACGAACAATGAAGCCCTAATCTACCCTTACATAATTAAACTCTGATTGTGGTTTGTTAATGAAATAAGGCAATCAAAAATGAGGAACTTACAACCCTATTAAATCCTTGCTTAAAGTTTGGTAAAACTGACCACATCTCGACCACCGAAGTACCTTTGGTGTATGCCATTCGGGACATCCTCATATAGCGTCGTGTCAGGGATGACTCTGAACTTCGACCTGGAGATCAAACAAAACTCAACCCTAGAAAACCGGATGCTATGTGTACCCAACATAAACCTAATCTCATCAGTGGGTCCGTCGTGGTGTAACTCACTCATTTGCTACCGATGCACAACACCACCGAAAAACATCATTCAGTGGCCAAAACATGACTGAAGATACCTATCTCGCTCTTCAACCCCATTTTCTACTACTCCATTAGTTACATCCTCGATTACTTGCAGGAGTTCCATGTGGTTGTGGTGAGTAATCTTAGCTTCATACTAGTCTCTTTAGGGAGTTTTTAACTTGACCTTCAAATTCACCATCTGCAATTCAAAAAACCAATATGCATACATAATTAAGGTCGGAAAATTTTTCCCAATAAGTCTCTAAATACAAAAACAAAGTCTCAGAAAGCAATACAAAAGTCTCAGAACTCATTACAAAAGTCTCGGATAAAAGTCTCGAAACATGTTATAAAAGACTCAAGAACTAATAGCTTATTGAAAAGTCTCTGATAAAAGTCTCAGAACATGTTATAAAAGACTCAGAAACTAATAGCTTAATCAAAAGTCTCGGACAAAAGTATCGAAAAGTATTTCAAAAGTCTCGGAACATGTTATAAAAAACTCGGAAACTAATAGCTTAATCAAAAGTCTCGAAAAGTATTTCAAAAGTCTCGGAAAGTATTTCAAAAGTCTCGGATAAAACTCTTGGAACATGTTATAAAAGACTCGGAAACTAATAGCCTATTCAAAAGTCTCGGAAAGTATTTCAAAAGTTTCAGATAAAAGTCTCAGAACATGTTATAAAAGATTCGGAAACTAATAGCTTATTCAAAAGTCTCAGATAAAAGTCTCGAAAACTAACCTAAACCTCTTAAACAGTTACTTTTCATCTTCTTCCCCAATCGAAAATCCTAATTTCAAACCCTAAAACTTACAAAATCAAACCCTAGGATATAGATCTAACACTTCAACAATACAAATCGAATGAATACCCCAACAAAACACAATCAAATCTAACTTCAAAATGGTTTGAAAATCATTACATACCTCATTTTTTTATCGAGATCAAAAACCACTACAGTCGTCGTTGGTCATGGGAAAGGTCGTCGACTTCGCTGTCATCCTATTTGTGAACCACCGTCGCCATCGCGTGTTGGCCGATATCAAAACGGAACTTTCTCACTCTACTCTCACACTCTCACTATAAACTGAAAAGTAAAGATAAAAACAAAAAGTAAAAATTAAAAAAAAAGAAACAAAACTAAATTCAAATTAGCTTACGTGGAAGGGTATTTTTGGAAGAAACCCATTTTTGGTGCCTTATAAACATAAGTTTTTAAAATAGTGATAGTGTTGAAATTCCACCTCTTAAAGGTGCCATTTAATTTTTGAACTCTTTATTAGTGTGGAAATAGGTATGCCTATAATGTGTACCTATGAGAGAAAAATTGCTTGCATTGGCCAATTGTTACAGATACTCTAATATGATTTTTGTTTGGCTTGTTACATGATGATGACTCGCTTTTCGTGTCGTTACCAAATTACAAATTATCAAAAAATATTTATAAATGAATTCTTACGCAATATACTTTAAGTTTTGAAAACTAGTAAAGCGGTAAACTTAAGATTCGTTCCACAGGGATTAGATTAGATTAATCGATTTGCTATCTAATCTAAGTTAGTCTTGTAAGGATTCCCATTCTTTGATTGCCTTATTTCGTGGACAAACCACGTGTTGGGGTTTATTTTGTAAGGGTAGTTTAGGTGATTGAACTTCAAGCTCGAA
Source organism: Acer yangbiense (assembly GCA_008009225.1). Taxonomy (NCBI): domain Eukaryota; kingdom Viridiplantae; phylum Streptophyta; class Magnoliopsida; order Sapindales; family Sapindaceae; genus Acer; species Acer yangbiense. Next base: position 34,549,892 of record CM017771.1, read on the forward strand.
GGCCCTTCACAAGTTCTCAAGGGACAAGCACGCCAAAGGTATAATCTCTAGTGTTTGGTTTTCTTTGAAGAGATTTAGATTGCACACACTCACTTAGCATTCTTCCATTTGTGTGCTTACTCTTCACATGTCACATTTCACACTTGCACTTATATGTTATATCTTGTTATGTGTATTTGTGTCTTGTAATTCGTTTCCCGATAGTATTCAGAAACGTCCGCGCATACACTAGAATGTGCTTGGTTTTGCTTGAAGACCGCCTACGGAGAATGCCCTTGGCTTCTCCTTGGTTTTCACCTCTGTTGGTGATCGGCGGTTATGATCGACGGCCTAGCCGCCGAATGAAACCGCCGTTTATTTCCAGAAGTGTCTGGAGCAATTCTGCGGTTACGATCGGCGGTCATGACCGCCGTTCGAAACCACCGTTCATACCTGAATGATTTAATCTCTCGGTTTGATTCGGCGGTTGGATCGGTGGTTTCGAAACCGTCGAATGAAACCGCCGTTGTTCCCCTTGTTCTTCTCAGGGTTCAATTCAGCGGTTATAATCAGTGGCTTGGCCTGAAACCGCCGATCGGTACGTTTCAGGGGCAAACTTGTCTTTTCACATGCTCTGTTTTTTATGTCTATAAATATCTTACTTTCTCATTCTCTGAATTAGTTCTTTAACTCCCAAGAACCCTAAACTTAAAAGAGAGAATTTTGAGAGAAAATCAAATCAAGAACTCACCTTTGACCACTCAAATCAAATCCCTTTTTCATCAAATTTCATATTGCATCAACTGTGCCTTCATAGAATGCATCCATGTATGTTTTTGGATCATCACATCTTCCTTGGTATGTTCTTCACTAATCTCATCTAATTTTAGTGTTTTTCATATTAAGACATCTCTTAGATTACTTGTATGTTTTTAGATAATATACTAAATACAAGATAGAGATTATTTGTGATATTTTGATTGAGTGTTGTATTGTGATAGATATCTAGGTTTTTATAATCTATGATTATCTAAGCTATTTGACATGTCATTTAGTTTTAATATGTAGGATTGTTCTAATTGCAAATTCATCATCTTAGATAAGCATATAGGGTTTCCCTTGCTCTATGTTGCATTTTGGATATTCACATATTCACTTAGGGATTTAATCTCTTCATTGAGAATCAAATTCTTGTGTGTAGCATCCGGGATTAGGTTACTTAGATCGCAAGCATTCGAACTAGGTTCACTCATACTGGGATTAGGTAGGTGTGTGATTACTTCCGGGATTAGGTTGTAATTTCATCACATTTAGTGGATTCGAGGTTCGGGTGTGGCTTACTTAACAGCCCGTGGTTTTTCCCGTGAGAGTTTCCACGTAAATATCAAGTGTTCTTTTAAATTCCACACAATATTACACTTACTATATTTTATTGACTATTAGAGGTATTTTCGTAATCTTGTCCTTAAACGAAAATTGGGTAAAATTAGTTAAAATCAATCAAGTGTGTCAATAACTCAATCAATTTTATCACAAATAATCCTACAACAGATTGTAATCAACAAGTGTGTCAATACTCATTTAATCACATAAGTGCAAGATCTAATTAAAAAGTAAATAAAACTATAATCATGCAAACATAATATTCAAAGCTTTAATAAATACTCATGTTCCAAAAATCTCTAAAATCATCCCCTAAAATGGGGGTTTAATTACACATAATTACAAACAATAAAAGGAAGTAAAATATAGAGAAATCACCATTGGGTCTCTCTTGTAAGCTTGATCCTTCCTTGAGCTTCCTTACTTGAATCTTGTGCAAATAGTAGGTGTTGAGGATATGTCTAGATAGGTGGAGTCAAATGGAAAGTGACAAAGGAAAGGGGTGGAGAAGATGGAAAGTGAGAAGTGATTTAGGTGGAGTAATCTAAGTGTTTATTGGATAGGAGAATGGTGGGATTAGGAATGGTGGAAGAAAAGAGGTTTCTTGATTCACAAGAGTTTTCTAGAGTTGTAAAATAGTGATGAATTTATAGGATTTTCAAATTAGGTCTCGGGTGGTAAATTACCAAAACATCCCTGACCATGGTAAATTACCATTTAGTCCTCAAGAGTGGGGCATCTTGTAATTTTCCCCACCAATCAGATTTGCACAGAGATGAGTTTGCCATTTTGCGTTCATGGCGATGTTGGTGGCGACACAATCAGGTACCAAAATCATCTCCCTGTCGTCGTGGCGACATCGAAGGACAAATGGTGACAAAAATGGCGACATTAGGGAAAATTAGGTGTGGAGAGGAGATTGGGTTCCGACCGATTGGGCCGTCGGAAGTGTTGCGACCAGATTACCGCTGATCTTACCGTTATTATGGCACCAGAATCGGTCGGAGATAGGTTGAAAAAGGGGGCGACTCAGACGGCGGCGCAACCTAGGGTTTAGGGGCTGCCATGGCTGTTGCACGTGAGGAAGAAGGAGAAAGGTTGAAGAAGATGGGGTGCATTTAGAACTCGCAACAGCTTCAGCTAGGTCTTTATATGGGGTGCAGTTAGAACTAGGCTGGGCACGTTTAGAGGCCCAAGCCTGCTTCAAAACGCACCGTATCACTAAGTGGTGCGTGGGCTGCTTGTCTCTTTGGGGTGCGGTTAGCACTTACTTGGGGTGCAATCAAAGGCCCAAATCTCCTCTAAAATGCACTGTTTCACTAAGCTGACGTGGCAATCTTGCCTGATTTGCGTGGCACATTACAGGCACCTCCCCTAATTGCTTGCATATTTGCGATAACGTCAAACCTTTTTCATAATGTACACTTTGGCCCCTATTTCTCCAACATTACTTTAATGCCCCTGAACTCTGTAAATATCTGAAAATACTTAATTTATACTATTAAATCACTGGATAATACCCAAGAATCAAGCATAAAGAGATGAAAGTGAGGGTCAAAATCGTACCAATTTTGGTCCGATCACATGATGTTAGCAATAAGCAAACACTATTCATAAATTTGTTAGTATACAATTACACCAATAATTCAAAGTATCTGGAAAATGGAAAATTGCATATACAACCTAATCCCCATGTAAGTGCCTCACTTTTTGATTGGCTTATTTCGTTGACAAAATCGCAATGGGGTTCAAATATGTAAGGGTAGCTTAGGATTGAAGAAATCCTTATCAAATGTCAAATGTCAAATGACCTCATTGTGGACTTCAAGTGCTTCAAGTAATTCAAGTAAGGTAGATTACTTGTCTTGACTCTATATTGAAAAGATTTAGTTGTACACACACACACACTACTCTAGCATGCATGTGTGATATTTGCTTATTGTATGTTTATTTTACACTAATCACACTTGCACATTTTTTTGTGTGTTTTGGAGTATGTATGCAGTGCGCTGGTCACCTTACCAGCGCACATTCGTGCTGTGCGCATGTGCTCATGCGCATGACCAGCACAACTGGGACAGAGATCTGTCGCTGGTCATGCGCTGGTCGTCATGCACAGAAGCACCAACATAACTCTTCCAGTGGTCTGTCGTTGGTCTTGCGCTGGTCATGGTGCGCTGGTCTTGCACTACTCGACCAGCGCAGCACCAGTGCAATAGGCGAGAAGTTTGAGCGTTTTTTTCCAAAACGACACCACTTTGCTTGGATCTCATATATATATGTCTTGATAGCCTTTGGTCATTTTTTAGAGTAAAAATTACATCTTTTGAGAGCTATTGAGTATCTTCTGAAACAAATTATAGCACGGTGTGTATAAAACTATCTAGAGGGGGGTGAATAGATTTTAAGCTTATTACCCAATTTTTCGTATCAAGTCAAAATTATGAATTTACCCCTAACTAGATAAAGCAACAAATCAAGTATAAAATGCGGAAATTAAATAAGACTTGATTTTTACGTGGAAACCCTCACGGGAAAAACCACGGGCTAGTAAGTAAGCCACACTCGAACCTCGAATCCACTAAATGTGTAAAACGATTACAACCTAATCCCAGAAGTAATCACACACCTACCTAATCCCGATATGAGTGAACCTAGTCCAATTTGCTTGCGATCTAAGCAACCTAATCCCGGATGCTACACATAAGACTTACTTTCTCTTTGAAGAGAATAACAACCCTAAGTGAATATATGAATATCCAAATGCAACATAGAGCAAGGGAAACCCTATATGCTTATCTAAGATGATTAATATGCAATTAGAACAATCCTAGATATCAAAACTAAATGACATGTTCAATCAAATAGTTTAGCTAATCAAGATTAAGCACAAAACCTAATTAGCTATCACAATACAACTTCTCAAACATACATCATACTAATCTCAAACTTGTATTCAAAGTATATAAAATAACATACAAGTAATTAAAAGAGATTGCTTGTTAAGAGAAACACAAAATATGTAAGATATTAGTGAAAAGCTTACCAAGCAAAGTATGATGAAGAATCCATGCAAGATGTCATCTAGATGATGAAGGATGATGCTAGATGATGATTGATGATCATGAAAAAGTGTTTGAGTAAACTAAAAATGAGTTCTTTGGAATTTTTCTTCTCTTTGAAAAATATCCTAAGTATGGAATCTGAATATGAACTCTTTTTAATTGACCTAAAGTCAAAGTGGCATATATATAGGGGTCCAAAACAAGGTGTGGTCGTTTTGATAAGTTGGCCTCATATTTGCCTTAGGCGCTGTACGTAGAGCGCCTCTTGTACAGCGCTTGTACAACGCCCCTACTCTGTTCTCACAGGAAAACAGAGTGGCGCTGTACGTAGAGCGCTTTGTACAGCGCCTGTACAGCGACCCAACAGCGACCGAATTAAATCGATCAGGTCTGAACAGCGCTCAATGGGCGCTGTTCGTACAGCGCTTCTGTAGAGCGCCTTTGGGAGCGCCCAATGCAAAAATGCAATCCTAAGTCTAAGCATGACAAGGCAATTGGATATGCAAGATGCAATCAAACTAACATGCAAGAAGAGATGTTAATGAACATTAATGCACAAAAAAATAAGACACACAACATACAAGTATTAAACAAATGCATGAGTTGTAAGTGTGTGCAACTATCTCTTCAAGACAAGTAAGCACAAAGAAATATACCTTCGGTGCTTATCAATACGAGGTCTTCAAAGGGCTTCGAACAATAAACCCGATACCTAGGCTACCCTTACAAAGAACCCCAACATGTGGTTTGTCCACGAAATGAGCCAATCAACAAATGGGAAGCTTACAATCTCCCCATTTGGCTATTTCGTGACAAAACCACCACTCACATTGATTCCTCACATTAAAATAGAAACAACGGGATAACTATGATATTCTATAGTACAAAGAGATAAGAAAATAAAACATCAAGTCTTCAATCTCTTGTAGAATAATCAAGCCCTGAAAAGAAAGTTTCTAACATTTCCAATACAAGTAAAAAGTGAGATGAATCAAGTGAGAACAAAAACAAGCATTTGCATTTAAAAAAAAATTAGGCACAACATGATAAAATGTAGTGTATGCAATGCTCCCCCTCAATGGGTTACTCCCCCTCAATGAATGTTCTCCCCAATATGCACAATTGCTTCTATATGTGCAACTCCCCTTACCATATACTACTCCCCCTTTTTGTCATGATATAGGCAAAGGAGTAGTCTCCAACCGGGTCACTCATAGCAACGAGAGATAGTAGCATGCAAGATTTGCATAATTAATATAAGTCACTTTATGCACCTCAATTAATTGAAGAGAAACAAGGAGATTTATTTGAGAGAAAATGTGTGAATCAAACATGCTTTGCATACAAGACATGTAGCATTCAAGTCCAAAATACAATGGTATTTGGCAAAGCAAATGACAAAGGTTTCTAATAGGAATTCAAACCAATTTCACCAAAGTCATGAGTAAAGCAAGGATATAGAATACAATGATTTCAATTTAAGAGAAACTATATCCAACTTTATAAGTGAAACATGGCATGAGCGACTTTGCACCATTTTTTATTTTTCCGGATAAGATATCTGTATGATAGTAGCCATGGTCAACGAATAAAGAAAGAGAGACATTTGAAATATAAATTCCTTTGAATGGATACAAGATCCTTTATTCATTTTGAGTCTCATAAGCTTTCACACAAGTTTTGCATTTTAAGAATATGCAATCATCAATTCATGCTTTTCATGTGAGCATGATATCTGAATTTCATGCTTTTTCATTTGACATTAGCATGTTATTAAAGAATCATGATGTCATGGAGAAAATCATAGGTCATTCAAATCATACTTCCTACATACATCTCCTAGTCTAAAAATGCATGTTTGAACATAAATATGACATGGATTGTAAACAAGCAAGGTTCACACTTATTGAATTGAAAACATATATACATATGTGAAACCAAGCTTACTCAAACAATTAAAAGAAGAGGCATAAGTTATTTAGAATTTTTTTGCCAGATACAAGAATGCAAAATAGCTCTCTTTGCTTGAGTTCCCCATATGGGGTCAATCAAAGAACATCACTCCACAAGACATATCCCAATAGATCTACTAAGAGTTTTTAATCGAGTAGCATCTAAGGGTTTAGTAAATAAGTCCGCAAGTTGATTATTAGTACCTACATGTTCAAGTACTATGCATTTATTTTCAACAAGCTCTCTAATGAAGTGATGGCGGATGTCAATATGCTTAGTTCTAGAATATTGTACCAGATTCTTGGAAATATTAATAGCACTCATGTTATCACAAAAGAGAGTGAGAGTACCTTGGTTGAATCCGTAGTCTACTAGCATTTGCTTCATCCATAGGAGTTGAGTGCATCCACTCCCCACGGCTATGTACTCGGCTTCCGCCGTGGACAAGGAAATCGAGTTTTGCTTCTTGCAAAACCAAGACACCAAGTTGTTGCCTAGAAAGAAGCAACCGCCCGATGTGCTCTTCCTATCATCACAATTTCCTGCCCAATCCGCATCACTATATCCTACAAGACTAGGATTAGTGTCAAATGAGTGTCAAATGAGTACCAAATCCCATAATTGGAAGTCCCATTCACAAAGCGAATGACTCTCTTAACCGAAGAGAGATGGGACTCCTTGGGATCGGATTGGTACCTAGCACAAACTCCTACACTAAATGATATATCGGGCCTACTTGCGGTCAAATAGAGCAAGCTCCCTATCATGCCACGATATAAGGTTTGGTCCACACTTTTACCGCTAGCATCCTTGCTTAGCTTCAAAGTGGTGCTCATAGGAGTGTCACAATGTTTAGCTTTTTCAAGACCAAACTTCTTCACTAGGTTTTTGGCATATTTGGCTTGGGTTATGAAAATCCCATCATCTAGTTGCCTAATTTGCAAACCTAGGAAGTAACTAAGCTCACCAACAAGACTCATCTCAAATTCATGAGACATAACATCAACAAATTGTTGGACTTTGGTGTTGTTGGTGGAGCCAAACACTATATCATCAACATATATTTGAGCTATGAAAAGCTCATCATTGTTTCTTTTGATGAATAGTGTCTTGTCAACACTACTGAAAGTTCTCATGGTGTGTTTATCAATATAAAGCTAGATGGGGGGTGAATAGATTTTATCTAATTATTACCCAATTTTCGCGTGCATGTCAATTTTACGAAAATACCCCTAGCAAGTCAACAATACATACAAGTGTAATAAGATGCGGAAATAATAAATGACACTTGATGTTTACGTGGAAAACCCAACCACTGGGAAAAACCACGGGCTGTTAAGTGCGCCACACTCGGACCTTGAAATCCACTATATGAAAAGACGGTTACACCCTCAAGTGATTCTCGGACCCTCACCCTAGATAACCTCAGGCTATGGACACTACCAATCGCCACTCTTGGTTCAATCCCTAGTGATATCCCCTGATACACTACTCTTGGCGTGAGCACCCTCTAATCTACCACGCGGGCCTTTTATAGCGGCTCTAGTCCAATTTGCTTGAGGCCTAAGCACACTTAGCCCCAAGACTTCAATCTCTCAAAAGAGATGCACAACCCTATGTGAATATGTATGAATATTCAATTAATGCAATAAGAGCTAGGGTACTCTAAATGCTTACCTAGGATTATAAGATGACAATATAATCAATCCTAGATATCACATATAGCTATATGACATGGCATATAACTTTAGCTAAGTAAAGGATAACCAATCCTAGATACAAAGCTATCATATAAAACCCACAAACATTCAAAGGATTAACTAGTTGATTAAAAAACAATCTATCAACCTAGTTATCAATACATCACACAAGAATGTTCATGGCATAGCTTTTAGGCAATAATGACCTAATCAAATAAGCTATGAAAAATAATCTCAATCAATAAATGAGATCAATTAGCTAGATGTTATATAAACATGAAAATCCTAGCTATCATAAATAACCCAATCAACACATAATCTCAATCATGTATGTAGAAATTAATCTAATGACATACAAGTAATAAATGAGATAACATTGATAAGTAGAAACACTAATTATGTAAGATAAAAGTGTTCAACAAATCATACCATGTGTGTTGAAGAAGTCCCATGCATTAGCATATGCTAGATGATCCTAGATGATGCTTAGATGAAGATTTATGCATGTGGGAATGTGTTTAGAGAGATAAAGATATGATCTTTAAGCTTTCTCTCTCAAGTCTCTCTAAATATCTCTCTAGGGTTCTTATGATCAAAGACTTGTATTCTGAACCAGAGATAAGGATGTATTTATAGAGACCAAAAACAGGGCAGGTGAAAATACAATTTTGCCCTTGAAACGCACCGATCGGCGGTTTCATTCGGCGGCCAGGCCGCCGAATTGAACCGCCGAATGGCTCCCGAGTGGAACAGGGGAACTTCGGCGACTTCGTTCGGCGGTTTCAAAACCGCCGATCCCAACCGCCGTTTTGGACCCGAGAGATATATTTCAATCAGGTCTCATTCGGCGGTTTCGAACGGCGGCCAGGCCGCCGAACGTAACCGCCGATTCACCAAAAATGGTGAAACCAAGGAGAAGCCAAAGGCATCTCCACCGGCGATCATCGCGCAAAACAAAGCACATCAACGTGCACGCGCGGACGTTTCCGAACATCCTTAGGGAAACGAATTACACCACACTAAAAGCTAACATACATGAAGTGCAAGTGTGGGTATTGAATGCATCCTAATGCCTATCATGTCATGGCATTTCATATCAAAAGATGCAATCAATCTAATGCAAGAAGAGACATTGAATAAACAATAAAGCACAATGCACACAAAATATAAACACAACATTCAAGAATAAGAGTTATGCATGTTGTGTGTGTGTGCAACTATATCTCTTCAAGCCAAAGTAAGCACAAGATATACCTTTGGTGCTTGTCCTCTTGAGGTCTTGGAAAGGGTCTTTGATCTTCAAACTTAATGACCTAGACTACCCTTACAACCAAACCCCAACATGTGGTTTGACCACGAAATGAGCCAATCAACAAAAGGGAATCCTTACAACTACCACGTGTGTAGTCATTGTCAACAAGAAATTGAGTGAGGCGCTCATACCAAGCCCTCGGTGCTTGTTTCAACCCATATAGAGCCTTCTTGAGGCGATAGACATGGTTGGGGTGGTGAGCATCCACAAACCCCTTGGGTTGTTCAACAAACACTTCATCTTGCAAGAAGCCATTGAGGAAGGCACTCTTGACATCCATTTGGTGCAATTTGAACTTGTGCACACAAGAAATAGACAAGAGAAGCCTAATAGACTCTAAACGGGCAACGGGAGCAAATGTCTCCTCAAAGTCGATACCTTCAATTTGAGAGTACCCTTGTGCTACAAGTCTAGCCTTGTTCCGCACTATGTTGCCATCCTCATCGGATTTGTTCCTAAATATCCATTTAGTGCCTATGACATTAGTGGTCTTAGGCCTAGGAACTAGAGTCCAAACCTCATTCCTTTCGAATTGGTTTAGCTCTTCTTGCATGGCAAGAACCCAAAATTCATCATTTAAGGCTTCTTCAACCTTTTTGGGTTCAATTTGAGAGGTGTAGCATGTGTAGCTAATAAGATTAGCAAGTTGACGTCTAGTCCTAACACCCTCATTTACCTCTCCAATGATATCTTCTTTATCATGGAGTTTCCTAACCCATGGAGCGGGTTCTTTAGAGTCTAAGAGAGGAACTCTATCAATAGGTTGTGTGTCATCATTGTTGACATTAGATGTCCCAACATTAGGAGACACCATAACCTTCTCCAAAGGAGAAACATCACTAAAAATAACCTCCTCCTCATGATCATTTGACTTGAGCCTAGTATCATCAAATACGACATTGGATGATTCCATAACACTTAGAGTCTTTAAATTGAAAACTCTATAGGCTCTACTATTCAAGGCATAGCCAATAAAAATACCCTCATCACTCTTAGCATCGAATTTGCCAAGTTGATCACGGTCATTCAAAATGTATCATTTGCTTCCAAAAGTGTGGAAGTAGCTAACATTTGGCCTCTTGCCTTTCCATAACTCATAGGAGGTGTTTCTAGTACCGGGCCTTAGGAAAACTCTATTTCCTATATAGCAAGCCGTATTGATGGCTTCGGCCCATAGGTTCCTAGGGACATTGTTGCTAAGCAACATCACACGGGCCATCTCTTGAAGGACCCTATTTTTCCTCTCAACAACTCCATTTTGTTGAGGTGACCTAGGAGCCGAAAACTCATGGGAGATGCCTAAACCATTACAAAAGGTTTCAAAAGTAGCATTCTCAAATTCCCTCCCATGGTCACTTCTAATCCGTTTTATGCTTTTAATATTAGAGTTCATTTCATTTTGTATTTTATTACAAAGCATTTTAAACTTATCAAAAGTTTCGGATTTTTCTCTAAGAAAATATGTTCATGTGAACCTAGAGAAATCATCAACACAAACAAAAATGTATCTCTTTCCACCCAAACTTTCGGTTTGCATGGGACCCATGAGGTCCATGTGGAGAAGCTCAAGAGGCTCCTTGGTGGTGAGATACTTACCCTTTTTGTGCATGCTTTTAGTTTGCTTTCCTTGTTGGCAAGGTCCATAAACACCATTGGCTTTCTTCCCAAGCTTAGGGAGGCCACGCACACAATTGAACTTTCCAAGGGTCCGTAGATCCCTAAAGTTCATGTGGCCAAGTCTTTCATGCCACAACTCAATTTGCTCATCCATGGACACATGATTAGATACAATACTAGCTTCAAGACAATAACAATTGTCGCTAGATCTCATGCCCTTCAACAAGGTTTGTCCATCGGGTTTTAGGATAGAGCAATAATCTTTAGAAAACAAGACGGAATATCCTTCATCACTAAGATGTGAAATGCTTATTAAATTGGCTTTCAAGCCATCAACAAATAAAGCATTGGATAAGGAGGGTAATCCGGGAATGGAAATGGTTCCTTTCCCTACAACATTTCTTTTGGATCCATCACCAAAAGTGACATTTCCACCTTCCTCCATAACAAGAGTCTCGAAGAAACTCTTGTTTCCCGTCACGTGCCTAGAGCACCCACTATCCAAATACCAAAAATTAGAAGAATTTGCCTTCAAGGCTATTTGTGCAACATGGCAAACATTTTCATTCTTTCTAATCCACTTAGCAACAATTTTAGCTTTCTTAGTAGTCTTTGGTACATGTGTTCTACTATTCCAAGGATCATGCAAATCAATATTATCATTCCTAGGAACATGCATCTTGGCTCTATTCTTTCTCTTTTCAATCATGCTTCGTGTTCTACACATTTTAATATATTGAAAGCAATTTGGTCTAATATGACCATCACAACCACAAAAGTGACAAATAGGGATGGAAAAAGGAATCATACCTTGTCTTTGTGCACGTATGGGAGCTCGTCCATGTCTTTGTGGATAAGTGGGTTCAATCCATCTTCGTTGTTTAACCGGTCTAGGTTGCTTCCAAGCTTGAGGTTGTATGATTGGTCTCTTTCCTTTGTAAGCCAATTGTTGAGGAGTGTTGGCTTGAGGGACCCTAGGGGGTTGAGCTTGAGGTTGCCTTCTTGGCCCCATCTTCACTTGCGCATTTGAGCATTGTACTACTTCTAATTTTTTCCTAGGAATTTGCACAAATGAAGTTTTTTCGTTCCTCAAGGACTTGACAAACACGGTCTTGTTAGAGGTTGAGATCTTCTTGCCATCTTCATACCCAAGACCCCTCTTGTCACATAGACTCTTTCCAACACCAAGCATATGGTCAAGCTTCTTGGTGCTAGAATCCATCTTAGCCAAGGACCATTTAACTTCTACAAGTTCCCTCTTCAAGCCTTCTTCACTTCTCTTGGATAAGTCTAACTCCTCAATTAACTTATCCTTTCTCCTCTTCAATCTTTCCACTTGTTCACTTAAGTTGTCATTGTGAGCCGAAAGTTCAAGGTTCTCTTCTCTCAACCTCTCAATCTTTCTTGTGCTTTTAATTGCTAAATCATTGAACTCGGCATGGTATTTAGCAAGCACATTTTGCTCCATAAATTTCTTTATGGAATTAGAAGAGGAGTCACTTTCTTCTTCACTAGAGTCAATTTCCTCTTGACTCATTTCCTCTCTCACTAGCACTTTTGCTCTTGTGAGATGAGGCAAAAGCTAGGAAGTTAGCCATGAGCTCTTCTTCACTTGAAGACTCATCTTTCTCATTTGAGTCATCACTACTCCCACTCCAAGTGGCGGCCATCACTTTGTCCTTCTTCTTTTCATTGTGATTAGCACATTCGGGGGCAAAGTGACCAATCCCACCACATTCAAAGCATCGGACCCCTTTCCTTTCGGTCCTCTCTTGTCTAGGCTCAAACTTCTTGAAGGAACCTTTTTTCTTCAAGTCTTGTCCTCTTGACCCAAATCCCTTCTTCTTCTTGAACCCTATAACCTTATTAAACCTTTTCATGAATAAGTCAAGGTCTTCATCCGATTCATGCTTTGCCTTCTTTACATCCTTAGATGCTTTCAAAGCTATTCCTTTAGACTTCTTAGGAGGAGTAGTGGTGCTAGGAGCCTTCTTAGACTCATATGCAAGGAGACGTCCAATCACCTCACTTGGCTTCATATCCATGTAGCCACTATTTTCTTCTATGGCCGTCACCTTTGATTCAAACCTATCAGGGAGAGATCTCATAATTTTTTGCTTGACTCTCCTATCCGAATACGGGTCTCCGAGTTGATGGCTTTGATTTACAATGTCCATCAATTTGATTTCGAAGTCATTGAAGCATTCATCCTCTCCCATCCTAAGTAGCTCAAATTGAGTTTGGAGGACTTGAAGCTTGGACTCCTTCACCACCTCGGTTCCCTCATGTGCAACTTGAAGGATGTCCCGTGCCACTTTTGCAATCTGAGTATTCTGAATAAGCTTGTACTGATTCTCATCCATTGCACACATGAAGGCATGCATAGCCTTCATATTCCACTTAGAAGCCTCAAACTCTTGCGCGTTCCATTGCGCCTTAGGCTTCAAAACTTCTTCTCCTCCACCACCGGGAGTCATCTTGGGTAGATTATATCCGTCTTCCACCGCCATCCATGCACGGTCATGAATTTGGCATATGTAGGATTCCATCTTCCCTTTCCATTGGGAATAGTTCAAACCGGTAAGAAGTGGAAGCCTTGTGCTAAAAGCACCTTCGTGGCCACCACCATTTCCACCGTTTCCACTCATAATATTTATGAATGAATGAAATGAATGCAAATGTATGAATGATCAAAAATCACACAAAATGCAAAACACACCAAAATAAGCAAGGATCACCTATGTATGTCTAGGAACCCGCTCTGATACCAATTGAAACAAATTATAGCACGGTGTGTATAAAACTATCTAGAGGGGGGGTGAATAGATTTTAAGCTTATTACCCAATTTTTCGTATTAAGTCAAAATTACGAATTTACCCCTAACTAGATAAAGCAACAAATCAAGTATAAAATGCGGAAATTAAATAAGACTTGATTTTTACGTGGAAACCCTCACGCGAAAAACCACGGGCTAGTAAGTAAGCCACACTCGAACCTCGAATCCACTAAATGTGTAAAACAATTACAACCTAATCCCGAAAGTAATCACACACCTACCTAATCCCGGTATGAGTGAACCTAGTTCAATTTGCTTGCGATCTAAGCAACCTAATCCCGGATGCTACACACAAGACTTACTTTCTCTTTGAAGAGAATAACAACCCTAAGTGAATATATGAATATCCAAATGCAACATAGAGCAAGGGAAACCCTATATGCTTATCTAAGATGATTAATATGCAATTAGAACAATCCTAGATATCAAAACTAAATGACATGTTCAATCAAATAGTTTAGCTAATCAAGATTAAGCACAAAACCTAATTAGCTATCACAATACAACTTCTCAAACATACATCATACTAATCTCAAACTTGTATTCAAAGTATATAAAATAACATACAAGTAATTAAAAGAGATTGCTTGTTAAGAGAAACACAAAATATGTAAGATATTAGTGAAAAGCTTACCAAGCAAAGTATGATGAAGAATCCATGCAAGATGTCATCTAGATGATCAAGGATAATGCTAGATGATGATTGATGATTGATGATTATGAAAAAGTGTTTGAGTAAACTAAAAATGAGTTCTTTGGAATTTTTCTTCTCTTTGAAAAATATCCTAAGTATGGAATCTGAATATGAACTCTTTTTAATTGACCTAAAGTCAAAGTGGCATATATATAGGGGGCCAAAACAAGGTGTGGTCGTTTTGATAAGTTGGCCTCATATTTGCCTTGGGCGCTGTACGTAGAGCGCCTCTTGTACAGCTCTTGTACAGCGCCCCTACTCTGTTCTCACGGGAAAACAGAGTGGCGCTGTACGTAAAACGCTTTGTACAGCGCCTGTACAGCGACCCAACAGCGACCAAATTAAATCAATCATGACTGAACAGCGCTCAATGGGCGCTGTTCGTACAGCGCTTCTGTAGAGCGCCTTTGGGAGCGCCCAATGCAAAAATGCAATCCTAAGTCTAAGCATGACAAGGCAATTGGATATGCAAGATGCAATCAAACTAACATGCAAGAAGAGATGTTAATGAACATTAATGCACAAAAAAATAAGACATACAACATACAAGTATTAAACAAATGCATGAATTGTGAGTGTGTGCAACTATCTCTTCAAGACAAGTAAGCACAAAGAAATATACCTTCGGTGCTTATCAATACGAGGTCTTCAAAGGGCTTCGAACAATAAACCCGATACCTAGGCTACCCTTACAAAGAACCCCAACATGTGGTTTGTCCACGAAATGAGCCAATCAACAAATGGGAACCTTACATCTTCAAAGCAAAGGTATCAAGACCTGATTTTTATTACTCAAAACACAAACACCCATCATACTTTCATGTTTCATACATCATCTAGCATGTTCTAGTTTGATTTTTATAGGGTTTTCTTCTTTACTCACATGACTTGTAGTTAGAACATTACTTGCATCACTTCACATGTTCTTTCTTTTCAAGATAGCATTTTTATTACTTCACTAGTCTCAAGATTGCATCTTTATGACTTGACTAGTTTCAAGATAGTGTTTATTGTGCTTTGTGAGTTGTTTGTGATAGCTATTGCCTATAGGGTTTGATTTGCACATATAGCTAGGTTGTATGAATGCCATATAGCCACATGATATCTAGGAATGTCTCTAACATGTTCATCCATGCCTAGATAAGCTTAAATGTTTAACCTAGCATTTTAGCATCTTGAATATTGCATATATTCACCTTAGGTTGTGTTATCTCTTCTCTTAGAGAGTTAAGACTTGTATTTACCATTTGGTAGTTTGCAAGCAATGGACTAGATTTACTTTTGAAGGCATGCGGGTAGTAGTGGTGGATTAGTAACCGTATAGGGTTTGATGTGGTCAACCTAGGTTGTAATCACCATTACAATTAGTGGATTGAGGTTCGTGTGTGGCGCACATAACAGCCCGTGGTTTTTCCCGTGTGGGTTTCCACGTAAAAATTCAAGTGTTATTTATTTTCTGCATTTTACACTTGTTTGTTATTTTTGGCTAGATAAAGGTTGTTCAATTTCCCCCCCCCCCCCCCCCCCCCCCCCCCCCCCCCCCCGCGCGCAAATTATATTAGACACGTTTTATATATATTTTCACCCCACATCAAACTTACATTATAGGCATATCTATAGCATACTAATACACATTACTAGTTCTAGCAAAAAAAAAAAATTCAACAATTGTTGGAAAAATGGTGAACGAGTGAATGAGAAATTGATACTCATAGTGCACGCGTTGAATTGGAAAATAATAATTCCCACATTGGTGGGAAACATATATCTTGTCAAGGATATATTGGATTGCTTGTAGAATAGCTCACAAGCATGTGTAGCATAGTATCACGGACCGCGGGTTCAACGACTTGTATACGGACAAGAATGCCGCAACGATTCGAACCGCAGGTGCACATCCGTGACCCATACTGATTTTGCTACATGATTATTTTTTCTCAATTCAAAATAATAACGACATTTAATGAGTTAGAATTAGTTTCGATTTTAAAGATTGCAATCACCGGTTTCATGGTGATTAAAATTTTCGTTTGACTTTAAATTAAAGGAAATTTGTATCTTTAATTCAAAACGTTTTAATTGCTAAAATTAAAACAGATTAATTCTCTCATTATTATCATTGATTTCTTTCCTCCCTTGATTGCAAATATATTGCCTGATTTGAAAATAACTCACTGAAAAGACAATTCAATTCTTTGTGCAATAATCAAGTCATTTTTCTTTTCTTTTCTATTTGTGGGTTTCAAATCTTCGGTGTTCTTCCATTTCTTTTTTGTGGTAAGTTTAGACCATATTTGATTTCGCTGAAAGTAGTTGTGTTCTATACAAGACAACCGTCAAACACATACAATGTTGAGGGCGAATTTGTCTTAAGGACACCGTGTGAAACACGGGCCTCAATTCTTGATTTTCATTTGTGATTGTTGGTAACACAAAATACAGGATAATTCTAGATTACAATCTTAAGACAAATTCCTTTGTTTTCGTATTCCTGTGAAAAGACGAACTATCTTCAAATACCTTTTTTTAAAAGTTGGATGTGTAAGTCTAAAATGGTGATTATTGTCAAAATCAAATCTTTTGAACTTTAAAATTGTAATTATCAGTTTAATGGTGATTTATTTCTATTAATTAATGATTAATTGAAATATTAAATTTTGAATTCAAAACAAAACTGATTTGACGTTAAAGTTGCCAATTTTAATGAGAATTAATTTTCAAATTAATTCAATTGATCTCCTATTAATGTCACACTATGCTGATATGATTCTAGAAGAAATTCAACAAGAATGATTTTGGGGTGTTTAGAACACCAGTAGATATAGATTGTGTCTCTCAACTGGAATAAGTTGTACAAGACCAGACATAGCTAACACAGTTAGCAAATTGAGTAGGTACACGAGTAATCCAGGATCTGATCATTGTAAAGGAATAGTAAGAGTACTTAGGTACTTACGGTTCACTCGTAATTATGAGATGCATTATACAAGATATCTTATTGTTCTAAAAGGATACAACGATGCAAATTGGATATCTGATATGAAAGACACTAAATCTAGTAGTGGATATACGTTCACATTAGGAGGTGCATCTAAATTCTTGGAAATCCTCTAAACAGACATGTATAGCCAGATCCACAATGAAATCTGAGTTCATTGCTCTAGATAAATGTGATGAGAAAGCTAAATGGTTACGTCAATTTTCAGGGGATATTTCAATGTGGCCAAGCCTTGTGTCATCAATTTGCATTCATTGTGATAGTCAATCTACAATAGGAATGGCACATAACTATATTTATAATGGTAAGCCTAGACATATACGTCGTAGATAGATTACTATTAGACAACTACTCTTAACCGGGGTTATCTCTATTGAGGATAACATTGTGGATCCGCTAACCAAAGAGTTAAATATAGAGTTACTTGAGATATCATCGAAGGGAGTGGAACTAAAGCCCATGAAATAGTAAGTCGATATAATGGAAACCCAACCTAGTTGATTGGAGATCCCAAGATCTAGGTTCAAAGGGACAACCAAGTTGTAAGACTCAGTTGGATCACTGTGGTCCTATGATGAAACAGTGATGCCCGTAGGAAAAATGTTAAGCTATGCTTTTAATGATTCTTATGCATTGGAAATCCGAGCAGAGTAATGCAGGTTACTCTCAATTAAGAAATCAACTATGTGAGAGAGAAGTGGGGCCACTTCTAAAAGAGAATAGTGAAGGGCTATATTCTTTAGCAACTCTCACAGAACCAGACAATGTTTATGGCCAAAACAAACATAGCAATGAGAACCAAATTAGGTCAAGAAAGATTCCTGTGTGAGGTATGTTGTCGTTTACATTAATGGCGGGACAGTTCAAGGATATCATATCCACTGATCAGCCAGTAGATTAAACATATTTTCACAAGGCTTCTTCAAGGGTTAACGCCTACCTATCCTATGCAGGTTTCGACCGTTGAACTTATCAATAGGTTATAAACGTTAGATTATTCTTGTCTCCTAGGTCAATTTCATTCATATGAGGGTTGTTGGAAAAATGGTGAATGGGTGAATGAGAAATTGATACTCAAAGTGCACCCGTTAAATTGGGAAAATAATGAGTTCCACATTTGTGGGAAAACAAATGGTTAATCAAGTGCGTGTGTATATGTATATATGTATGTACTAGGAAGCACGGATACTCCATTTGGTGGAGGTAACTCATATCGAACTTGTAAGGATTCCCATTCATTGATTGGCTTATTTCGTGGACAAACCACATGTTGGGGTTTGATTTGTAAATGTAGTTTATGTGATTGAGGATTTAGCTCAAAGGCCTTTTAAGACCTCAAGGTGACAAGCACTACAAAGGTATAATCTCTAGTGCTTAGTTTTCTTTGAAGAGATTTAATTGCACACACACACTTAGCATACTTACATATGTGTGCATTCTTTTCACATGTCACATTTCACACTTGCACTTTGATGTTGTATATTGTTGTGTGTTTATGTGTCTTGTAATTCGTTTTCCAATTTTGTTCGGAAACGTTCGCGCATGCACGAATGTGTGCTTGGTTCAGCGCGAAGATCGCCTTTGAAGAATGCCCTTGGCTTCTCCTTTGGTTTCACCAATTTGCACACTTGCACATTGTGCTCATGTGGAAACAGGGCATTTTCGCCACTTGTTGGGGTCGCCATTTGATGGTGTCACCATGGCGACAGTGACATTTACTCCGGAAATTCAATCAGGTATGAGGTCGCCACGAGGTCGCCACGAGGTCGCCCTGAGACCAAATGGCGACATATAAGAAAATTGGTGTCGCCACGAGGTCACTCTGAGACAAATGGCGACAACTGATTTTGGCCAAAACAACATAGCTTCAATTTGACCTCCTATATATATACCTCTTTGTTCTTAGGTCAAAGTATTGACTCAAAAATCATATTTTTAATTGAGAGCTTTTCAAAGAGAGATTTTTAATCAAGAACTCATCTTTGATAATCTTTGATCACTCAAACACTTTTCCTTTTTGCATCAAAGTTCATCCATACATGGTAAGATTTTTACTAACTTCATCTAATTTTAGTATCTTTCTTAACAAGTTATCTCTTTATTCACTTGTATGTTTTTAGATCATATGCTAGATACAAGATAGAGATTGTTTTTGATGAATTGATTGAGTGTTGTATTGTGATAGCTATCTAGGTTTTCATAATCTATGTTTAGCTAAGCTTTTTGACATGTCATTTAGCTATTGATATCTAGGATTATTTTAATTGCATTATTGTCATCCTGGATAAGCATATAGGGTTTCCTAGCTCTAATTGCATTTTGAGTATTTCATATATTCACATAGGATTTATTATCTCTTCATTGAGAATTGAGACTTGTGTTGCTTCCGGGATTAGGTTACGTAAATCACAAGCAATTGGACTAGGTCCACTTATACCGGGATTAGGTAGGTGTGTGATTATATATCGGGATTAGGTTGTAATCGTTAACACATTTAGTGGATTCGAGGTTCGAGTGTGGCGCACTTACTAGCCCGTGGTTTTTCCCGTGAGGGTTTCCACGTAAATATCAAGTGTTATTTATATTCCGCACCATATTACATTTGCTATATTATATTAACTAGTTAGGGTATTTTCATAATTTTGACCATTCACGAAAATTTGGTAAACTCGGATATAATCTATTCACCTCCCCCCCCCCCCCCCCCCCCCCCCCCCCCCCCCCCCCCCCCTTTTTAGATTAATATTGAATACACCGTAATTTATTTCTTTTTAGATTAATATTGAATACACCGTAATTTATTTCAGAACTCGTATCCAATTAAGATACTCCCCGGATACTCCAGGATACGTATCCGATTCGCCAAATGGCGTATCCGTTGACTTTTTCACAATTTTGACTATAAGATACTTGGAGGATACGTTTGGGGCAATATTATAATTATTTTAGTATAAAACGGGGTCAAATTATAATTTCAAAATTTTAGGAGTCAAAATGAAATTGTAAGGAAATTTTGGTTTTGATTCCATTGACATGGAGAATACTGGGATACTTGAGATTGCAAACATTTCTCTTGATGAACCAGAGTTAGAGACCGAATTATTTAGATCCTTTAACAATATGAATGATGATAATTAAGTTAATTAGGAATTTAAAATATGTTTTATGAGTTTTTGTTTATGTAGTATTTGGATTTTGTAATATGTTATGACTTATGTGACGTATGTTTTATTTGGATTTTTTAATATGTTCGACTTATGTGACATGTTTTATTTGAATCCTGTAATATGTTACATTGTTATGACTTATGTAATTATGTGACATGTTTTATTTGGATTATGAATATGTTTTTATTTTGAATGAATTATCAAATATGTTTTCATAAATTATTATTATTATTTTTTAAATATAAATATATATTATTTTAATTGACGTATCCTGCCGTATCTGTATCCTAGTTTTTGAAGATTTACCGTATCCCCATATCATGCCGTATCCGTATCTCGTATCCCGTATCCCATATCACGTATCCGTATCCATGCTACATAGTATATGTATGTATGTCTACTTGTTTTGTAGCTTACAAACAAGAGTGCAAATCACGTGTGTGTGCACCAGTGACTCATTTTACTACGTGTTTAATTTTTTCCAAATCAAAGGATGAATGGCATTTAATGTCAAAATTAATCCTATAATTATAAAATTAAGTTTTGAATTCTATAATTAATTCTATAACCGGCCTACGAAAAGGCCGGTTTTGCTCCGGCAATGGAGGAGGAGGAAACCCCCTCCATTGTCATGACCGGATTCGTGACGGAATTGCAATTCGATTTGCAAAACAGAGGAGGCATTAGAAACCAGATTAGAAATCGCAGTGCCTCATCCACTGTCAAATTAGAAACCGACCTCCTCCAGCGACTTCGGCGTCGCCAATGGAAGCCAACTCTCCTCCAGCCTTCATTGCCGATGGTGACCACTACCAACGAGCACCACCGTAAGATTCTTAAAAAATATAAAATTTTAATTTTTAAATTTCTCAGTTTTTTTAGTTTTTTTTTTTTAATATTATTAATTTATAAAAAATATAATTATTAAATATGAGGGTATTATTGTCTTTATATTAAAATAGTAAGGGTATTATAGATATTTCGAGTACAAGGGGCCAACTTCTCACATAATCAGCTTCCAAAAGCAACCCCCATCCAACTTCTTAAAAGCTGATTATTGCAAGAGCAAATTATAAAAAAAAAAAAAAACTGCTTTTGAAAAGTTTACCAAACACTTGTTTACTCAAAACTTGAGAAATAAGTGATTATTTGTGATTATTTCTCAAGCAAAAGTAGACATGACAAAATTTTACACGACCCATTAACACGACCCAAACCCATTGGAAAATAGCGGTTAGTGGGCCAAGTTTATTGGATCGGGTTGTTAATAGGTCAACCTATTAAGACACGAAATATAATTGGTCGGTTTTTGGTTCACCTTTAAAAAAACCGTTAATTCGATCACCCATTAATATAAAGATTTTTTTTAATGCATTTATGAAAGTTATTAAAAAATCTTCGTGTATTAAATTATGGAATTTATATAAAAAATATCTCTATAATTAATAATTATAGTTAGAATATATTTTACTAATTAACTTTTTAAAAATTTCTAATTTTTTTCTTTTTTTGAAAGAGGAAATATTTCTAAATTAAAAACTCTAAAACTATAAATCAATTATTTCACAATATTATAACCCTAACCCTAACCCTAGAACTCTAAAAGTAGCTAAGTTTAATCATACTTCAATACTATTTATTTTTAACTTTTTAATAAATCTCAAATATAATATTTTGTAATGGACCGAGTCGTTAGTAAATTTTAATTGATTATGGAAAATAACCAAAATGGACATTTATTGTTAAAATAATATATATATATATATATATATTAGTAAAGCATAGCTAATAAAAGAGAATGTAATTATTTTATTGTTATTATTTTCAGCTTTTTTTTTTCTTTTTTACAGTTTTTTCTAATATATATATATATATTTCCATTTTTTTCATTGTTATTTAATAAAAGATTTAAAAATAAAAAACTGAGTCAACTCAGTCATCTTCTCCATTAAGCATCAACAGCTCCGGCTTCAACCTTAGTATAAAAGTTTATATCAATAAAACCCACAGCTCAATAAAATAAATTCAAGACGACAAATACAGTCCATACAGTAAGTATAGCATCAAAGACCTCAAACTCCATGAAAATGGAAGAATTCCAATCTAAAATAATTAACTAGGAAATCCAGATTAAATACAATGAAAGGGCAAAAAATATAATCACTTTGAAAATTTTCCTTACTGGACTAACTCCAAACTTGATACAGTGCAGCAGCTAGCCAAAAACCAAAATTGGATAAGCAGCAGCTATTTTCACAAGCTATTACTAAAATTACCTAAAAGAATTATCACCCATCATGTACAACAAGATTTTAAGATTTCCCATACCACTAAAATCAAACAAAAGTGATCAAGGAAACCCTAAGAATACACGGTTTGCGTGCAAAATTACATTATCGATTGATTATAGTAAACTGAAAATACAACTTGGTAAGGGGAAGGATAAATTATATATCACCAACACTAAACACACCTGAATTCAACGGCATTTTTGCAGGCATGTGAAGGGCCAAAAACTCTTTGATGATCAATTTAAATAGGTAAGCGGTTTCAGTTAATAACCAAATGTAGCTCCTTCCCACAACAAGACACCCGGACCCAAATGTTGAGGGCACTTCAACTTTGTCTTCACCAGGCAAACTTTCAGATGATTCAAGCTGATATGGGTTCATAGGGGTATGATAGCCACGGGTGCTTCAGAGCCTCAGATGCTGAAGGGCGCTTCTTAGGATTTACTTCGAGCAAATGATCAACAAAATCGATAAAGCCCTGGTCCCCCATCGGCAATCGGTGCCGTAATGATGTCTTTTTTGGTATCAGGTATTCAAGTCTGTTGTTTTCCTGAAGAATTGAACAGAGCAATGTACACCATTTTGATTAAACATATACAAGTAACCATTTACATTCAAAAGCTTCCAAAAAAAAGTATATGCAATCACTTTGAATTTAATGGTTTGTCCTATCCAGAAGACCGAAATACAGTGAGATCACATGATATGAAGATATTCTTAAGAACACTAAGCTGAACATGCTCTATGAAATATTGAAAGTAACTGTTGTACAAAACATCAAGGCTTATGTTGCAAGGATGCTACAGGCACATAAAGGTACTAAATGTAGGTGTCACTGCTTATAAGACGGAAGACTAGCAAACCAGAATACCAGATCGTAAGGGGTATAGCTATGCCTAGTGAAGAGTGAAGACTTCATTATACATAGATATATGAATACCCACAATCAACAGGGATGGTAATTCATAGTTTATAAGCACCAGCTAGTTTTAGAAACTCTACTATAAGTCTGCACAAGGATATTCACACTAAAGACATAAATGCACATGATGTCCTAATGATTTCTTTACTTTGTTTCTGTTACTTTTTTATTTTGTCTTCTTGTTGGATTAATATATGAGCATTGACCATAGAAGAATAATTGATTAAAAGTTACCTGATTCCGTTCATAAAGCATGTGATTTTTACTGAAATATTTGTACGTATCCCGTCCTTTGGCAAGCATGCCTTGATCAATGGGTCCAATGATTCCAATCACCCGTGCAAGTAATGTTGCAGGCGAATCATTTTGGAAGAGAACCTAAACCAAGGGAAGTTTCAATCATAACCTATTTACACATAATATTACAAGATATAACTAACAATACAAAACCCAATGTAAATAACTTCACAAATGCCTGAAGTAATGTGACTTGGTAACTTAACAAATTACACAGGCAAAGGGATGAAAACATACACTTCTGTAAATCCTGGCAGAAAATTATTAGAACAGCAAAAGAAAGTGCCTTTAATAAATTTAATAGTCAATACTCAAAGAACCCAAAATGATCTGCTTCATATGACAAATCCCAGAACTGAATCACAGGTATCACAGGCTTTCAGTCCATATAACATATCAATTGATTTATTCACGAACCCAAGGAGATAGCCAGCACATCATTAATCAAACAAAGAAAACTAAATTAATTTCACGCATCAGCATCCAGTAACTGAACAATAACTATCACAAATGAGAAGTGCCAAAGAAAGAGATGAGCTAAAGCACAGCTAGCAGTCAGTTTAATTAGTTTCAGCACATTCCAAATTTTTGCGTACCACATCAATTGGTATTTTCAGATACATTGGACTTACAATAACTTTTTTCAGTTTTGATGTTCAAAGTAATCATCTCCAGATAAGAAAAGATAAAATATGGCAATTAAAGCATAAGAAACTTCTCATTCTTATAATTTATGTTTCAAACATAATAAAGGAAATATGCATAATATTAATTACATTCCTGCAAGGCTAAAACTTACATTTCCAGTACAAAGTTCTGCCAAGATGCAGCCAAGTGACCATATGTCTATCTTTTTATCATATGGTAGTCCCAGGATAACCTCTGGGGCACGATAGGACCTGGATTGAACATAGGAACATAGATGATCTGTCTCGAAACAGCTACTCCCAAGATCGATGACCTTCACCTCACATCTACTATAACTTTTCACTAGAATATTTTCAGGTTTCAGATCACAATGTATAAGGCCAAGACTGTGCAAGAACTGAAGTGCTTCCAAACACTGGATAGTTATCGACTGCCACAGAACCAATTCCAAAATATGACAAACCGGAAAGGAAAATAAACAAAAGGCTTTCAAGATTAGAATGGAAAACAACGGACCTGCAACCTTGGCATTGTGAAGTAGACCTCCCCTCCAGATTCTCTATTGAATTTATGAAACTCATATAAGTTGGCCTTGAGAAGTTCACATACTATTAACAAATGCTCCTACAAAATAAATGTAAGTCAGCTGCTAATTAATTCAGCATGATTGGAGACCCGTCATACAGGGCATCAGCAATAAAAGACCATGACAAGTAATTCACTAGGCACACAATATGATCCGAACAAAAATGTACTTCTTGCAGAGAGAAGAATTTATTGTAAAACATCCAAACTAGATTAGGAGGATTGAGAGGGTTAATGTATGTTGCTCTAGCAACCATCAGCCTCTGGAAAATGTGCACACTGATAGAAACATGCATTTACAAATAGAATGACAAGAATATTTGTAGCCTCAATTAGTTCCCAAATTTTCATATGTTTTCACATAACTACTGTCCAGTTCCAAATACAACAAAAAGAGAATGTAATGGACTAATGTCACGTGGTGAAAGAAAATTCAGGTTGACTAAACAATTTCCTTCATAAATTTGTAAGCTGTTAGAGCATTCATCAAAAAGGATTTTACCAAACTTCGGGACAATGAGAAGTGGGATGTACTGACTTGACAGCCAGATAAGGGGAGGTGGGCATTGTTATGTTACAAGCCTTCCACTCCAATTAGTGATAAGAAAGGTGAAGCCCAGTATATGACTATATGGAGATGAAACAACTAACTTCTGTGGAAAAGTTATAAAAGCATTGATATAAAAAATCAAAGCATAACTCTACTTACTCGATAATAGAAGTAATCATACAAACGCAGAATGTGGTACTTGTCTGCAGGATCATGCTTGTTGACATACTTGAGAAGCTTTATCTCATCAAGGCTCTGATCAAAAAAATCCTTGTTGTTCTTAATAATTTTTACACATACATCCATGCCTGTGTGCAAGTCATGTGCTTGTATAGCTTTGCTAAAGGCAGCTGATCCAAGATACTCGGTGACATGATAACGCCCAGCTATAACTGAATTTAAAACAACATGGAAATTCTTGTCTTCCTCAAATCCAGTTCTGAGACACAAAAGCAGTAGTTAAGGCAAAGCAGTCTGTTGGAATGAAACAAAATAACCAGTAGTAATTTATTATTTACCACAAAAAGGGTATTATTGACACCAATCACAAGTAAACTTAAATAAGTGATTCTCACGAGTAATATGGAATGAAATAAGACAAATAAATTGCTTCTGAAGCTCAACTAACATCCAGAAGGGTAGGGTCCTTTCTGCTTGTAGGAAAGGACAAGACTGCCAACAACCTTAAAATTTAAAAATAAAATATAAAATTTGAATCCCATGATTTCCACAGAAAAATTATTTCTCAGACAAACAATACCAAGTAAAAGAAAATCCTAACAAAAAATCAGTTCTACCCTTTTATCCTTCATCCTCCAATAAGAAATTAGATGTGTCTCTTTCTTTAGTTATTGAGTTCTTGCTTACTACATTCAAAATATGTAATTCAACCAAATAAAAGGCACTTCAAACTTTCAAGTGAAAAGAGAAAAATAAAAAAGACAAAAAGTGATATAATAAACATGAGTTTAAAAGGTTTAACAGCAACCAGGCAACTAATTAAGTGATTAATTAACCACGTTGTTCAAACAAATAAATACATTTCTTCCATTTTGATCCACCTTTATCACCATTTTCATTGTTTTTTACTAGTCCAGTACATAAATCTCGGTGCATTGCCAAAATTTTGTTAGCTAGGCGAGGGAAATTCGAGTAGTTATGTGACCACCTTGCTTTCACCAAGCAACAATCAGATATGTATTGATAATTAAAGGTAGTTGTAGTGTAACATGCGGGGTAGTAGGA
Source organism: Acer yangbiense (assembly GCA_008009225.1). Classification (NCBI taxonomy): domain Eukaryota; kingdom Viridiplantae; phylum Streptophyta; class Magnoliopsida; order Sapindales; family Sapindaceae; genus Acer; species Acer yangbiense. Next base: position 34,577,135 of record CM017771.1, read on the forward strand.
TCATGAAGCTAGAAAAAGAGGTACATGCCCCAATATAATCAATTTAAATCTAAAAAATAAGAAAGAAAAAAAACAGAGTCTTTAAGCAACAACATTTTAAAGTTGAATCTAGATGTAAATACAGGAATTGAAGAGGCAAAACCGAATACCAAATAGTTCCGTTTCTGATAAGAAAAAAAAAAAAGAAGAATAGCAAATAAACGTCAAAAATTAAAAACAAATCAAATGAATTTGTAGGAGACATGCCTGTTTTTCCTATGCACAATCTTGAGGTTGAAGGTTTCAAATTCCTCCTCCTGAACCTTGATTTGCCTTACTTGCTCCTGCACAGCAGCTGCCTCTTCATCCTCAAATGATGTGCCTGGATCTTCTTCCCTTACAGCACCGACTCTTTCATCATCTTCTCTCTTGGAATGCTCTCTTTCACTATAACCATAATTTGAGAGTGTCGAGGGAGAAGAATTTGCTGATCTTACAGCATTGGCATTATTTTCATCCTTAGAACTTTTGATAGTCGAAGAATCACTGCTTTTCCGTTTCCATGTAGCACACATGTCATCAGTCCCCATCAAAGCATTCAAACGGTCATCAGTTTCATCACTAATAACAGGATCACAGTTGTTTGACCATTTACTAGTGCCTGCCTGCACCAACTGGCCATCTCTCTGTGGGGGAGGAAATGAAAAACCCCCATCAGTAAGATTTTTCAACTGTGGAGCCTCTTTATCATTACCAACCACATATTTATTAGAATCATGTTTAGTGATTTTCTTTTTATCACTGCTCATTCTGTCAATGTGTTTTTTGTCGGACTCATGATAGGAGAGCCTGGACACACCAACGCCAACATCGTGATCATGGAAATACTCCAAATCCCCTTCACTACTACCTCCAAGCAAACTTTCACGTACTTCACTGCCAATTTCAGCTGCATCACTATTGATCCCCACACCTATCGACCTAACAGAACCATGTTGATCATCATCTATACATATATCATCCAACTTTGGTCTTCCGCGCTCACTCAACACTTTCCCATCCCCTAACATAATGAGTTCATTAGTCTGAGTGACAAATCCCTGCCAAACTGGTTCCGAACGCATCAAATTAAGCTCTTCTTCATCCATCAATTGTCCATCATATTGATCAATTAAATCATTATCAGTCCTCCCGTACATTTCAGTCACTGACAACCCTATAGGATCATCTGTAGTTGTAACAGGTTCAACATTTTTACCTTGAAAATACTGTTCACCAGAGAAGTATGAATCTTCCTCAGCAAAAGATTGGTCATCATCTTCATCTTTGGTTGGACCTCGTTCCTGTGGATCTGGAACACTCCCATGTCCCATCCCCTTTTCATTGTCACTAGGGTAATCAATTTCATGAGCCAGAAACCAGGCCTCATCCTCGATAGGTTGCCTCATGTATCCAACATCTTCATCATCATCATATTCATCGGAGTCCCAGTACTCATGTGGGTAGTCAACAGATTCACTTAATCCATCACCAATAGTAGCAAAACCAGAAACCAGATCAGATGTATCCTCGGCAATCCCCTGACTTACTGATAGCCAACTGCCTCCTGCAGGCCTTTTCCCACCTAGGTCATCAGAAAGAAAAGGTAAAGCTAATTATGCAAAAGCACTAGAATACAGGTAAACCTGAGGTGAAGAATATCATAGGTTAAAGATCAAACACAGACAACTGAGCAGTTGACAGTAGATGAGTTGAGAATGTAAGTTGAAAACTTTCATGGAGACTATAATAAATTGTAGAGAAATGATTGAGCACAATTTGCTTAAACAACAAAATCACTTAAAGAGTAAAAAAGAGGCAGATACGTCTCAGTATTAAACTGAAACTGAAGCCCCAAAATTGATTTTTACTCCATATAGACAGTATTTCCACCACTCTAGCATCCTAAAAAATTATCTATTTTTTCAGTCCAAATAACACACATAGCCATCATGGCAGCGCCATAACACTTCCATTTTTTCTGCATGAAAAAGGTCTGCCCAGCATACTTTACACATCAGGAACAGCTTATTCCATTATCTAAGCTATGGGGAAGTGCAAAAGAAGCGTTCTAAACTTACTAGCCAACCTTAAACATTATGCACCGCAACAGGGTCTAAATTAAAATCATATGCTTAATAGATATTATTTGCAGAAATGTTATTGCTATGTAACATAATGTAACATATTTTTTATAAATACTGAACATATAATTCTAAGCAAATATGTAATAGATGAAACAATTTCCTTTGATAAGGTTCAATTAAAGTTGCAATAGATTCATCGAACACGCTTTTACCCATTAGTTAAACTTCAAAATGCTATACATATGAAGCAATATGAGGCTTAACATGTAATAAGTGCAATGGTGATTAGATGCCAAACTGCAATATACCCACCAGAAAGGTTAAATTTCATTTAGTTACTGAACAAAATAAGAACGGAAATGACTGGATTCTCTATGCAAAAACAGAATTCATGAGAATAATATTCCTCTATTTCAGTAATCAAAAAGTCAGCTATAAAAGAAACATTAAATGAAAAACATAGTAAAATAACACCAGTATGAATGAATAAATGCAAACAAACACCAGATAGTCAACCAACTACTGTAAACACTAATTAAAATGCACAATATCAGTGTAAAGCTCAAAGTATTACGGAATCATCCATCATATGACTAACCTGAAGAGCTGATTTCTTGTCCAATAGGAACATCTAGGAATGAACCTATAAGTAAGGAATTATCAGGGCTAATGAGCTTTATGCCTGGCCCATCACGGTCAAACTTTTCCTCCCAATTAACACACAATGGCTTGTCCTCGGACTTGAGTTTGACTGGTGGCAGTCTAGGTAACTCTTCCCTTGGATTATCAGATGAGAAAGGAAAAACTAAGCTGCTTATATTCTTCTGCTCTGAATTCCCTTGAGATTTCCCAAAGTATAAAGCTCTTCCAACCTCATCCACTTGCTGCTTAATTGCTGCCCTCACGTCATCTGTATCAGCTTTCTTCTTTCCTTCTTTTTTGTCGGAACCAGTAGCAACACCATAACTGGTTGACACATCCCCTTTAGAGAATGGAAAAACAGTCTTGACAGAGCAATCTTTCCACAGATCCGAAGACGGATTTGTAGGATCCTCATTTTTTGACCATGGATTGTCTGCAAAGCTTTCTTTAGAGTATGTGCTACTATTCTTTAGTTGCTGATCAACAACCTTTTCACTTGTTTGGATCTTTTCATACTTGGATTCCGCATTGGCTTTACTAGAACTTCCAAGCCATGAAGTCCTCTTTTCTCCAGAAAAGATAATATGTTCTCCGGTTTCCAAATCCCCAGGCTTCAAATTGATTTTAGCGGTATCAGGAACTTCACTTGTATGGTATTTTGATTGCTCTGAAAAGTTATTGGTACTACTGCCACCGTCATTTTGGTAAGAATCCGAAGGACCATTTTCAGAGCTAAAGTTCCAAGTGTACAAATCAAGTACAGTGTCCTCGGAACCTTTAGAGAAAGTGAAATTCTTGGCACTAGTCCCAATAGTGTCATTAGGCTTATTCCGTTCCCCAGTAGAAGCAGCATTTCTCCATTTGCTTTCAGACCCATTTCTACCAGTGCCACACTCAATCTCCTTCACTATAAGTTCCTTAGAAACTTCACCACTACTACGAGAACCTGAACCTTGATTTTCAGCTATTGATTTGCCGCCATTCTCTTCCTCCAACACCTCAGGGGAGTCCTTCTCTTCAAGGTTAAGCTTCTGAAGGAATCCATTCAAATCGGGGCGGTTAGTGAGCTCACTGCGCAAAGCAGCCTCAGCTCTTGTGAAACGATTTCTCTTCAAAAAGTCCAGAATCACATCAACGGAGCCTGTGTCTGCCATATATTTAACCGCAAGTGATCTAAAAAGCAGGTACTAAAAAGAAGAATCCACCAAACCTGGAGAAAACATTATGAGATGATACGATAGCTAAGAAAATCTTTAGGAAGAAACGAAAGATAATAAAATAATAAAAATAAAAGCTCATGGTTTCGGAGAAACTGGTAGCATAAGGCCTAATCAAATGTTGCATTTGCATCGAAACAAAGAATTTAATTTCCCTCAGCCATTAAGCAGAGCATATATCATAATCTTCACTAAAACAACGAAAACTTACAACATAGCAACTAAACCAACTCAAATCCTAACACCACATACAATTCCACTAATTCAAATCATGTAAAAAGCTTAGCTTTAGCTATATTACGGTTTTCAGGTTCCCAAATAACCTTAAAAAAACACAAATTATAACCAAAAAAACCCATTCGCATTTCAAACATTTTCCCACCAAACAAACAGGAAATGAGAAAAATAAAATAAACCTAGAGAGAAATTTCCAGACACCGAGCCTCTCACAAATCAAATCGACCGATGCAAAGATCCGTAGTTCTCCAAGCAAAACCCTAGGAAAAAAAAAAAACACACACACACACACACACACAACCCAAACACTCGAAACTTAAGATTCACACAATAAAAAAAAATTTGAAAAGAAACAGAACACAGATTCGAACCGAGAAACACAAAAATTGGAAAAACAAAAAAGCTGAATCATATTGAAAATATACTTACAGATCGAAGAAGAAGAAGAAATTAGGGCTCGAAAATCCGAGAGAGAAAGTTTGGGTTTGATTCCATAGCCATCACAATAAACTACAATACATTGCAATAATAAAAAAATTCAGATTTTAATTTTTGTTTTTTGTTTTGTGAATTTCTTTTTTTGAATAATATTTCACTTTTGGCCGGCACTCTCTCTTTCTCTCAGCTCAGGCCTGGCATGGGACCAAAAATATGGGTTTTACAATAATAGTTAATTAATTAAGGACGATTACCATAAAATCCCTTAACTTTGAAATTTTTCCTCAAACAACCAATTAATTTCAAAATTTAAATTAAAAATCTCCTTTTAGAGTGTTACGCTATTACTTACGTTTAACTAAATTTTATTTTAAAAAAAGAAAAACAGAAAAACAACACTCTATTTTAAAATTTAAATAAAAATCTCCATTACAATAATGTTTCTAATACATAATTAGGGAGTTTTAAGATTAAATTTCTAAAAACAAGTATTTCAAAAACAACCTTATAATATCAAATGAAAATGAAAATATTTTGAAAATGAAAATATTTCAAAATTCTCCTATAAATTTTGAATCTTTTTCTACCATTATTATCGAATTTAAATTTATATAAAAATATTCGCTTTTGGTAGGGGTTTTATAACTAAATTTTTATCATTTTTCATAAGCAACTCTCCAACTTCGAATCTCCTTCACAAGAGTGGTTTAGGTATACAATTAGAGTTTTTTAATTGATATATAATAATGGATTTCTGTCTAAATTTAAGAATATAAGGAGTTTTTTAAAATTCCCCCATAAATAAATATATTTAAACATTAAAAAGCTCAACTAACGATTTTGTATGTCATGTCGTTGCATGACCTCGCGATTGGTGTTGTAAGGATCCAACGGTCTTATGACGAGCTTTGACCCCAATCATATCAGGTTTCAGGTTTGTGTTTTTTGAAAATTTTAGTCTCATCCTACGGTCTCCGTCGTTTTGACTCAAACCATCAGGATCAAGCTTGTGGTTGCTGAAAAAACAATATCAACTGAATTTAACAAATATTGACAAATGCATATAGTAAAAGTATCATTTTAAAAACATCCAGTAACATTATGCGGGTGGGTCTGAAATATGAGAGGTTACCAGAGTTCTGCTATGTCTGCGGCAGAATCGGCCATGGAATCAAGGAGTGTATAGAGGATGAGGCGAGAACAGAAGCGTTAAAGGGAGCTCCCACCAATTTTGGCTCATGGATGAGAGCCTCAATCCTGACAGAGTCAGACCGAAACACCAATCTCAGATCATTGGAAGCTCCTCCGACAGGGACAGATCTCTGGAAGGGTCGCGGGAGGCAGATGAAGATGGGTCCTCGAACCAGAAGTTTGAATCGAGGTTCTTGAGGAAAGGGTCGACGGCGGAACTTGTAGCTGAGCCAAAGAAGACGATGGAGGTTGCATCCTCCAAAACCCTAGCAATAATAAGTGGGCTTAGGCCTCCAAGTGCAGATAGGCCACGGGTTGAAGGCCCAATAGAAAATCTGAAGACGATTGTGGATCCTTTACTTGGTGTAAGCAATATGGACACAAGTGGGGCGGCTGATGGGCCTATAGCCACACTAGATTCACAGGTTGGTTTAGAATTTAGGAATGGCAACCCAATGAAAGAGAGTAAAGAAGAAGAGCTTCTGAGAAAGGCCCAAGTATTGATTACTGATATGTAAATAGTGGAATTGGTGAGAACTGTCACCTTTTTAAACTGATTTGGTGAGAATGTCAGTGGGTTAATAAGTTAAGTTTAAAAGGAACCTATTATGGTGAACTACCAAAATTGCCCTTAGTTAATGATTTATGTTATTCTGTTTGGTCTTTTCTCTCTCCACACTTGCAACAAAAACGTCAGTAGGATTTAACTTAGTTACTCTCTCTCTACAAATAAAAGTTCAAGGTCTTGCCCCAACTTTCTTCTTCAGTAAAATAATGTAATATTTCTTGAACCTGCTTGTTTTAAGTTTTTAACATTTCAGTATTTTGTAAACCTGAAACCATTGTGATAATTTTTGAACTTTTCATTTTTTAAGTTTTTAACATTTTAGTATTTTGTAAACCTGAAACCATTGTGATAATTTTTGAACTTTTCATTTTTTAAGTTTTTAACATTCTAGTATTTTGTAAACCTGAAACCATTGTGATAATTTTTGAACTTTTCATAACTTTTTGAAATCGTGCATTTTTTGCAGAATCGTTACTTTTTGAAATCATTACTTTTTGAACTGAAATCGTGCCTTTTTGAACTGAAATCGTAACTTTTTGAAATGAAATCGTTACTTTTTGAACTGAAATCGTGCCTTTTTGAACTGAAATCGTAACTTTTTGAAATCGTTACTTTTTGAACTGAAATCGTTACTTTTTGAACTGAAATCGTAACTTTTTGAACTGTTACTTTTTGAAATCGTTACTTGTTGAACTGAAATCGTGCCTTTTTGAACTGAAATCGTGCCTTTTTGAACTGAAATCGTAACTTTTTAAACTGAAATCATTACTTTTTGAACTGAAATCGTGCCTTTTTGAACTGAAATCGTGCCTTTTTTAATGGTTTGTGATTATTAATTTGACAGCCTCATGAATTGGGTTAGAATAGTAATATCTTACAACAGTCGATTGGAGCAGTTACCTGACGGAAGTCAGAGGTTCTTTGGATCCGATAATCGAGGAATGTACGTGTCAAAGAATTTGACTTACGAAGAATTGGTGGCAATCGTGCATACTATTGTGAACTATGATGTAAACAAATACAACGTTGATTTGTCATCAATATCAATCGTTCTTGGCAGTACGTGTCGCACATTTATAAGGAATGACGACGATGTCCAGTTTATGCTAGGGGAAGATCGAGTGATCCCTCAAGTATGTGTCAGTCTAACTGAGCGGACAGTTGGAGATGTGGTAGGGAATGATATTCCTCCTCCTGAAAATACCCAACAATTAGGATCCTTTAGTGTTAGCAACCAAGTGTTCATCCAAAGGAGTGCCAGCGAAGGTAGGGGAAACATGTGTGGTGTCCCACAGGTTGCAGTCGACCATGCAGATACAGCTGAGCCTCAATTTGGTGATGTGTTTGGTTGTCGAATTGAGCAGTACGATGCACAGTACAATGAGCAGAACAATTACAATTACCCGAACCATGAGATAGATAATGAGGCAAATAATTAACAGGTTGATGATCTGCAAAATGCGGATGAAGAGCCTACACAAATGCAAACACATGGAAGACGTGTAGAAAGAGTTAGTGGCACTGCACCAGATATGCCTGGGACTTCCGAGGTCCGTTATAATGTGACAGCATCTGAATCTGTTAATGCGACAACTTGGGTTATTCCGAGAGTAGATTCATACTCGTTTGGTATTGGTAGAAGCAGCACTTTGGCAGCGCAAGAACCGAGAACCATGATTTATAAAGGTCAATTTTTTCTGAGTAAAAAGGATTTGAAGAGGCTAGTTGGCCATTTTGCAATGCATCAGAACTTTGAATGGAAGGTGAAAAGGTTCAACAAGACAACTTTACATTTGGTTTGCATCATTGACGACTGTACGTGGAAATTAATAGCGGTGAGGAGAGAAGAAGGGACTTACTTTCAAGTCAGAAGTTTTGTCAATGAACACACCTGTCCCTTGGAGGAGATTCACCGTCGCCATCGACAAGCTAATGCAGTCACAATCGGAGAAGTCGTTGCACCTAGACTTCAACAAACCGATGGTCGTCTCATGTGTCCGAAGGACATAATGGCCGATATGAAAATAATTTATGGCATCCAAATCATGTACAGTAAGGCACATGATGCCCTGCAATATGCATTGTCATTAACCTATGGAACGCATGGAGAAAGTTTCCAACTGCTGCCATCTTTTACATACGTTCTGGAACAACAAAATCCTGGCACAATCACAGACTTACAGTGCGCAGACGATGGTAAATTCCTATACTTTTTCATGTCATTAGGGTCCTCAATTAGAGGTTTTCGGAGGTGTATGCGTCCTGTGATTGCAGTTAATGGTACCTATTTAAAGGAAAGATTTAGGGGTACAATGTTTGTGGCAACTGCACAAGATGGAAACGAGCAGGTGTATCCAATTGCTTTTAGGTACGGTGACTCAGAAAATAACATTTCATGGGAGTGGTTTTTGGAATGCTTGAGAGGTGCCCTTGGTCATATAAATGATCTGGTTTTCATTTCCGATCGTCATGCAAGCATTGAAGCAGGGATTTCTAAAGTGTTCCCTTATGCAACCCATACCATATGTTGCTGGCATTTTGGTGAAAATATGAAGAAGCGATTCCACAGAAAGGATGTTGCCGACATAATGAATAACGCTACTAGGTCGTACAGGGAAATCTAGTACGATCGCCACATGGAGGAGTTACGTAAGCTGCACAAGGGTGCATACGATTATGCCATTGATGCTGGTCCATACAAGTGGTTCCGCGTTCACTATCCCTAAAGAAGGTACAGCTTGATGACCACAAATGTTGCAGAGTGCATAAACTCATGCCTAAAATTTGCACGGCAACTGCCACTGATGACACTGGCAGAGTTCATTCGGAATATGCTACAAAAGTGGTTCCACGATTGTCATGCAAATGCACGGTCCATGCGTCATCGATTGACCGACGTAACACATCTTGTGATCCTCAAACGTGTCGAGAAGTACGGTTATATGACCGTAAATGCAGTTAACTGGAACATATTCTCCATCAAACACAAGGGAAAACAGTGGACGGTTGACTTAGCCCGGAAGACATGCACATGCAACAAATTCCAAATGGACTTTTTACCATGTTCACACGCACTTGCAGCGGTAAGGTACATGACTCTGTCCAGTTAACGCTTTATATTACCCAAATGTGAATCTCACTATTTTCATTGTTGCAGGGAGCGGAATTTGGATTTCACATCTCTGTGTGCGAACTACTACAAGAGGGAGACACTTATTGATGCATACTCGGTTCCTATAATGCCTGTTGGCCATCCTTCTTCATGGGTTAGGCCATCCGACATCGCAGTGCAGGTTGTTTTAAATCCAAAGACAAAGAGACAATCAGGTCGCCCGATGGAGGGTCGACATCCCTCGTCTTCGGAGAGGACAACCACACAGTCGTGTAGAAGATGTAGACAACCAAGACATAATAGCAGAAGGTGTTCGAACCCGCCTATGGTTAATGAAGGTCCCAGTAGAATTGTTCCCGAAGAATACCGTCGTAGGTGCAGCATCTATCATTCAACTGGACACAACAAACAAACGTGCCCTGAGAAGGACTCTACCGTGGAATGAATGGAGCCTTACAAGAGGAAGACGAATTGCCACCTTTGGTTCTTATTCTTTTATGTAGAACTAATCTGAAAGTATACAAACGTAGTTAAATTGCTTAAGGCATACCTAGAGGGGGGGTGAATAGGTTTTTACGCCTTTTTTAATCCCTTAAACAAACTTTCGTTTGTCCCTCAAGGTTGCCTTACATACAACAAATACACTAAGAAAAGACAACATATATAGACAATATGAATAGGTAATCATATAAGCATGGTCTACATACATCATCGAGTTGTATGAGGTAAACAAACAAATAAGTATAACAACAAAGAATACTTGTATTTCACTATATGTTCAATGAGTTACAAGAGTGATCAAATATCACTATACACAAATACAATATACAAAAGAATCATAGAAATAAAATCGATCAATAAAATGAGTTCACTAATCACACTATACAAAGTCTTGCTTCACAATACATCATAAGTGAATACTATGAAACAAGATAACAAAAATATACAAATAAAATATAAGAGATAGAGATAGGAAGAATTAACACAAGAGATTTTTTAACGTGGTAAAACCTCCAAGGAGGAAATATCCACGGGTTGAACTACAACCATTGGGTACTATATTATTGGAAAGTAAACATAGAACATTCACAAAGTGACCAATCTTTAGCTCACCCAACCTAGTGAAGTCTAAGCCTACCCAACCCTATTGGAAAGTGTGAAATCCCTCAATGATGCGAAACCACCATATATTGGACACCATACAAAACCAACATCGATGGTAGATTAGAAATTCCTCAAGAGTGCATACACCTCCCGTGTACCCCGCTCTATCGGAGTCTATGTCTAACCATACGCTTAGGCCTACCAATACAATAGCCAACTCCCTATCCAAGGCACTCATACCTCTAGGGAGCCTCCCATGCATGACTATCCGAGTCCTCCCGACTCTAGCCATGACTTCTTGCTTACCTATCTGAGTCATCCCGACTCTAGGCAAGTCTTCTTGCTTGGCTATCCGAGTCATCCCGACTCTAACCAAGACTTCATGCCTTTTACAAGGACTTCCTAGTGCGATCATGTGAATGCAAATGATGCAAACAATCAAATCAACATAGAACATGTGATCAATACATTCTATGGTACAAATAGACCTAAACATGTGATAACACATTTAATAAAAGTCTAGATGCAAAATACAAGAATAAAACCTAAGCATGTGCAAACATCAAACACATAAGCTCAAAGTTTCATTCACACATACAACACTTGAACAAAGTATATTCATGAAGTACAAGTTCAAGATGCAATCAAAATACAACAAAAATGCTAGATACATGAGATTTAATCGATCAATATTCTAGCCAAAAATATAGAGCAATGAATTAAGATATAAATCAATTAAAACCTAGATTGCTCTAAAACACATACAAATACAAAATCCTTGATTTCATCAATCAAAGGATCAAAACAAATCTCAAGGTCATTTATCACAAAATTGATTCAATCAAGTCAAAAACAACCTAAGATATCATTCTAATCATAATACAACTCACAAACATGTGAAAAACCTAGAATCATAGAAACTAGTCCACATTTGTCTATAAATTGACTTTCAATTAGAATGATTATGAAGCTACCTTTCTCAATAGCTTTTTACCAAACATAAACAAACATATAGAAGAAGAAACCCCAAGCAAATTGAAGGTTGAAAAGAAAGAAATCCCAAAGATAAGTCCAATACCTTTGATTCAACAGCTGGTTCGGATTTCAGTGTGGAACCACCAGAAAACTCGATTAATCAGCTACCAAACCACTTAGAAATGATAGAGGACTCAATTATGAACGTTCTCCAATTCGAATCACTCAAATCCGACTCCGGATGAGGGAGATATGATGTTTGGAAGATGAGAAAATGTAGAGGAGAAGACTAACGGGATTTTACAAAATTTTCTTCTTGAAAATCAAATAGAGAGAGGAGGGAAATAAAAGGAGGAGAGAGAAGGAGATTCCGGGCCAATCAGGTGAGGCCACATCACCCCAGGCCGTGGGGGGCGCGTGGGTCTCACGGGGGCAGAGAGCCCCTCTGGCCGTGCGGCCCACGGCCTCCCTCACGGCATGGGCCAAGTGGCCTCACGGCCACCCACTCTCTCGCACGCTCCTCGGTTCTTCAGCCGTATCTTGGGCATCCGAACTCCGATTTTGAATCTGTTTTCGGATTATGAACCGTGACTCTCTTATGTACGATGATGACTACACAACTTTGAAAAATGGTTGAGAAATCATCTCGGAAAATGACGATGAAGTCAACTCAACGAATGAGAACGAAAAGTAGTGTAGCTACATCGTTTGGACTCGAAACTAAATGAATGAGTAACCGAAACGACCAGAACTCAATAAGACATCAAATAAGAACATGTTCAAGTCCAAGTACAAAAAATACAAAAACATACAAACACAAATACACACACATATGCTAATTTCCAGACATAGTCCTAGAAAATGCAATAAACAAAGTTTTACCAATGTAGTATGAATGCATGAGCATATTTTGTCAAGTGTGTGAAAGTGATACATAAGTGATGTTTAATCATGAAGGAACACACAAGAATGTCATGTGTGTGTGTGTGTCTAGCCTTGTAAGAGATATGAGGTCTTATATTACCTTTGATGATCAATGATGTACAAATCTCTTTAAAACCGGCTTCTTGCATGATTTGTGGTCGAGACATTCTTTGTCTTCTTAAATCTTCAATATAAAAACCACTAAACATTACAAGAGAAACACGTTTTGATATGTAATTTATGCTAACACAAACTATAAACCTAACATAATCTGAATGATTTTATGTTCAAAAATAGATTTGAATTAAGTTATTCGTCTACTGTCATATTGGATCCTTTGTTAAAGTGTTCATGAGTGTCATGTATTGTTTATGGATTTCAATGTATGAAATGCTTGTTGAACTTTTAATTACAAACAGTTTTATTTGCCTTATCTCAACATGCTTCAATATTATATCTTTTGTCTAGAGTATAAAAGTATGATGACTCTAATAGGGACACGTGCCCTGAGAAGGACTCTACCGTGGAATGAATGAGGCCGTTGAGGAAGACGATCAAACATAACAAGGCAGTACAAGAGGAAGACGAATTGTCACCAGAAAAGGTTGTCATTGAGGAACATGTCTCCAAGTTGATGTCTCCCAACATCGTTCAGACTTTAGGAACCATGCTCGATACAGTTGTTTTATGAGGAACATGTCTCTAACTTGATGTCTTCTAACATCGTTTAGACTTTGGGAACCATGCTCGATACAGTTGTTTTATGAGGATCGTGTCTCTAACTTGATGTTTTCCAACATCGTTCAGACTTTGGGAACCATGCTCGATACAGTTGTTTTATGAGGAATGTGTCTCTAACTTGATGTCTTCCAACATTGTTCAGACTCTAGGAACCATGCTCGATACAGTTGTTTTATGAGGATCATGTCTCTAACTTGATGTCTTCCAACATCGTTCAGACTTGGGGAACCATGCTCGATACAGTTGTTTTATGAGGATCGTGTCTTTAACTTGATGTCTTCCAACATCGTTCAAACTTTGGGAACCATGCTCGATACAATTGTTTTATAAGGAATGTGTCTCTAACTTGATGTCTTCCAACATCGTTCAGACTTTGGAAACCATGCTCGATACAGTTGTTTTCTGAGACCCTTGGTTCTTATACTTTTATGTAGAACTAATATGATTGATTGTATGTTCGAAAATATAGACGAATTTAGTTCTTTGTCTAATGTCATAGTGGATCCTATACGAGATTTCCTATATTGTTTATGGATTTAGGTTGTATGAAATATGTGTGTTGAACTTTGAACTGCAAATAGTTGAAAAAAAAATTTGAATCATTTCATTACTCAAATGTTATGTACATCAACTACAAGGTCCTGGAGTTACAATAAACCTCCACGGCCATCTTCTGCCGGATGATGGGCATATCGGCTTCCGACTAGTCGAACGTATCCCTGTTCGCCGTCAGGTACTAAATCATTCTCAAAGTATAGGCACCACAATTTCCCCTACAATTAACCACATGAACAACTATTAGAATGGAATGTTATTACAACCGATTGGGATCGAATAAGAACTTGAAACAGTCATACCCCTTTTCCTGTTGGGGCACACGGTCGGCTGCCACGTAGAACATCCGAAACGGCCCGTCCCTCCTTTTGTGCGTCTTGTCACCTGATCGTCTGTTCCTGTGAAAATGCACTGCATCCAGCATTGAGGGTAGCAACCACCGTAAGCTCGCGAACTGGGCATTCCTATGCTTAAATGGGACCTGCTGTCTAAACGGGTCAAACACGAGAACATGCCCTTTTATGAGATCGATGCTGGCCATGACCCAATGCATACGTCCAAGGTTGCAAGGAATCAGAACCTGCAGGTGTTTCTCGCTGGTGTGATCAAATTTTGTTATTATACACATGGACACAAAGTCAAATATGCACTCACCCTGTCAACATCGTGCCATGGCCGGTTTCCTGACGGGAGCTCTCCATGTACCACTGTAAGCTCATCACCCGCCCATGTGTGGTTGAACACAGACCAACCTTCTGGGGGTTTCCTATTCTCACTAGTGCCGATTCTGTCCCATTAGTGATCTAAAAATGACTGTACATAGAAAATTAACTGAAACGTTAGGCAGAAGATATATGAACACATCAATGTAAAAGTGAAAATCGTATAATATAAACACTTACATAGAATTGTGAAGTCAGTATGTTGACCCTCGAACCATAGACAGTAGGGCATGCTTGCTGACGCCTCCGGAGAATGTTCAAGTATGCGTCAATGTGCTGACAATTTCAACAATTTGTATTGTTAGGATTCAACCATTTGTGAATGAGTTTTATAAAGCCAGTTCAAGTAAGGAACATACCGTATCCTCCAACTCCATGAAGTTGGTTTGAAGCCGGTGGAACCAAGTGACAGGAACACCAACTGGGTCGTGCAGATCCACATCACGTCTGCATAAGTAGGGAAAAAGTTACATAATACTTACTTGTATATTTGACGAAAAAACTATAAACAGATTGTAATTTTTTAGATTATACTTACAATTCCCCGATCATGCTCCTCTTGTAGTCTTCGTATGACGCAAGCTGCTCAGGATCTACCAATCCGTGTGGCTGCCATTCATGTGCTGGCTACGGCATCATCCGTGGCCTCTTCGGTTGACAAGGGTTTGTGTATGGGCTCCGTTACATCCAACCTCAACGTCGAATTCGGTCTCCATGCCTCAGGGGTGGGGGGAGTCTGTTCCAAATCATGGGGATCGGTGTGGTCTAAGGAGGAACTCGGTCCCCGTTGATCGCCTGGGATCGACCGGTGGGGTGCAAGTCGAACGACCAAATCTCTCCTCGTGGATCGCCTGGAGGGGTCGGCTGCGCTCGGGTCGACCAGAGGTCTACGCTCTTAAAAGGAACCTTGCACGCTGGGATTGACTAGATGGGTACCCTGTGACGTGCGGTCAACGGAGAGCTCCTGGATATGAACAAGATCATGCAGCAGCTGCGTTGAATGGTCCGCGGTGAGGTCCTGTGGCAGTACCTGCTCCAATACTGCTGTCTCTGTATCACCGAGCACCTCCGGTCATTCTGCCGCATCATGAGCCTGCTGCTCGGATACTATGTCTGTAGTATGTGCCTCCCCATGTCTGGTCCCTGGGGCTGTCCCATCCTGATCAGTACCTGTCCTGCTTGTACTGAATGCTCCCTGATGATCATCAAATGGTTAGTCATCGAATGGGGGATCATCCATACGACCCTGTGACGTCGAACCCTGTAGCGTCCGAATCAAAGCCAGTAACTCCAGATGCTGCGCATTTCTTTTCTCTTCACTCTTTTCGATAGCATCCATGACATCCTTCCGTAATGTTCGGACAACATCCATCACTTCTGCTAATTTACTGTCCCAGCCCTGAAAGGATTTCAGACTCTGTCAGTACTAAAACTGTTCAGTCAATTGAAATTAAATCATACGGTTCAAAAAATGCTTACGTACCTATGGATGCTCTTCAACGCCTTCTTGTGAATGACCTTCTAGTCCAGGCCGTCTAGGCAAAGTGAATCGTACCGGCCTACGCCTCACGGGGAACAGGACTGCCACCCTCCGGGTCTGAATCACCTGTAGGTCGTCTGGGCAAACTAAATCGTATCCGCCTAGACCTCGTAGGACTCCTACTGCTAATGCCGACCTCCGGGTCTGAGCCCTCCATATCAGTAAGTCCAGAATACTGAGGATCTATATCACTAGGTCCGTAATACGATTCCTTCGTATCACTGGGTCCGGCAGTCTTACGTGGTTCTGGAACCGGGAGGTCACCAGGTATATCTATGGCATCGTTATCATACATACTACCTCCCAGGTCTATGCCTTCGTAGTACTGTTGACCCTTCTCAGCAGCCGTCGGCACCAATTCAGACTGCGCAAACATCTGCAATCGGAGTTACATCATTATAATTGTAAACATACTAAAAATTATAAACATTAACAACAACAATACTTACCCTTTCAGTGAAAATCTTATCTAGCGTTTTCCCCCACGGTCGCTGAGTCAACTCCCATTTCAGAATACATGGAGGGGGTAGCTCGATTACCTTGCGGGTCCCACACTTTTGCTTATTGCTAAGCTCGGGGATAACCTCAAAAGCAAATATCTGCGTAATAGATAACACATCAGTCATATAAAAAAATTTCAATTAAAGTACGGATGCAAATTATAAATTCTCACCAATAGTGCGTGCGCTAGACTGTATATGTTATACGTCTCAGTGGTGTCAACGACCTGTTGTTGCTGTCGTTCTTCCGACCGCTGTCGTGGACTATCCAAAGCATGCTTCAAACCATAAATAGTCCGCATGTACACGTATGCGCCCCACGGGAACGCATCAAAAGCGTCCAAGTCCTCGATTAGCTGAAACTGCCATAATGGAATTGTATGTCTCTCGTCCACCCCCATTAGCATCCAGTTCAGTGAAAACAATAATGACAGCTTCACCGCATCGTACTGCTGCTAAAAAATACCACTTCGCAGCACTGCTTTCAGCTCTTCAATCTCGATGACTCGACCTTGAAAGTATCGGTCGTGTATGCCATTCTGTACCATCTCATAACTCACCAGGTCGGGAATGATTCCGAACTTCAATCCGATGATTAGACAAAACTCAACCTTTGAGAACCGGACCATATGCTTACCTAACAAAAATCTCATCTCATCTTCCGACCCATCGTGACGCAACTCGCGTAAAAGCATCCAATGGACAATCCTAGCCGAAAAATGAATCTCACGATGTATCTGAAGGAAATGACCAAAGCAGGACTCATTAAACCGACGATGGTCTTCCATCTTCAAAAGTTCAGGTACACTTTCAAGTGCGTTGTCGATATCTGTAACGTCATTCACATGGTCATGCCGAATAATTTTTCCGTTGAACCATTCTCCCACAGGGGTTTTAAGGAAATCCTTCAGATTCACCATCTGCATATTCACAGGAAAAATGCATATAAGTTCATGAAAACTCCAAAAAATAAAGGTTCAAAAAGGCACGATAACAGTACAAAAAGGCTCGAATACAGTACAAAAAGGCTCGATTACAATACAAAAAGGCTCGACATAAAGGTATAAAAAGGCTCGATCATAGTACAAAAAGGCTCGATCACTATACAAAAAGGCTCGATTACAATACAAAAAGGCTCGATCATAGTACAAAAGGCTCGATCACAATACAAAAAGGTTCGATCACAGTACAAAAAGGCTCGATCACAATACAAAAAGGCTCGGTCACAATTCAAAAAGGCTCGATCAATGTACAAAAAGGCTCGATCACAGTACAAAAAGGCTCGATTACAATACAAAAAGGCTCGATTACAATACACAGTTCAAAAAGGCACGATTACAATACAAAAAGGCTCGATCACAATACAAAAAGGCTCGATCACAGTTAAAAAATGCTCAATTACAATACACAGTTCAAAAATGCTCGATCACAATACAAAAAGGCTTGATCACAGTTCAAAAAGGTTCGATCAATGTACAAAAAGGCTCAATTACAATACAAAACGGCTCGATTACAATACAAAAGGCTCAATTACAATACACAGTTCAAAAAGGCACGATTACAATACAAAAAGGCTCGATTACACAATACAAAAAGGCTCGATTACATAATACAAAAAGGCTCGATTACAATACACAGTTCAAAAAGGCATGATTACAATACAAAAAGGCTCGATTACAATACACAGTTCAAAGAATCTCGATTACAATACAAAAGGCTCGATTTAAGTTCAAAAAGGCTCGATAAAACTATAAAAAAACCCAGATCTTCATCGTTTTCAAAGGAAATTTTTTTCTAAACTAAAACCCTAACCTAACCTTATCGAACAAACACACAATCTTATTGAAAACGAGAAACAAAAGATTACCTCAGTCCTTTTAGTTCGCCGTTCAAATCTGTTTAACACTACTGTTGCGCTGTCGCCGGTGGTTTGCCGTCAGATTTTGGTTCACTGGTGAGGACTGTTGGCCGTCGATCTCTCTCTCTCTCAAATTTTTCTTCCAACATTTGAAAAAACACACAAACTGACAAATGAAGGGGTATTTTTGTCTGCTCACCATAAATGGTGCCTTTTAAACTTAAGTTGTAAGGTTCCCATTTGTTGATTGGCTCATTTCGTGAACAAACCACATGTTGGGGTTCTTTGTAAGGGTAGCTTAGGTGTTGTTGTTATTGCTCAAGCCCTTTGAAGACCTCGTATTGATAAGCACCGAAGGTATATTTCTATGTGCTTACTTGTCTTGAAGAGATGGTTGCACACACTCACAACTCATGCATATGTTTAAACCTTGTATGTTGTGTGTCTTATTTTTGTGCATTAATGTTCATTAACATCTCTTCTTGCTTGTTATTTTGATTGTATCTTGCATTGTCCATTGCCTTAACATGTTTAAGCTTAGAAGTCATGCATTGCAAAGGGCGCTGTTCAAAGCGCTCTACAAGGCGCTGTTCCAACAGCGCCCACATGACCTGATGCAATTTTAATGCATCAGGTCTGATGCATTTTGAAGAGGCGCTATACGAGCGCTGTACACAAGCGCTGTTCGTACAGCGCCCAATTGAGACCTGATTGAAGTTGTATTTTAAATGCATCAGGTCTGATGCATTTTGGGTAGGCGCTGTACGAGCGCTGTACAGAAGCGCTGTTCGTACAGCGCCACTCTGTTTTCTCGAGAGAACAGAGTTGGGGCACTGTACAGGCACTGTACAGGCGCTGTACAGAAGCGCTCTACGTACAGCGCCCAAGGCAATTTCAGGCCAACTTATTCAAAACGACCACACTTTGTTTTGGCCTCCTATATATATGTCACTTTGACTTTAGGTCAATAAAGAGAGTTGATATTCAGATTTCATACTTAGGATATTTTCCAAGACAAGAAAAAATTCCAAGAACTCATTTTTTGTTTACTCAAACGCTTTTTCATGATCATCAATCATCATCTAGCATTATCCTTGATCATCTAGATGTCTCTTTGCATGGATTCTTCATCACACTTTGCTTGGTAAGCTTTTCACTAATATCTTACATATTTTGTGTTTTTCTTAACAAGCTTTCTCAATTTATTACTTGTATGATTTTCATATATCTTTTGATACAAGATTGAGATTAGTGTGTTGTATGTTTGAGAAGTTGTATTGTGATAGCTAATTAGGTTTTGTGCTTAATCTTGATTAGTTAAACTATTTGATTGAACATGTCATTTAGTTTTAATATCTAGGATTGTTCTAATTGCATATTAATCATCTTAGATAAGCATATAGGGTTTCCCTTGCTCTATGTTGCATTTGGATATTCATATATTCACTTAGGGTGTTATTCTCTTCGTTGAGAAAGTAAGTCTTGTGTGTAGCTTCTGGGATTAGGTTGCTTAGATCGCAAGCAAATCGGACTAGGTTCACTCATACAGGGATTAGGTAGGTGTGTGATTACTTCCGGGATTAGGTTGTAATTGTTTTACACATTTAGTGGATTCGAGGTTCGAGTGTGGCTTACTTACTAGCCCTTGGTTTTTCCCGTGAGGGTTTCCATATAAAAATCAAGTGTTATTTAATTTCCGCATTTTATACTTAATTTATTGCTTTATCTATTTAGGGGTAATTTCGTAATATTGACTAAACACGAAGAATTGGGTAATAAGTATAAAATCTATTCACCCCCCCTCTAGATAGATTTTAGACACACCGTGCTATAATTTGTTTTAATTGGTATCAGATCGGGTTCCTAGATATACATAGGTGATCCTTGCTTATTTTGGTGTGTTTTGCATTTTGTGTGATTTTTGATCATTCATACATTTGCATTCATTTCATTCATTCATAAACACTATGAGTGGAAACGGTGGAAATGATGGTGGCAACGAAGGTGCTTCTAGCACAAGGTCTCCACTTTTTACCGGATTGAACTATTCCCAATGGAACGGGAAGATGGAATCCTACATATGTCAAATTCACGACCGTGCATGGATGGCGGTGGAAGACGGATATGATCTACCCAAGATGACTCCCGGTGGTGGAGGAGAAGAAGTATTGAAGCCTAAGGCGCAATGGAACGCGCAAGAGTTTGAGGCTTCAAAGTGGAATAGGAAGGCGATGCATGCCATCCTATGTGTAATGGACGAAAATCAATATAAATTGATTCAAAATACTAGGATAGCTAAGGAGGCATGGGACATCTTAGAGATTGTACATGAGGGAACCGAAGTGGTGAAAAACTCTAAACTTCAAGTCCTCCAAACTCAATTCGAGATGCTTAAGATAGAGGAGAATGAGTGCTTCAACGACTTCGAGATCAAGTTGATGGACATAGTCAACCAAAGTCATCAACTTGGTGATCCATATTCGGATAGGAGAATCAAGCAAAAGATTATGAGATCTCTCCCAGATAGGTTTGAATCAAAAGTAACGGCTTTAGAAGAAAATAGTGGATATAAGGATATGAAGCCGAGTGAGGTGATTGGGAGACTTCTAGCTTATGAGTCTAGGAAGGGTCCTATCTCCACACCTCCTAAAAAGCAAAAAGGAATTGCTTTGAAAACCTCCAAGGATGAAAATGAGGTAAAGAAGAATGACTCAGATGAAGACCTTGCATTGTTTGTGAAGAGATTCAAGAGGGTCATGAAGTTCGAGAAAAAGGACTTTGGTTCCAAAGGTCTAAACTTCAAGAAAAAGGCTTCTTACAACAAGTTTGAGCCTAGGAAAGAGAAGACCGAAATGAAAGGGGTCCGATGCTTCGAGTGTGGTGGCATAGGTCATTTTACCCCCGAATGTGCAAATCACAATGAGAAGAAAAAGGGAAAAGTGATGGCCGCCACTTGGAGTGGAAGTAGTGATGACTCCATTGAGGGAGATGAGTCTTCGGATGATGAAGAGCTCATGGCTAATCTCATAGCTTTTGCCTCCTCTTATAAAAGCAAAAGTGCTAGTGAAAGAGAGGAAATGAGTCAAGAGGAAAATGACTCAAGTGGAGAAGAAAGTGATTCCTCATCTAGCTCCATAAATGGATTTGTGGAGAAAAAGGTGCTTTCTAAATATCATACCGAGTT
Source organism: Acer yangbiense (assembly GCA_008009225.1). NCBI lineage: Eukaryota > Viridiplantae > Streptophyta > Magnoliopsida > Sapindales > Sapindaceae > Acer > Acer yangbiense. The sequence continues at coordinate 34,598,748 of CM017771.1, forward strand.
TAATGATTTAGCAATCAAAAGCACTAGAAAGATCAAGATGTTAAGAGAAGAGAATCTTGAGCTATTATCTCATAATGACCACTTAAGTGAACAAGTGGAAAAATTCAAGAAGATGGAAGATAAGCTAAGAGAGGAGTTAGTCTTATCTAAGAGGAATGAAGAAAGTCTAAAGAGGGAGCTTGAAGAAGTAAGAGAGTCTATGACTAGGTTGGATTCTAGCACCAAGAAACTTGACCATATGCTTGGTGTTGGAAAGAGTCCATGTGACAAAAGGGGTCTTGGGTATGAAGATGGCAAGAAGATCGCAACCTCTAACAAGACCATGTTTGTCAAGAGTTCGGGGATTGAAGAAGCCTCATTCGTGCAAATTCCTAGGAAGAAGTTAGAACTAGGACAATGTTCAAATGCACAAGTGAAGATGGTGCCAAGAAGGCAACCCCAAGCTCAACCCCCTAGGGTCCCTCAAGCCAACACTCCTCCACAATTGGCTCACAAAGGAAAGAGACCAATCATGCAACCTCAAGCTAGGAAGCAATCAAGACCGGTTCAACAACGAAGATGGATTGAACCCATTCATCCACAAAGACAAGGACAAGGTATGATTCCTTATTTTACTCCTATATGTCACTTTTGTGGATTTGATGGTCATATTAGACCACATTGCTTTCGATATATTAAAATGTGCAAAACTAGAAGCATGATTGAGAAGAAAAAGAAAAGAGCCATGATGCATGTTCCTAGGAATGATGATATTGTTATGCATGATCCTAGAATATCTACAGCCCATGTACCAAAGACCACTAAGAAAGTTAAGATTGTTTCTAGGTGGATTAAAAAGAATGAAAATGTTTGTCATGTTGCTCAAATAGCCTTGAAGGCAAATTCTTCTAATTTTTGGTATTTAGATAGTGGGTGCTCTAGACACATGACAGGAAACAAGAGTTTCTTTGAGACTCTTGTTATGGCGGAAGGAGGATATGTCACTTTTGGTGATGGATCCAAAAAGAAAGTTGTAGGGAAATGAACCATTTCCGTTCCTGGATTACCCTGCTTATCCCATGCTTTATTTGTTGATGGCTTGAAAGCCAATTTAATAAGCATTTCACATCTAAGTGATGAAGGATATTCTGTCTTGTTTTGTAAAGATGATTGCTCTATCCTAAAGCCCGATGGACAAACCTTGTTGAAAGGTATGAGATCTAGTGACAATTGCTATTGTCTTGAAGCTAGAATAGTCTCAAACAATGTGTCCATGGAAGAGCAAATTGAGTTGTGGCATGAAAGACTTGGCCACATGAACTTTAGGGATTTACGAACCCTTGGAAAGTTCAATTGTGTGCGTGGCCTCCCTAAGCTTAGGAGGAAAGCCAATGGTGTTTGTGGACCTTGCCAACAAGGAAAATAAACCAAAAGCATGCACAAAAAGGGCAAGTATCTCTCCACCAAGGAGCCCCTAGAGCTTCTCCACATGGATCTCATGGGTCCTATGCAAACCGAGAGTTTAGGTGGAAAGAGATACATTTTTGTTTGTGTTGATGATTTCTCTAGATTTACATGGACATATTTTCTCAGAGAAAAATCATAAACTTTTGATAAGTTTAAAATGCTTTGTACTAAAATACAAAATGAAATGAATTCTAACATTAAAATCATTAAACGGATTAGAAGTGACTATGGGAGGGAATTTGAGAATGCCTCATTTGAAAGCTATTGCAATAGCTTAGGCATCTCCCATGAGGTCTCGACTCTTAGGACACCTCAACAAAATGGAGTTGTTGAGAGGAAGAATAGGGTCCTTCAAGAGATGGCCCGAGTGATGTTACTTAGCAACAATGTCCCTAGGAACCTATGGGCCGAAGCCGTCAATACGGCTTGCTATTTAGGGAATCGTGTTTTCCTAAGGCCCGGATTTAGAAACACCTCCTATGAGTTATGGAAGGGTAGGAAGCCAAATGTTAGCTACTTCCACACATTTGGAAGCAAATGCTACATTTTAAATGACCATGATCAACTTGGCAAGTTTGATGCTAAGAGTGATGAGGGTATCTTTATTGGTTATGCCTTGAATAGTAGAGCCTATAGAGTTTTCAACTTGAAGACTTGAAGACTCGAACCGTCATGGAATCATCGAATGTTGTTATTGATGATACAAGGCTCAAGTCTAATGACCATGAGGAGGAGGAAGTTTTAGATGATGACTCTCCTTTGGAGAGGGTTGTGGTGACTCCCAATGTTGGGACGTCCAATGACAATAATGAGGTCACACAACCTCTTACTAGAGTCCCTCTTTTGGACTCTAATAAACCCGCTCCATGGGTTAGAAGACTCCATAACAAAGAGGATGTTATTGGAGATGTGAATTAGGGTGTTAGGACTAGGCGTCAAATAGCTAATCTCATTAGCTTTACATGCTACACCTCTCAAATTAAACCCAAAAAGGTTGATGAAGCCTTGAATGATGAATTTTGGGTTCTTGCCATGCAAGAAGAGCTAAACCAATTCGAAAGGAATGAGGTTTGGACTCTAGTTCCTAAGCCTAAAAGCACTAACGTGATAGGCACTAAGTGGATTTATAGGAACAAATCCGATGAGGATGGCAACATAGTGCGGAACAAGGCTAGACTTGTAGCACAAGGGTACTCTCAAATTGAGGGTATCGACTTTGAGGAGACATTTGCTCCTGTTGCCCGTTTAGAGTCCATTAGGCTTCTCTTGTCCATTTCTTGTGTGCACAAGTTCAAATTGCACCAAATGGATGTCAAGAGTGCCTTCCTCAATGGCTTCTTGCAAGAGGAAGTGTTTGTTGAACAACCCAAGGGGTTTGTGGATGCACACCACCCCAACCATGTCTATCGCCTCAAGAAGGCTCTATATGGGTTGAAACAAGCACCGAGGGCTTGGTATGAGCGCCTCACTCAATTTCTTGTTGACAATAACTACACAAGGGGTAATATTGACAAGACACTATTCATCAAGAAAGACAATGATGAGCTTTTCATAGCTCAAATATATGTTGATGATATAGTTTTTGGCTCCACCAACAACACCAAGGTCCAACAATTTGTTGATGTCATGTCTCATGAATTTGAGATGAGTCTTGTTGGTGAGCTTAGTTACTTCCTAGGTTTGCAAATTAGGCAATTAGATGTTGGGATTTTCATAACCCAAGCCAAGTATGCTAAAAACCTAGTGAAGAAGTTTGGTCTTGAAAATGCCAAACATTGTGATACACCCATGAGTACCACTTTGAAGCTAAGCAAGGATGCTAGTGGTAAAAGTGTGGAACAAACGTTATATCGTGGCATGATTGGTAGCTTGCTTTATTTGACCGCAAGTAGGCCCGATATCTCTTTTAGTGTGGGTGTGTGTGCTAGGTACCAAGCGGATCCCAAGGAGTCCCATCTCTCTTCCGTAAAGAGAATCATTCGCTATGTGAATGGGACATCCAACTATGGGATTTGGTACTCTTTTGACACTAATGCTAGTCTTGTAGGCTTTAGTGATGCGGATTGGGCAGGAAATTGTGATGATAAGAAAAGCACATCGGGCGGTTGCTTCTTCCTAAGCAACAACTTGGTGTCTTGGTTTTGCAAGAAGCAAAACTCGATTTCCTTGTCCACGGCTGAGGCCGAGTACGAGTACATAGCCGCGGGGAGTGGATGCACACAACTCCTATGGATAAAGCAAATGCTAGTAGACTACGGATTCAACCAAGGTACTCTCACTCTCTTTTGTGATAACATAAGTTCCATTAATATTTCCAAGAATCTGGTGCAACATTCTAGAACTAAGCATATTGACATCCGCCATCATTTCATTAGAGAGCTTGTTGAAAATAAATGCATAGTACTTGAACATGTAGGTACTAATGATCAACTTGCGGACCTATTTACTAAACCCTTAGATTCTACTCAATTTAAAACACTAAGTAGATCTATTGGGACATGTCTTGTGGAGTGATGTGATTTGTATTTGACCCCATATGGGGAACTCAAGCAAAGAGAGTTATTTTGCATTCTTATCACTTGTAAAAAATTTGAAATATCTTATGCCTCTTCTCTTAATTGCTTGAGTAAGCTTGGTTGCACATATGTATATATGTTTTCAATTCAATAAGTGTGAACCTTGCTTGTTTACAATTCATGTCATATTTATGTTCAAACATGCATTTTTGGACTAGGAGATGTATATAGGAAGTATGATTTGAATGACCTATGATTATCTCCATGACTTGACGATTCTTAAATAACATGCTAATGTCAAATGAAAAAGCATGAAATTTATATAACATGCTCACATGAAAAGCATGAATTGATGATTGCATATTCTTAAAATGCAAAAACTTGTGTGAAAGCTTATGAGACTCAAAATGAATAAAGGATCTTGTATCCGTTCAAAGGAATTTATATTCCAAATGTCTCTCTTTCTTTATTGGTTGAACATAGCTACTATTATACGGATATCTTATCTGGAAAAATCAAATAGGGTGCAAAGTCGCTCATGTCATGTTTCGCTTATAAAGTTGGATATAGTTGCTCTTAATTTGAAATCAATAAATCTCTATATCCTTGCTTTTCTCATGACATTGGTGAAATCGGTTTGAATTCTTATTAGAAACCTTTGTCATTTGTTTTGCCAAATACCATTGTATTTTGGACTTGAATGCTACATGTCTTGTATGCAAAGCATGTTTGATTCACACATTTTCTATCAAATAAATCTCCTTGTTTCTCTCCAATTAATTGAGATGCATAAAGTGACTTATATTGATTATGCAAATATCTTGCATGCTACTATCTCTCGTTGCTATGAGTGACCCGGTTGGGGACTACTCATTTGCATATATCATAACAAAAAGGGGGAGTAGGATATGGTAAGGGGAGTTACAAAATATAGAAGCAATTGTGCATATTATGGAGAACATTCATTGAGGGGGAGTGACCCATTGAGGGGGAGCATTGCATACACATACATTGCATAATGTTGTGCCTAATCTTTTACAAATGCAAATGCTTGTTTTTGTTCTCACTTGATTAATCTCACTTTTTACTTGAATTGGAAATGTTAGAAACTTTATTTTTAGGGATTGACTATTCTACAAGAGGTTGAAGACTTCAAGTTACATTTTCTTATCTCTTTGTAATGTAGAATATCATTGTAGTCCCGTAGTTTCTATTTTTTGTGAGGAGTCAATGTGAGTGGTGGTTTTGTCACGAAATAGCCAAAGGGGGAGATTGTAAGGTTCCCATTTGTTGATTGGCTTATTTCGTGAACAAACCACATGTTGGGGTTCTTTGTAAGGGTAGCTTAGGTGTTGTTGTTATTGCTCAAGCCCTTTGAAGACCTCGTATTGATAAGCACCGAAGGTATATTTCTATGTGCTTACTTGTCTTGAAAAGATAGTTGCACACACTCACAACTCATGCATATGTTTAAACCTTGTATGTTGTGTGTCTTATTTTTGTGCATTAATGTTCATTAACATCTCTTCTTGCTTGTTATTTTGATTGCATCTTGCATTGTCCATTGCCTTAACATGTTTGAGCTTAGAAGTCATGCATTGCAAAGGGCGCTGTTCAAAGCGCTCTACAAGGCGCTGTTCCAACAGCGCCCACATGACCTGATGCAAAAATGGTCATTTTAATGCATCAGGTCTGATGCATTTTGAAGAGGCGCTGTACGAGCGCTGTACACAAGCGTTGTTCGTACATCGCCCAATGGAGACCTGATTGAAATTGTATTTTAAATGCATCAGGTCTGATGCATTTTGGGTAGGCGCTGTACGAGCGCTATACAGAAGCGTTGTTCGTACAGCGCCACTCTGTTTTCCCGAGAGAACAGAGTTGGGGCGCTGTACAGGCGCTGTACAGAAGCGCTCTACGTATAGCGCCTAAGGCAATTTCAGGCCAACTTATTCAAAACGACCACACTTTGTTTTGGCCTCCTATATATATGCCACTTTGACTTTAGGACAATAAAAAGAGTTGCTATTCAGATTTCATACTTAGGATATTTTTCAAGACAAGAAAAAATTCCAAGAACTCATTTTTTGTTTACTCAAACACTTTTTCATGATCATCAATCATCATCTAGCATCATCCTTGATCATCTAGATGTCTCTTTGCATGGATTCTTCATCACACTTTGCTTGGTAAGCTTTTCACTAATATCTTACATATTTTGTGTTTTTCTTAACAAGCATTCTCAATTTATTACTTGTATGATTTTCATATATCTTTTGATACAAGATTGAGATTAGTGTGTTGTATGTTTGAGAAGTTGTATTGTGATAGCTAATTAGGTTTTGTGCTTAATCTTGATTAGCTAAACTACTGGATTGAACATGTCATTTAGTTTTAATATCTAGGATTGTTCTAATTGCATATTAATCATCTTAGATAAGCATATAGGGTTTCTGGTCGGACTTTTGCAAGTACCAAATTCCACACTCGGGATACACAAATCGAATGAGATGTATAATGGCAAGTGGGATCGTTCCTCAGGGAAAGGGAGGATATTTGGCTATAACTAATTTATGTACACTAATCTAAACTACGTGCGGAAAAGTAAAATTCATTTTGGTTTTGGAATTTGTCTTAGCAATTAAACTATATGAAATTAATTTATCTAAAAACAAGTAATGTAAAGGAAAGGTGTGATATATGATGATGGATATTGGGGAATTGAGTTGACAACTAAGAGATTTCCTAATGTAATGAACTAGTCCACTTAAACACATCCATCCTACTCAAGGGTTGTTCTTAAATTGATTTAACTCATTAATGTGCAAATTCAAATTCAAACATTGACTCAAGTAATCCCTACTATGAGTCTTGGTGGAAATAGATTCAAGCTCTTACCTAAGTGAACCCCACTATGAGTAATTGCCCAAATAACATTCTTAAGAACAATTTAAAGGCCTTGTACCAAATAACACATGCATGCATCAATTTTCAATTTCATATAAGCTAAAGATCGGAGAATGAGTTGAAAGCCATTCAAACCCTAAACCACAACCTTCACATGTGAACCATTTTTACCACAAGCTAAATTGAACCTCAAGATTAACAAGTAAAGTAAAAATGGCAACTTCAAAGCAATGAAATGAAAATACACCAAGAGAGGATTCAATAACATATGACTAGTTCAAATACATGGGATTATCATATAAGTTGTCTCATCAATTCCCCAATAAAAAGGATTTAGTTACACATAATGAAGATAGAAATGAAAAGAGAAAGATTGTAGAGAAAACCCACAAAAATCTTCATAAGTCTTCTTGTTCCTTGATAAGCTTGGAATCTCCTTGACCTTGGTGACTCCTTTCTTCTCTCTTCAATTAATCTTCAAAATGAGGTGGAAAGAATGTGGTTGGAATGAATTAGATGAAGCTTTGGATTGATGGAAGTTAGAGAGAGGTTAGAGAGTTTTAGAGAGAGGCTAGGGTTTCATGGAAATGGTGGAGAGTGGTGAGAGAAGGAGAAAAGGGTGATATTTATATGGGGCCCCATGAGTTAGTGTTGAAATCCCGGTGCTGCTGACGTGGCGCGTGATCGGCGGCCAGAAACAGCGGCCAGGCCGCCGAATGTAAACCGCCGAATTAAAAATGGACCTACTGGAATTGATTGGCGGTTGGAACGGTGGTTGAACTGTGGCCGCCGAATACACCTGACACTTCTGGACTGAAACGGCGGTTTCAAACGGCGGCCAGGCCGCCGAATTGAACCGTCGAATTCTTCTTTTCTTGCCAAATTACCGTTTTGCCCCCAAATGCTCTCCTTTCGCCGCATTTAGCCCAAAATCACCGGATTTCTTCGTTCTTCAACCCAGAATGCAAAAAGTACCTGTACAATCAACATTGAGCCATAAATTTTATGAATTTACTCGAAAGTCAATCAAAAGTATCGGAAATAGGGGGGAATTTCTATATATGTAATGGCTCGATCAAATACCCCCAAACCTAGCTTTTGCTCGTCCCCGAGCAAATTCAAAAACAAAACTAGGGAAATCCAATAAACCAAAATAACCTAACTAAGTACTAGAACTAAAGCCGCCGATATACACAATCATGAAAACAATCAAAAAGAGTGCGAATGCCAAATATGATGAGATACCATGAGAAATGTGCTAAAGTTGAAAGAACACAAAATCAATCCAATAAGTGCAATGCTAGTCATGAATCCCACATTGAATTGTTCTCGCTTTGGCGACCACCTGCACAAGCGCTTCGGCCATATTTCGTCTCAACTCTAGGCCTTACAAGATTCACTCTTATTTTTCCTCTCAGAACCTAGGTTTACACTCATACAAGCGTATGCGAATGAGTTTATGCAATGGGAACAAATTAAGACGCATACATGTACTTCAAAAATTGAACGCTCTTTTAAGTGAATACGTCTCATGAAAGGAACCAAAAACCATGAACGTGGTAGAGCATGACGAGAGTTTGCATTCTCAAGTGGGAGACCTACAAGATCAAATTGACTTTTCCTACTAAGTGATGGGGCTAGGTTGTTATGTGGTGAATGGTGGATACGGGAAAATATGGAAAATTCCGATCAAGCTAACAATTCTAGAACAATGAGCTAAGTTTGAGCTCATAAACCACAAAAATTCTACTAAGCTCATTTGGAGCAACTTGTAACAACATTCGCTACTCAATGAGAGCAACACCAATTTGGACTCATACAAGGCTCAATTTATTTCTGTTTATTTCTTTATTCTTTTTCTTTTTTTTATTTTTATTTTTATTTTTATTTTTATTTTTTTAGAACACACATTACTAAAGCTTGAGTACGCAAGATCGGAAAGTTTAGGTATGGCTTGTGTTTGGGTTCAATGGTGTTTAGGAGAATGTTTGACTTGGTGCTCGACCACCATTATTAGACCTTTGAGCACAATTGGATAGGAATTGAGTGAAAGTGTTTCGGTGTTTCCTATAAAAGTCATATCGTCCTTTCAAGTAGGCAAACCACAAGAAACTGCAAACTAATGACATGATAACCACAATTGATGAATGTTCTATGGCTAGTGGTGCAAATGATGTGATGAGACTTCAATGATGCACAACAAAATGTGAAATGTGTTTAGGAATACAAAAAGAGAAACATAACCCTCATAGATTAGCTTTTAAGGCACGTGAACTTAGGGTAGTCTCCACTAATAGACCTACACACTCACACAAATGGCCAGCTCTACTCAAATCAAGAAAGTATGGGACTAACTCATGACGTGCATGCAATCATAGATTGTCAATGAGCACATGACAAAGGTATCAAACCAAGGAAAATATGCTCATTCATGGCCTATATCGCACAAGCTTGGCAAAAATTTTGTTCCAAAAATTTTATTTTTACAAAAGAAATAAAGTCAAGTAAAGTCAAGTAAGGTCAAGTCATTCACATCCACACCCCCAAACCTAAATCCAACATTGTCCCCAATGTTGACACTGAGGACCCGGCAAGGAAGGCGCCCAAAAAATTCTATGAACAAAAAGTCATGCATAAAACCATGTGCAAAATATCCAATGAAGCACAACAAAATTCCCAAAAGTAGATAAGAAACATGCATAAGCAACTAAAACTAAATCTGAAAAGTAAAAGTAAAACTAAAATCCGACTAAAAGTAAAGTGCTAAAATGCCCAAAAGTAAGTGCGAAACTAAAACTGAAAGTGAACTAAAACAGATGACAAATCTCAATGTGCATCCTCATCGTGCTCTGCATGTGCCTGCTCATCCTCCTGCTGGTGCTGCTCCTAGGGCTCTAAGCTGGGGCATGCTCCACCACTACGCTCTGAAGCTGTGACTGTGCTCTCCCTCAGGACCTTGATCAGCTCATCTATCTGTTTCTATTGATCGTTCTACTGCTGAATTATGGTTGAAGCCTATAAGGGCGTCTGCTGATTGTACTCCGTCACCCACGCCTCAAACCACGCTGGCCTCTGCTCTGGAGGTGCCTCTGTGGCAGCTGGAACTGCTCCAGGATCCTCCTCATCATTGCTGCCCTCATCTCCTCCTTGCTGCTGTAGCAACCTCTATCTCTTCCTCGATCCCAAGGGTAGGAGGCGCTCCACATCTTGAGGCTCTGTCAAGTCGTGAAAGGTTCTGGAGTTGCAGGGATCCCCCATAGTGAGCAAGTCATCTCCACGTCGCTCTGGAACACCTGCATCCCTGCATAAATCAGCAATCAAGCATGGAAAAGGGATGACCGACTTTTCCGTCTTTCCAGCTCTGCAGATGGCCATGCGAATCAACCGCCCCACATCTATCTGCAACTGGTTCTTGATGCAATACAAAATCTGAGCGATATCCAGAACAATTTTCGTCCTCTGCTGTGTCGGCTTCAGAGAGTGGGACACAAAAACAGACCAAAAGGCTATGTCTCTCTGTAGTTCGGACTGACGAAGATGATGGTCTGCATCCCACAAACCACTGTCATTCATTTCTCTCCTGAGAGACGCAGCAAGTGTGGAATCATATAACCGGAAAGTGCCTTCCCTCAGGAGCCCATTCGGAAGGTCATCATGCGAAGTGGTCCTATAATAGTCATTTATGTCCTTGGGGCGAATGAACACATCTACATCTCGAACCCTCACGGACTTCCCCTCCAGGAATTCATCAGGAATCATTGAGGCATAAAACTCCCGAACAATGCTCACATTGGCCCTGTTGCGGGGTTTAGTGACAAATTGGCGCCACCCTATTCCTTCCACTTGACGCACGATATCGGTTCCGCCTACGTCATCGAAATCTATGGACCTGTCATGGTGTACAGTTCTGGTGAAAATGTTGCTGAGGCGACCCGCATACAATGCATTGCGAAGGCTATGCTCATCAATCCTTCGGGTATGGGAGCCAGAAGCCTTGCCCTTGCCCTTGCCCTTGCTCTTTTTCGGTGCCATTCTGCACATCACGAACAAAAAAAACAAGGCACATAGTATCCAGCCACAACATGCTACATTTTTTTTTATGAGAACATCAACATAGGCACAATACAATATCAACATGACAACTAATCAATCATTTGTCATCAAAAATTAAATTTATGCCCACATTTAGTTACAACAATAATCTTTAACAAAGCAAGCATGTTAAACCCACAAGAATATGGCAATATAAAGTATTTCCAACACACAAAGCCACAATGTCATCTCTATCAATTGATTTACATTCACAAAATAGAGAATATCCATCCACATTCGCACAACAACAAAAATTGACAATTTAGGGCACATTCAAACATCAATCAACATCCTAGGAGCATTTTATTTCTAACACAAACAAAACCCAAGCATGCATTTTCATCATTTTGGCCTTTAATCACAAAACCCCCAAATTTTCGGACAAAACCCTAACCCTAACACATTCATGCGAGTTGTAATTGAATTTGAGAGGAGGGAGAGAGTTAATCTTGTAAAGATAAGTTCAGAGGGGAGGATACATACCTTGAAGCCTTGAAATCGGAAGAGAAGGGAAAAGAATGCACCTTGGGAGGATTTTGGAGTGTTTTGAGTGAGAAATTGTGAGTGTGGCTCGTGAAAGAGACAGCCCTCTTATGACCTGATTTCGCGAATTCGGCGGTTTTAATCGGCGGCCAGGCCGCCGAGATGTGACCACAGAATTCAACTTTTTGGGCAAAACGCAGTCGTTTCATTAATTCGGCGGTTTCATGTTATGCGGCCAGACCGCCGAATATCCCGCCGTTTCTTGAATGACATTCTGGACCTGATTCGGCGGTTTCATTTCGACCGCCGTTTCATGTTTTGGAGACCTGATTCAATCGGCGGCCTATTTATTCCCGCCGTTCCAACCGCCGTTCTTTGGCAGAACTTCTGTTTTTGATCGGCGGTCTAATTCGGCGGCCAGGCCGCCGATTTGTGACCGCCGATTTGTGAAAGTTTGGCAATCTTCATTCTGCATTCTTCATTCCACTGCACACTACACAACACTCATCAAGCAAAAAGACACCCCCAAACCTGTCTTGAATATGGTACTCAACACATTTTGCTCAACAAATTTCTTGACTCAAAATCCAATACAAGTTTGGGGAACACACCATATGTACCAAAAACTTATTAAGTGAACAACAAAAAGGAAAAAAAAAAATGCATTAAGTTAAAACTACCTAAGTGGGTTGCCTCCCACTAAGCGCTTGATTTAACGTCTAGGCAAGACGTGGTGATGGGTGCTAAGGCTCTCCAAGCTTGATTTGTTCGATCATGAATGCACTCCTTGCTCCTCCATAGTATGGCTTCACTTGTTGTCCATTGACTTTGAAAGTGTCTCCGGTTCTCAAGCTTTGCACTTTGATTGCACCATGTGGGAATACTTCTTTCACTCGGAATGGACCGGTCCATCTTGATTTTAATTTCCCCGGAAATAGCTTCAACCTTGAATCAAACACAAGTACGAGCATCCCGGGATGGAGGTCTTTCCTTAGGATCATTTGGTCATGGATCTTCTTGGTCTTTTCCTTGTACAATTTTGCATTCTCATAGGCCTCATACCGGAGTTCCTGAGATGGAGGTCTTTCCTTAGGATCATTTGGTCATGGATCTTCTTGGTCTTTTCCTTGTACAATTTTGCATTCTCATAGGCCTCATACCGGAGTTCCTCCAATTCATTTAGTTGGAGCTTCCTTTCTTCTCCCACCAATTCCAAATCAACATTCAACTTCTTTATTGCCCAATAAGCATCAAACTCCAACTCAACCGGCAAGTGACAAGCTTTCCCAAATACCAAGCGGTAAGGTGTGGTGCCAAGAGGGGTCTTGTATGCCGTTCGGTAAGCCTAAAGTGCATCATTAAGCTTCATTGACCAATCCTTCCGATTAGGCTTGACTGTCTTTTCTAAAATTCTCTTGATTTCCCGATTGCTCACTTCAACTTGCCCGGAAGTTTACGGATGGTAGGGTGTAGCAACCTTATGAGTTACTCCATACTTTTTCATCAAGGTGGTAAAGATTTTGTTGCAAAAATGGGTGCCTCCATCGCTTATGATTGCACGAGGAGCACCAAATCTTGAGAACACAACTTCTTTCAAAAACTTCACTACCACATGACTATCATTCGTCTTAGTTGCCACCGCTTCAATCCACTTGGAGACATAATCAACCGCCACCAAGATGTAATTGTTGCCATTTGAAGATGGAAAGGGACCCATGAAGTCGCTATATCAAAAAGCTCCACTACCAATTCTCCTTTTAGGGGCATCTCATTTCTCTTCCCGATACTACCCATCCGTTGACACCTATCACAATTCTTGCAAAACTCATAGGTGTCCTTGCTTAGTGTTGGCCAAAAGAATCCGGAGTGAACTATCTTGAGAACGGTCTTCTTTTAACTAAAGTGACCTCCATAATGCATTTCATGGCAAAATTTGATTACACCTTCTTGCTCTTCTTCCGGTACACACCTTCGAATCACTTGATCGGGCCCATGCTTGAAGAGATAGGGTTCATCCCAAAAGTATTGTCTAGCCACAAACTTGAATCTTTTCTTTGCTTGATAAGATAGGTCCTTGGGCACTATATTCCTCGCAAGATAATTCACAATATCGGCATACCACGGCTCTTTTACACCGACTACCCATAATTGCTCATCCGGAAAGCTTTCTTTCAAGGGAAGCATGTCTTTTTCTTCATTGGACCCATGTATCAACCGGCTTAGATGGTCGGCTACCACATTTTCCTTGCCTTTCTTGTCCTTGATTTCCAAGTCGAATTCTTGTAAGAGAAGAATCCAATGGATGAGTCTTGGCTTGGCATCTTTCTTTTGCATTAAGTACCGGATAGCCGCATGATCGGTGTAGACAATTACCTTTGCTCCCACCAAATATTGCCGAAATTTCTCCAATGCAAACACAACTGCCAACAATTCTTTTTCGGTTGTAGAGTAGTTCAATTGAGCATCATTTAGAGTCCTTGAAGCATAGTAAATTGCATGTGGAAGCTTGTCCATTCGTTGCCCAAGAACGGCCCCAACCGCATAATCCGATGCATCACACATGATTTCAAAAGGGAGGTCCCAATTTGGTGGTACAATGATAGGTGTTGATGTGAGGGCTTCCTTGAGAGTATTGAAGGCTTTCATGCATTCTTCATTAAACACAAACTCCACTTCTTTTTGAAGGAGATTACACAAGGGTCTAGAAATCTTGGAAAAGTCTTTGATAAATCGTCGGTAAAAACCCGCATGGCCCAAGAATGACCTTATGTCTTTGGGAGTCTTTGGTGGAGGCAAACTCTTCATAACTTCAACTTTTGCCTTGTCTACCTCTATTCCCCGCCTTGACACCACATGCCCAAGAACAATACCTTGTGTCACCATAAAATGACACTTCTCCCAATTCAAGGTTAGGTTCTTCTCTTCACATCTCTTCAATACTTGAGTCAAATTGTCAAGGCAAATGTCGAAGGATCCTCCAAACACCGAAAAATCATCCATGAACACTTCAATAATTTTTCCTACCATATCCGAAAAAATGGACATCATACACCGTTGGAAAGTGCCGGAAGCATTACATAAACCAAAAGGCATCTTCCGGTATGCATATGTGCCAAAGGGACAAGTGAAAGTTGTCTTCTCTTGATCCTCCGGTGCAATTGTAATTTGGTTATACCCCGAGTAGCCATCCAAGAAGCAATAATGGCTATGCCCCGCTAGTCTCTCCAACATTTGATCAATGAATGGGAGGGGGAAGTGATCCTTCCTTGTTAATGCATTTAATTTCCGGTAGTCAATGCATACTCTCCACCAGGTTTGCAACCTTTGAGGGATAAGTTCATCTTTTTCATTCCTCACTACCGTAATCCCCGACTTCTTAGGTACCACATGGATTCGGCTCACCCATTTACTATCCGCAATTGGATAGATAATGCCCACCTTCAACAACTTCAACACTTCATTTTTTACTACTTCTTGCATGATGGGGTTGAGTCGCCTTTGAGCCTCTCTTGATGGCTTGGAACCTTCTTCTAAATTGATCTTGTGCATACAAATGGTGGGGCTTATCCCTTTGATGTCTTCTATGGACCACCCAATTGCCGCCTTGTGCACTCTAAGGACTTCAAGGAGTCTTGCTTCTTCATCTTGGTTCAATTCTGAAGAGACAATAACCGGTCTTCTTTCTTCTTCATCTAAGTAGGCATATTTGAGTGTTGTTGGAAGTTCTTTCAACTCTAACCTTGGTGGTGTAGGCAATTGTGTCTCTAACTCTCCACTTCCCACTTCTTCAATCTCATTAATTCTTTCTTCATCCACCAATTCTTCCATCAACTCAAGTCTCTCATCCTCATCATCTTGTTCATCTAGAAACTCTATTGCACTTGCCATTAGAGCCTCCAACTTCTCCTTTAAAAATTCTTCACTCTCCTCTTCAATCATTGTGTCCACCGAATTCACATTAAAACTATCATGTGCCCCAATAGGATATGCTCCCGACTCAAAAAGCTTGAACTCAATTACCTCATCCAAAACCTTCATAGTGAGCTTCCCTTCATGCACATCCACAATTGCTTTAGCGGTCGCCATGAATGGTCTTCCCAAGAGTAACATTTGGTCTTCTTTTTTGTGCCCCTCCATGTCTAACACCACAAAATCGGCCGGAATAATGAGCTTCTCTACTTGAATCAACACATCTTCTATCATTCCCATGGGGTGTCTTGATGATTGGTCCGCTAATAAAAGTGACATGGAAGTGGTCTTGAGGTCATTAAGTCCCAATCTCTTGTAGATTGTGTAGGGCATCAAATTAATACTTGCCCCTAAGTCTAGCATGGCTTTCTCTTGTTTTCCTCCACCAATAGAAATGTTGATGATGAAGCTTCCGGGATCTTTCATCTTTTGAGGCAACTTCTTTTGTATCACCGCACTAACATTCTCCCCGAGTCTCTCTTGTTGCCTAGGCTTGAACTTGATCTTGTCTTTGTTCAACTCCTTGAAGAACTTTGCATAAGAAGGCATCTTTTGAATTGCATCAAGAAGTGGAAGATTCACATTTACCTTGGAGAGAATGTCATAGATGTCTTGAAAGGATTGTTCCAACTTAGCATTCTTCAATCTTCCGGGATAAGGTATGGGAGGAATGTAAGGATTTGATGACTTATGTAGACGAGGAGTTTCTTTTGAGGGGGGCACCACTACATCTTCTTCTTGTCTTGTGTCTTCTACCACCACATCATTCTCTTGTATTCTAGGCTCATTTGCATCTTCTACAACTTTATCATTATCAAGGATCCGCCCACTTCTAAGAACCGTCATGGCTTTGGCTTGCTCGGGTTGGCTAGGGAATTTCCCTTTATCTTGTTGTTGTAGTGCTTCGGCAATTTGGCCCATTTGAGTTTCCATGTTCTTCAATGATGCCCCCATATTAGTAACTAGAGCTTCAAGAGAACTTAACCTTTGCCCATCCGACAAAACGGCTTCCCTTTGTTGTTGCCTTGCTTGGTTGTTGAAGTTCTCTTGCCGATTCCATTGGTTAGCTTGGCCACTCCCCGACCCTTGACCTTGGTAGAACCCTCGGTTGTTGAACCCTTGATTATTGTTGAACCCTTGATTCACCTCTTGGCTAAGCAAATCTGAGTTCAATGCATTGTTGTTTGAATAAGAAAGGTTCGGATGGCCCCGCCATTTTTTATTGTAGGGTTGAGAGTACATACCACCTCTATCTCTTTGTTGATATCCCATCGCTTGGACTTCCTCTTGGAATTCATCACAACCTTCTCCATTGAAAGACATATCCCCACTTCCATCCCTTCCTTGAACATGGCTTGCATTCCCTTTGTTGGTTATGAATGATTGCATAGACAACATCGTGGCTTGCATGGATTGCATTTGCTTGGCCAACTTCGAAACTTCAATTGCCGTCTCGGTTCCTCCTCCTATATCATGCCTACCATTTGCTCTTGTGCTAAAATTACATTGTTGGGACATAAGAGCAAGCCTCTCACACACATCCATCACAAAAGCCGCCGTCTTGTCCGCGGTTGAGCCTCCACAAGCATTAGTAATCAAAAGTTGTGTATGAGGAGAGAGTCCTTCTTGGAATGAGGATACCTTGTATTCATCGGGGAGCATGTGGGGAGGAAGTTGTGCCAGTAAGGATTGGAACCTCTCCCATGTCTCATGAAATGAATCACCAATCTCTTCTTGAAACCCCGTAATTCGCATCCGCAAATCCCTCTTCTTATTTGATGGAAAGAATCGGTTGAAGAATGTTTCACACACCGCCTCCCATGATACAAGAGATCTAGGCTTTTAGGTATTGAGCCTTTTTTTTGCATTGTCCTTCAAACAAGTTGAGAAGCACCTCATTAGTAGTTGTTCCTTTGAGAGTGTACCCATCCTTGATGTAAAGGGGAAGGTCTCCACTACCCCACTAAGATCCTTCATGAATTGTAAGCAGTCTTCATTTGGTTTGCCAAGGAAGGATGGTAATTGGCTAATGTGCATGGTCTTGAGCTCATATGACTTCGTGAGCTCATCAAGAACAATGGTCGGTGGTTCATTTCCGATGATAGGTCTTGAATATTGTCCCATGGTGAGTTGTCTTGGAGGGTTTTCCATTTGTGGGGGTTGCATATTTAGTGGGATATTCATTGGTGGGGGTGGATCATTGGGTGGGTTTTGGTTTTCTCTCCCGTCTTCCATATTCACCCGTGCCCCTTCAGCGGCTCTTGCTAGTCTTCCAACTTGGTTAATACGATCGTTGAAGGGAAACAGAATACCTCCCCTAGAACGACGTCCGTGCATACACTAGCAAACCTGAAACACCAAAAACAAAAACTACCAAGAAGTAAAAAGATAAAAATAACACAATTAAACTACTAAACTATGTCCTAAACTAGAATAGCCAAATATAACGCTGCCGATCCCCGGCAGCGGCGCCAAATTTTGGTCGGACTTTTGCAAGTACCAAATTCCACACTCAGGATACACAAATCGAATGAGATGTATAATGGCAAGTGGGATCGTTCCTCAGGGAAAGGGAGGATATTTGGCTATAACTAATTTATGTACACTAATCTAAACTACGTGCGGAAAAGTAAAATTCATTTTGGTTTTGGAATTTGTCTTAACAATTAAACTATATGAAATTAATTTATCTAAAAACAAGTAATGTAAAGGAAAGGTGTGATATATGATGATGGATATTGGGGAATTGAGTTGACAACTAAGAGATTTCCTAATGTAATGAACTAGTCCACTTAAACACATCCATCCTACTCAAGGGTTGTTCTTAAATTGATTTAACTCATTAATGTGCAAATTCAAATTCAAACCTTGACTCAAGTAATCTCTACTATGAGTCTTGGTGGAAATAGATTCAAGCTCTTACCTAAGTGAACCCCACTATGAGTAATTGCCCAAATAACATTCTTAAGAACAATTTAAAGGCCTTGTACCAAATAACACATGCATGCATCAATTTTCAATTTCATATATGCTAAAGATTGGAGAATGAGTTGAAAGCCATTCAAACCCTAAACCACAACCTTCACATGTGAACCATTTTTACCACAAGCTAAATTGAACCTCAAGATTAACAAGTAAAGTAAAAATGGCAACTTCAAAGCAATGAAATGAAAATACACCAAGAGAGGATTCAATAACATATGACTAGTTCAAATACATGGGATTATCATATAAGTTGTCTCATCAATTCCCCAATAAAAAGGATTTAGTTACACATAATGAAGATAGAAATGAAAAGAGAAAGATTGTAGAGAAAACCCACAAAAATCTTTATAAGTCTTCTTGTTCCTTGATAAGCTTGGAATCTCCTTGACCTTGGTGACTCCTTTCTTCTCTCTTCAATTAATCTTCAAAATGAGGTGGAAAGAATGTTGTTGGAATGAATTAGATGAAGCTTTGGATTGATGGAAGTTAGAGAGAGGTTAGAGAGTTTTAGAGAGAGGCTAGGGTTTCATGGAAATGGTGGAGAGTGGTGAGAGAAGGAGAAAATGGTGATATTTATATGGGGCCCCATGAGTTAGTGTTGAAATCCCGGTGCTGCTGACGTGGCGCGTGATCGGCGGCCAGAAACGGCGGCCAGGCCGCTGAATGTAAACCGCCGAATTAAAAATGGACCTACTGGAATTGATCGGCGGTTGGAACGGCGGTTGAACTGTGGCCGCCGAATACACCTGACACTTCTAGAATGAAACGGAGGTTTCAAACGGCGGCCAGGCCGCCGAATTGAACCGCCGAATTCTTCTTTTCTTGCCAAATTACCGTTTTGCCCCCAAATGCTCTCCTTTCGCCGCATTTAGCCCAAAATCACCGGATTTCTTCGTTCTTCAACCCAGAATGCAAAAAGTACCTGTACAATGAACATCGAGCCATAAATTTTATGAAGTTACTCGAAAGTCAATCAAAAGTATCGGAAATAGAGGGGAATTTCTATATATGTAATGGCTCGATCAGTTTCCCTTGCTCTATGTTGCATTTGGATATTCATATATTCACTTAGGGTGTAATTCTCTTCATTGAGAAAGTAAGTCTTGTGTGTAGCTTCCGGGATTAGGTTGCTTAGATCGCAAGCAAATCGGACTAGGTTCACTCATACCGGGATTAGGTAGGTGTGTGATTACTTCCGGGATTAGGTTGTAATCGTTTTACACATTTAGTGGATTCGAAGTTCGAGTGTGGCTTACTTACTAGCCCGTGGTTTTTCCCGTGAGGGTTTCCACGTAAAAATCAAGTGTTATTTAATTTCCGCATACTTGATTTATTGCTTTATCTATTTAGGGGTAATTTCGTAATATTGACTAAACACGAAGAATTGGGTAATAAGTATAAAATCTATTCACCCCCCCCCCCCCCCTCTAGATAGTTTTATACACACCGTGCTATAATTTGTTTCATAAGTTAATAAGTTGGTGCCTTTTCCCCAAAAGGCACCCCATAAAATGACATTTAAATTTTGAACCCTATGCAAATAACCCCAAAGAAGAGTAACACCAGAAAATGGAAACGGTCGACAAGAGAAGGGCAGATTCATCAGTTGCCGGTGAAAATATCCAGCCTTTTTCAGAGAGTCCTAGCCATGAGTAAAGTGGGAAAAAAGATTTCCAAAGCAAAAGGCTCATCCCCTACAGGTGGGTCTAAGATCAGTCCTTCCAGAAAAGGGAAAAGCCATGTGAATGCCTCAAAGCAACCCAAACTGCACCTAAAACAATAGGCACCCCTACAACACTCTCAGCAACAATCGTCCTCCCAAGTGTGTAAGAGGAAAGTAATTTTTGAATTACCAGAAGAAAATAGAGTTTTGAAGAAAAGCAGAAATGCAACCCCAACACTGGATGGTGTTAGATCGGTGGAGCCTAAATTTCAGGCCCGCCGAGAGCAATGATAGGTGTCAGCTGGAACGTTCGGGGATTGGGTAATCCTCGGGCATTCGTGGCCTTACAAAGGCTGCTAAAGAAGTAATCCCCAGATACTGTCTTCCTCTCCGAAACCAAAATTTTCGGGCGGAAGGCTAATAGTATGAGAAATCGTCTTCGTTTTGGTAATGTTTTCGTGGTTAATAGTTACGGTAAGAGTGGTGGTTTAATGCTTTTGTGGAAAGAAGAACTATCGGTCTCTATTCTTTCCTTTTCTTTTCTTCAGGTCACGTTGATGCAATGGTTCAGTTAGAGGATGGTTTCCGTTGGTGTTTCTCTAGATTTTATGGGGACCCAGTTCCGAGTAAGTGGGTGGCTTCTTGGACTTTTTTGCGTCGCCTTCGCAGTGTGACTAGTCTCTCTTGGGTGTGTGGAGGGGACTTTAATGATATTCTTAGAATGAGTGAAAAGATGGGTGGGTCGGACAAGTTAGTCTCGGGCATGATTCAGTTTAGGTAGGCCATTGACGACTGTGACCTTATCAACTTGGGTTGCTTTGGTCCAAATTTCACGTGGAATAACCATAGGAACGGCGTTAGTAATGTCCAAGAGAGGTGAAAGTAAATAACAATAAACGCTCGGTGTGTTCGATATATATATATCTAGAGGAGGGGTGAATAGATTTTAACTATTATTACCCAATTTTCGCATGCAAGTCAATTTTACGAAAATATCCCTACTAGTCAAAGATACAAGCAAGTGTAATATAGTGCGGAATTTAAATAACACTTGATGTATACGTGGAAACCCAACCACTAGGAAAAAACCACGGGCTGTTTAGTGCGCCACACTCGGACCTCAAAATCCACTAATCGAAATGGAGTTTACAACCTATGTAGACCTCGTCTAACACTCCGGTCAATAACCCCCCACTTCTACCACTCGGGCCTTTAAAAGTGGCTTTAGTCCAATTGCTTGAGGCCTAAGCAACCTTAGCCTCAAGACTTAATTCTCTAAGAAGAGATTATGCAACCTATGTGAATATGTATGAATATTCAAATAACAAACAAGGCTAGGTAACCTTAGATGCTTATCTAGGATGATGATATAATCAATTTAATCAACCCTAGATATCAATTGCTAAATGACATGTCAAATAGCTTAGCTAATCAAGATTATTCAAAAACCTAATTAGCTATCACAAAACAACTTTTCAAACATACATCACACTAATCTCAATCTTGTATCCAAAGTATATAAAATAACATACAAGTAATTAATTGAGATTGCTTGTTAAGAGAAACACAAAATATGTAAGATATTAGTGAAAAGCTTACCAAGCAAAGTATGATGAAGAATCCATGCAAGATGACATCTAGATGATCAAAGATGATGCTAGATGATGATTGATGATCATGAAAAAGTGTTTGAGTAATTAAAAATGAGTTCTTTGTGTATTTTTCTTCTCTTGAAAAATATCATAAGTATAGAATATGAATATGAACTCTCTTGGCTGACCTAAAGTCAAAGTGGCATATATATAGGGGTCATAAGTGAAGTATGGTTGTTTTGAAAAACGCACCAGAAATTGCTCTGTGCGCTGGTGGCCTTGCACTGGACGACAGGCGCACGACCAGTGCAAAGGCAAAAATTGCACAGGCGCTTGACGACCAGCGCTCAGACAGGCGCACGACCAGCGGCACACCACTGGGCGTTTTGCACTGGTGAGCTGCGCTGGTCTGGACCAGCGCACAACCAGCGACAGACCACTGGGCAATCTGCGCTGGTGAGCTACGCTGGTCTGGCGCTTGACGACCAGTGCACAGCCCACTCCTTTGAACCCCACAAGAAAACATGCAAGGGGTAAAAAGGTAAAACTAAATGCATCCTAAAGACCTAACATGATATGACATATAATCACAAGATGCAATAAAAAAAAACATGCAAGAAGAGATGAAAATAGGCATATGAAAATAGGCATTAATGCACAACATACAAAGATAAGACATATGCATGAGTTGTGAGTGTGTGCAACTATCTCTTCAAGACAAGTAAGCACAAAGAAAATTACCTTCGATGCTTATCAACACGAGGTCTTCAAAGGGCTTCGAACAATAAAACCAATACATAAGCTACCCTTACAAAGTACCCCAACATGTGGTTTGTCCACGAAATGAGCCAATCAACAAATGAGAACCTTACAAGAGGCTAGACAGATTCTTTGCAGATGTTAATTGGAAGGATTACTTTGAACAGATTAATGTGGAACATCTTGGGTTTAATGGCTCGGATCACAGGCCTATCCTTCTTTCCTTCAATAAGTTCTGCCATCTTCAGAAGGTAAGACCCCCGGAGTTCCATTTTGAGCCTTACTGGTTAAAAGAAGAAGATTTAGGTGCAGTTGTTATGGAAGGCTGGAATGAACTAAAAAAGCCGCAGTCTACTGTAAACCTCAAGAACAATCTTCTCAAATGTACTACCAAACTGACCAGTTGGAGTAGCGAAAGATTCAAGAATATCAGCAAACAAATAAATTCAAATAATAGAGAAATTGAAATCCTATACAAATCTTGTAATGGGGATGGGGTGGGGTGGGGTGGGGTGGGGGGGGGGGTGTGATGCAAATTATTAAATCTCTAGAGAGCTCTGTGGAAGGCCTTATAGACTGTGAAAAACTATACTGGAAACATCGATCTAGAGTGGACTGGCTGGAAGCGAGGGACCGGAACTCAAAGTTTTTCCATGCTAGAGCCACTGCTAGAAAGAAAAAGAACCAGATTACCGGTCCCGTGGACAGGCTCAGCAATGTCCAGAATTCTGAGGAGGGTCTGGCTCAGGTTATGTCCCGTGGACAGGCTCAGCAATGTCCAGAATTCTGAGGAGGGTCTGGCTCAGGTTATTCAGGACTACTTCTCTTCAATTTTCCAATCTTCAAACCCAGCCAACCAGGATACTAAGATAGTCTCTGAGGTTATCAGATCCCATTTAAGTATTGAGGATAGAGATGCCTTGAAGGTTAGTTTCAATGTAGAAGAGGTAAGGGCAACCAATTTTTATATGAATCCCACCAAATCCCCCGGTCCGGATGGCTTCCACGCCATATATTTTTCAAAAAATTTGGAGGATTGTTGGAGCTAACTTCTCGAGGGTTTGCCTTTGGATTTTGATTGGAGAATCCTTCATCAAAGAGTATAACTACACCGATGTAGTCCTTATTCCAAAAATTAAGAACCCAACTTCCCCAATGGATTTTCGGCCAATTTCCCTATGTAGTGTGGTATACAAAATGGTGACGAAAGTGCTGGCTGCTAGACTTAAGATTCACCTCTCGAATCTCATTTCCTCTTACCAATCATCATTCATTCCAAGAAGGCATATTTTTGACAATGTTATGGTAGCCTTCGAATCCCTCCATTCCATTGCCCGCAAGAAGTCTGGTAAGAAAGGTTTGATGGCAGTTAAGTTGGATATGAGTAAAGCATATGATCTCGTTGAGTGGAGTTTCCTCATAGCTATTTTGACTAAAATGAATTTTCCTCCAAATTGGATTTCACTGATAACAGATTGTATCTCCACCTCTCATCTATCCTTCCTTCTTAATGGCCGAAATGTGTGCTCTATTTCTCCTTCCAGAGGCGTTAGGCAAGGCTGCCCGCTCTCCCCTTACCTCTTCCTTTTGTGTACGGAATCACTTTCTAGCCTGTTTACAAATGCCGAGAAGAATGGTAGAGGTTTGGGTATTAGGTGTTGTAGAGGAGGCCCTCTGATTAGCCACATGTTCTTCGCGGATGACAGTATCCTCTTCAGTAGGGCTTCGAAAGACTATAGTTCTCGTATTCATAATATTCTGGGAGTCTACGAAAGGGCTTCCGGCCAGTAGATTAATTTCCTGAAATCGAAGATTACTTTTAGTCCGAATACTGAAGTTGGAGTCAATGATGATATTAGGCGCTTGCTTGAAATTGTAGACAGTAATTGCCAAGATATGTACCTCAGGTTGCTTACTATGGTGGGCAAAAACAAAAAACAGATGTTTAATGATATCAAAGAGAGGATTTGGAAAAAGGTCTACAACTGGAAAGGTAACCTCTTCTCTTTTGGTAGCAAGGAGGTTCTGATAAAAGTGGTTGCCCAGGCAATCCCCACTTATTCTATGAGCATTTTTCAGCTTCCTCTAGGTTTATGCAAGGACTTAAGTGCTATGTTCTCGAAATTTTGGTGGGGGTCTAAAGAAGGTAGGAGAAAGATTAGCTGGATTAAGTGGGAAACTCTTTGTTTACCTAAGAGCTATAGAGGCCTAGGATTCAAAGACCTTTCTACTTTCAATCAATCCCTTCTAGCCAAACAAGCCTGGAGAATCCTCTCTTGTTCTGATTCTATTGCTGCTCGGATTCTCAAGGCAAAGTATTTCAAGAATACTTCCTTCCTCGAAGCTTCCGCGAAACCAGGCTGTTCCCACATTTGGAGTAGCATTATGTGGGGCGGGGAGTTACTCTCTAAAGGCCTTAGATGGGTGGTAGGGACGGTAATAATATCATAGTCTTTTCAGATAAATGGATTCCCCGCCCTAACTCCTTTTTGCCCTTTACAGCAGACTCTGGTTCTGACCTTCGTGTGGTTGATCTCCTGGATAAAAATAGATGAGGCTGGAATGAGGATAGCCTTCGTGATTCCCTACTGCCTATTGATAGAGAGATTATCTGCACTATCCCCATTAGTTGGTCGGGTGGCAATGATTCCCTTATCAAAAAGGAATTTTGAAAAAGATAGTGTCTATTCAGTTAGGAGTGGGTATCAGCTTGCTATTGCTCAGAGCATCAATGTCTCGGTTTCCAACTCTTCGGGTCCCCTAGGTTGGTGGTATATTCTGTGGACTCTCAAAATCCCGTCAAAAGTTAGAATCTTTGTCTGGCAGGCTTGCTTGAATGTTGTGCCCTCTTTGGAGAATCTCTGGAAGAAGAAAGTAGTGGCTGACCCTCGCTGCAGCAGATGTAATTTTCCTGTTGAGTCTTTCTCACATTCCATATTTGGCTGTAAGAAGGCTAATAAGGCTTGGTGCTATGCTCGTTTTGATTATTTGTTGGCTACTATTCGTCATTTACATATTTTGGATGTCCTCTTGTTTATCTCTTCTCGGGTTGGTAAGGAAGAGTTGTGCAGGTTTTGTATGCTAATTTGGGCTATTTGGAATGACAAAAACTCCATGTTGAATTGTGGTTCTAGCAAAGAGCTGGAGCTAGTGGTTTTAGGGGTTGAAAGCCTGCTCTCTGAATTTATGCACTCAAAATGTGCCCTGTCAACTTGTCTCCCTACCTCTTTTCATAGGCCTGTTCCTGATTGGCTTGCCCCTCTACTGGGCAGACTGAAGCTTAATACTACAGCTGCCACCCGTCAACATTCCAAGTTTGTGGGTATTGGTGCAGCTATCAAGGATGATAAGGGAAGGGTGCTTGTGGCTCGCTCAAATCAGTTTCGGGGCTCTTTCTCTTCCAATGTTAGTGAGCTTATTGCTTTGTGTGAAGGCCTTCAGTTAGCAAAATTCTATAAGCTTCATGTGGACATAGTAGAACTCTCCTCTCATAGTATTTGCTCTATGCTCAACTCCTCCACCCCCTCCTGTGGGGACTCTATTCTCATCTTTAATGATATTAGGGCCCTGTTTATTGATGTTGGCATTTGTAAGAGTCAAGCTTCTCTCAAGTCTGGGAATTCCTTGGCTCATCGCCTCGCGTTAATAGCCTTCTCCTTTGTGCAGGAGCGTCTTTGGCTGTACTCCAGCCCTCTTGTTTAGTTCTCTGTTGTGTTGGTTTTCTTCTATCAAAAAAAAAATTTTACATCGTTTTCAATCTTATTAATAGTAGAATCAGAAATCAATGGTATAAAAAAATAAGGATGATATGTTATTTTTTATTAAACTAAAAACTTTATATATATATAAAGTTAAGGTAAGTTATTATAAACTGATTTTTGTGGAAATTTTGTTTTAATTTGTTGTTTTTCATCATCAAGGAATGTTAAAGTTGTATGAAAAATGAGTTTTTTATTATCTCAGTTGCTTTGAGTTTCATTGTTAAGGATTGTCAATTGTTAGGTTTATAGTTTGTGTTAGCATAAATTCCATATCAAAACGTGTTTCTCTTGTAATGTTTAGTGGTTCTTATATTGAAGATTTAAGAAGACGAAGAATGTTTCGACCACAAATCATGCAAGAAGCCGGCTTTAAAGAGATTTGTACATCATTGACCATCAAAGGTAATATAAGACCTCATATCTCTTACAAGGCTAGGCACACACTCACACATGGCATTCTTGTGTGTTCCTTCATGATTAAACATCACTTATGTATCACTTTCACACACTTGACAAAATATGCTCATGCATTCATACTATATTAGTAATATTTTGTTTATTGCATTTTCTAGGACTATGTTTGGAAATTAGCATATGTGTGTGTATTTGTGCTTGTATGTTTTTGTATTTTTGTACTTGGACTTGAACATGTTCTTATTTGATGTCTTATTGAGTTCCGGTCATTTCGGTTACTCATTCATTTAGTTTCGAGTCCAAACGATGTAGCTACGCTACTTTTCGTTCTCATTCGTTGAGTTGACTTCATCGTCATATTCCGAGATGATTTCTCAACCATTTTTCAAAGTTGTGTAGTCTTCGTCGTGCGTAAGAGAGTCACGGTTCGTAATCCGAAAATGGATTCGAAATCGGACTTCGGATGCCCAAGATACGGCTGAAGAACTGAGGGAGCGCAAGAGAGAGGCAGCAGGCCGTGGGCCCCACAGCCAGAGGGGCTCTCTGCCCCCCGTGAGGCCCACGAGCCCCCCACGGCCTGGGGTGACGTGGCCTCACCTGATTGGCCCGGAATCCCTTCTCTCTCCTCCTTTTATTTCCCTCCTCTCTCTCCATTTGATTTTTTAAGAAGAAAATTGCAAAGAATCCCGTCAGTTTTTCTCTCTAGATTTTCTCATCTTCCAAACATCATATCTCCCTCATCCGGAGTCGGATTTGAGTGATTCAAATTGGAGAACATTCATAATTGAGTCCTCTATCATTTCTGAGTGGTTTGGTAGCTGATTGATTTAGTTTGCTGGTGGTTATACACTGAAATCCGAACCAGCTGTTGAATCAAAGGTATTGGACTTATCTTTGGGATTTCTTTCTTTTCAACCTTCAATTTGCTTGGGGTTTCTTCTTCTATATGTTTTTTTATGTTTGGTATAAGCTATTGAGAAAGGTAGCTTCATAATCATTCCAATTGAAAGTCAATTTATAGACAATGTGGACTAGTTTCTATGATTCTAGGTTTTTCACATGTTTGTGAGTTGTATTGTTTAGAATGATATCTTAGGTTGTTTGTGACTTGATTGAATCAATTTTGTGATAAATGACCTTGAGATTTGTTTTGATCCTTTGATTGATGAAATCAAGGATTTTTGTATTTGTATGTGTTTTAGAGCAATCTAGGTTTTAATTGATTTATATCTTAATTCCTTGCTCTATATTTTTGGCTAGAATATTGATTGATTAAATCTCATGTATCTAGCATTTTTGTTATATTTTGATTGCATCTTGAACTTGTACTTCATGAATATACTTTGTTCAAGTGTTGTATGTGTGAATGAAACTTTGAGCTTATGTGTTTGATGTTTGCACATGCTTAGGTTTTATTCTTGTATTTTGCATCTAGACTTTTATTAAATGTGTTATCACATGTTTAGGTCTATTTGTACCATAGAATGTATTGATCACATGTTCTATGTTGATTTGATTGTTTGCATCATTTGCATTCACATGATCACACTAGGAAGTCCTTGTAAAAGGCATGAAGTCTTGGTTAGAGTCGGGATGACTCGGATAGCCAAGCAAGAAGACTTGCCTAGAGTCGGGATGACTCGGATAGGTAAGCAAGAAGTCATGGCTAGAGTCGGGAGGACTCGGATAGTCATGCATGGGAGGCTCCCTAGAGGCAAGAGTGCCTTGGATAGGGAGTTGGCTATTGTATTGGTAGGCCTAGGTGTATGATTAGACATAGACTCCGATAGAGCGGGGTACACGGGAGGTGTATGCACTCTTGAGGAATTTCTTATCTACCATCGATGTTGGTTTTGTGTGGTGTCCAATATATGGTGGTTTCGCATCATTGAGGGATTTCACACTTTCCAATAGGGTTGGGTAGGCTTAGACTTCACTAGGTTGGGTGAGCTAAAGATTGGTCACTTTGTGAATGTTCTATGTTTACTTTCCAATAATATAGTACCCAATGGTTGTAGTTCAACCCGTGGATGTTTCCTCCTTGGAGGTTTTACCACGTTAAAAAATCTCTTGTGTTAATTCTTCCTATCTCTATCTCTTATATTTTATTTGTATATTTTTATTATCTTGTTTCATAGTATTCACTTATGAAGTATTGTGAAGCAAGACTTTGTATAGTGTGATTAGTGAACTCATTTTATTGATCAATTTTATTTCTATGATTCTTTTGTATATTGTATTTGTGTATAGTGATATTTGATCACTCTTGTAACTCATTGAACATATAGTGAAATACAAGTATTCTTTGTTATTATACTTATTTGTTTGTTTACCTCATGCAACTTGATGATGTATGTAGACCATGCTTATATGATTACATATTCATATTGTCTATGTATGTTGTCCTTTCTTAGTATATTTGTTGTATGTAAGACAACCTTGAGGGACAAACAAAAGTTTGTTCAAGGGATTGAAAAAGGCGTAAAAACCTATTCACCCCCCCCCCCCCCCCCCCCCCCTCTAGGTATGTCTTAAGCAATTTAACTACGTTTGTATACTTTCATCAATGTTGTATGAAAAATGAGCAACATGAACTTAAGTTGGTGGACTATGTCAACACTTGGTAACCATATAAAACAAGAGTTTGGAAGAGAATGTTTCACTTGTCAAACACCTATATATAATATTATCTCATCTAGGAAATATAGGCTTTAGAATTTGTTATTGATGTTTTAAGTTTATGACTCTCTTAATTGTTTATTTGCTCCATTTTTTTTGGTTATGTGGATTTCGTAAGCCTAGCCTCAGATTGACATTGTCACTAGTGTTATTACGAAAAAGTTAACTTTCTAGATTATAAACTATTGATTTATAAATTGGAAAGCCTTGTTCCAAATTATTTCTGTTAAAGAGTGTAAGTCCCACCATTTTGTGATTGGCTGCAAACAACATTGGGACGCTTTGTAAGGGTAGTTTAGGTTCTTCATATGCTAATCATCGTGATTGTGATCGGCAGTCTTCCTGGGATCTCAAGAGCTTCGAAGGTATAACTACTTGACTTATTCTTTTGAAGAGTTTAGGTGCACACACACACACACACAACTCATTCATTTGTGTTTTCTCATGATATTGTGCATCACACTATCTTCACACTTACGCATAATGCATATAAGTTAGTGTGTTTGACCGCTGGAGAAAGTCTCTTTCTTTCTCTTAGTTTTTGTGGTCTGGGTGTCATCGTGGTAAACCGTGAACTTCGATCGCGAATCCTCTGTAAAGGTTTTCATAGTCCAAGTCTTGTCTCGGTGGACCATGAAAGCTAACCGCTAAATTCCTCCAGAGATTTTCGCGGTCCAATTCTTGTCTTAGTGAACCGCGAAGTGTTGGGCGCTAACTTCGTCCAGAGGTTGTTGCTGCGTGTGCCCTGTCTTGGTGGACTGCGCAAATTGTGCGCAAAGTTTGCACTAGAGATGTTCGCGGTCGAATCTTCGTCTTGTTAGACCGCAGAATTGTGACTGTGCAGAGAGGGCAACGTTTTGTCTGCCATTTTCGCGGTCAGTCCTCGTCATGGTGAACTGCGAACTTTGACCACGAAGTGCCTTATTTTCTCAAAACAACATTATTTCGTGAGAACTCTATAAATACTCCAAGACATCATATTTTTCAGTGAGGAACTCCAATTTTCAGAGATCTAGAGAGAAGTTAGAGTTCTTACTAAGAGAAAGGTCCAAGTAACCATTTTAAACTCTCCATCTTCCATTTCATGAGCATTTAAAGCATCATCAAGCATGGGTTTTCATTGCATATTCACTTGGTAGGTAAGACCAACATCCCATCTTATTAATTGTTCTATTAGTGCCAAGACTCCATCTTTATTGCATATTCTTTGAAGTTATGGAGATTGTAGGGGGTTAGCTAATAACTAGGGTTGTTGGGTATTTATATTCACATTTAGTTAAGCATTTTGTGTTAATCTAGTATAAATTTGCATTGAGTATTCATACATGTTCACTTAGACATTTACTCTCTTCAATGAATTCAAGTCTTGTAGCCACAAGTGGTGGTTGTACAAGCAAGTGTCAAGAGTCACTATAAAAGGTATGCGGGTAGATAGGTTTAAGTTACGATCCTTGAAAAGAGTGATTAGGTTGTTAACTTAGGATGTAATTAAACTATCATGTAATGAATTTCTGTGACTAAGTGACTAGCAAAGCTAGTCTCGTGGGTTTTTCCCAGTTCGAGGGTTTCCCAGGTAAAAATCAAGTGTTGTTATTTTTCCACATTTAATACTTGATTCGTTCTTGGTTGTGTTATAATCATGACTAATTGAAAATTTCGTAACTTAATCGATTAACAACCCGTTCATCCCTATAGGTTGTTTAGACACGTTTTCAAAAAGAATAGTAAATGAAATATGTTTCACCTATGAAATATGCTTCATGATTAAATACATACAAAGCAAGTATGATATCTTGGAGGATTAACCCTAACTCAGACAAGACATGATCCCTCAATATAAAAATAAATAAATTAAATAATGGCCGAGAATAGCCCTACTCTCCTGGAGAGAGTTATGTCTGTTTTAGTACCCCGAAGGTCAGATCAGTAAAAATTCCGTGAATAGTGACGGGATTCGCTTTGCAAGTTGTCGAAACAAAAATTTACCTTCTTGGAAGTGTGTGGGAGTCTTGGGCTTCAATTTGACACCTAATCCTTATCTGACATGAATAAGAATCAATTTTAATTAATTAGGAAAGAAATAAAATCCCAAAAAGGATAGGATTCTAAAAGTTATTGAATTCCTTATTGTCTAAGGACTTGACCTAGAATCTAAAGCCTATTATACTAATTATACCGGTGTGTATAAAATTATCTAGAGAGGGGGTAAATAGATTTTAATCCGGTTATTACCAAATTTTCACAATTAGTCAATTTTACAAAAATAACATCAATCAAGTCAAAGAAATAAATCAAGTTTAAAGTGCAGAATTTAAATAACACTTGATTTTTACTTGGAAACCTTCAACAAGGAAAAACCACGTATTGTTATGTGCCCCACATACGATCCTCAAATCCACTAATTGTAATGGTGTCCACAACCTAGGTTGACCACGTCAAACCCTACATGGTCACTAACCCACCACTACTACCCGCAGACCTTTAAAAGTGAACAGAGATCAATTTGCTTGAGGCTTAAGCAACCATAGCCACAAGACTTACTTTTCAATTAAGAGATAAATCAACCTACGTGAATATACATGATATCCAAATATGCAGTTTGAAAGTATACAAACGTAGTTAAATAGCTTAAAGCATACCTAGAGGGGGGTGAATAGGTTATTACGCCTTTTTCAATCCCTTGAACAAACTTACGTTTGTCCCTGAAGGTAGCCTTACATACAACATATAAACCAAGAATTCATACATAGACAATATAAGCATGTGATCATATAAGCATAGTCTATATATATCAATTGGTTGTATGAGGTATAATAACACAAAAACTCAACACCAAGAAATACTTGTATTTCAATATTTGTTCAATGTATTACAAGTATTAACAAATATAACAAAGCACAAAAGTAACACTATACAAAAGAGTTATATATACAAATATGATCAAATGAATTTGTACACAAATCACACTTTACAAAATCTTTTTCTAATATACATCACAAGTGAATAATATGCAACAAGATAACAACATACACATAAACAAATATAAGAGATAGAGATAGAAAGAATTAACACAATAAATTTTTTTAATGTGGTAAAACCTCCATGGAGGAAACATCCACGGGTTGAACTACAACCATTGGGTACTATATATATTGGATGATAGATTAGAAATTCCTAAAAAGTGACCAACCTATGATCTACTCTCTATTGGAGTTTATGTCTACCCAATCCCTATTGGAAGATACAAAAACCCTCAATGATGCAAAACCACCATATGTTGGACTCCATACCAAACCAACATCGTTGGATGATTAGAAATTCCTCAAGCATGCATACACATCCCATGTACCACACTCTATTGGAGTCTATGTCATACCAAACGCCCGGCCCTACCAATATTGTAGCCAACTCCCTATCCAAGGCACTCATGCCTCTAGAGAGCCTCCCTTGCATAGCTATTCGGACCTTCCTGCTCACAGCCATGACTTCTTGCTTAACTATCCAAGTCATCCCGACTCTAGTTAAGACTTCTTGCTTAGTTATCTGGACGTCCTAACCAAGTATTCCTTGCTTGACTATCTGGACACCTTATCCTAGTTAAGACTTCATGCATTTTACAATGACTTCCTAGTGTGATCATATGAATGCAAATGATGCAAACAATCAAATTATTATAGAACATGTGATCAATACATTCCATGGAACAGCTAGACCTAAACATGTGAGAACATAAGTAATATAGTCTAGATGCCAAAACATGAATTAAACCTAGAGCATGTAAAAAACACCTAACATAAAAGCTCCTAGTTTCATTCACACAAATAGCACTTGAATAAATCATAATCATGAAGCACATATTCAAGATGCTACAAACATACACAAAGATGCTAGAATCATAAAATGTATTCAATGAATATTCTAGCCAAAGATTTAGAGCAAGGATACAATGATAAATCAATTAAATCCTAGATGTCTCTAAAAACACATATACAAACATTAATCCTAGATATTATCAATCAAAGGATTAAAGCACATTTCAGGGATTGTTAATCATAAAATGATTCAATCAAGTCACAAATAATCCTAGATATCAATCTAATCACAATACAACTCTCAAACATGTGAAAAACCTAGAATATGAGAAACTAGTTCACATATGTCTCTACTTTTGATTAAGATTGATTGTGAAGCTATCTTTCTCAGTAGCATTCACCATACATATACATACATATAGAAGAAGAAACCCCAAGCAAATTGAAGGTTATAAAAGAAGAATCTCAAAGATATGAACACTACCTTGCAATCACGAGCTGGTTCGGTTTTCTGGGTAGAACCACTTGAAAACTCGATCAAACAGCTGCAAGACCACTTGGAAAAGGTAGAGGACTCGATTATGAACAATCTCCAACTTGAATCAACCATTTCGTATGAGAACATTATGGTGTCTGGAAGGTGAGAAAAAGTTGAGAGAAAATTATGCTCTTGAGAAATTCTAATTTTCTTTATGAAAAGAATGGGAGGGAATTAGAGAAATTAAAAGAGATGAAAGAGAGGAAAAAAAAACGAGCCAACCACAAGCTGCCACATCACCTATGGTTGTGTGGGGCGCGTGTGCCACACGTGGGCAGAGAGTGGCTCTGGCCATGTGGCACATGGCCTCCACACGTGGCCACCAAGCTTGGTCGTTGGCCATGCTTGCTCCTCTCGCGCACCGCTCGTGTTCTTCGGCCGTATTCGGGCCTCCGAACTCTGATTTCGAATCCGTTTTCGGATTACGAATCGTGACTCCCTCACGCATAATGAAGACTACAAAACTTTGACAAAAGGTTAAGAATTCATCTCGGAAAATGATGACGAAGATAACTCAACGAATGAGAACGCAAAGTAGTGTAGCTATATCGTTTGGACTCGAAACCTAATGAATGAGTAACCGAAATGACTGGGACTCAATAAGGAATCATATGAGATCATGTTCAAGACCAAAATACAAGAAACACAAACAATTAAACACAATATCACACATGTATGCCATTTCCTAGACATAGTCTTAGAACATGCAATTCTACAATGTATGACAATTTGAGTACAATACATGAGCATACTAAAAACATGTGAATGTGTTATATAAAATGTGCACAACCATGCAGGGACACTTATGAATGATTTGTGTGTGTGTGCCTATGCCTTGTAAGAGGAATGAGGTCAATTATACCTTTGATAAGCAATGAAGCTAATTCCCCTTAACAAGCCACCACCTTGCATGAACCGTAGCCGAGTCTTTCCTTGAAGCTTTGTATCATCATGATGACAACCACTAATCAATACAAGATAAACATCATTTTGATATGGAATACGTGCCAAGACAAACCAAAAACCTAACAATCTCCCCCTTTGGCAAATTCCATGTCAAAATCCCTCTACATATACTAAAACAATTACAAAGAAAATATGGTCACAATTAGTACAATGAGTTACACATTACTAGACACAATTTTCAACAACAAGTCTTGAACTTCATCTTGGTCTTCTCTTGATATCACCTCAATTCAACTTGAAAGCACAAGAATATCCAAGAGACAACACATATGGCAATATACTTTTTTAGGCAAGAAAATAAAACATTTAAGTTCAAATGGATCATGTATACTCCCCCTTAATACATGCTATCCAACAAAATATTCTAGCCAAGATCA
The DNA here is from genome assembly GCA_008009225.1 of Acer yangbiense. Classification (NCBI taxonomy): domain Eukaryota; kingdom Viridiplantae; phylum Streptophyta; class Magnoliopsida; order Sapindales; family Sapindaceae; genus Acer; species Acer yangbiense. The sequence goes on from CM017771.1 coordinate 34,633,707, forward strand.
ACAAATACCAAAAAATATTACATGCCATAAAGTTCAAACTTGATACCAAAATTCACTAAAAATAAAAACTAAAAAATGAGACTAAGTAAGCTAGATATATATCTCCCATATTTCTCTCCCTTTTTGACATGATATGAAGCCAAAAGGAAAGAATAATAAAATATACCTCAAGATACTCTCTAGCCACTTGTGCCACTAAGGAAAGTTGTGCGATGTGATGATCTCACATAATGCTTTGTAGTAGTTGCTTTTCCTTCCAATTCTTTGATCTTCTCATCTTGAACCACTATCTTAGCATTAAGATCTTCAATCTTCCTTTGTGTCGCCTCAATCATCCTTCGTGACTCTTCAACCTCTTTCTTCAATTGTATAGCCCAACTTGGAAGAATAGGTGTGCTAGATACATGGCTCGAATCATGAGATTCAACAAATAGCCTAAATGTTTCACTAGGCTTTCCCTTATCCTTGTATGACATGGTTGCCACACGTTTCTCACATAACTTCTCTAAGGGAGGAAGTAGCACATCATCATCTTTATTCTTCAATCCCTTAGCTAAACACAATTGAGAAATAAACCTCGGAAATGCTAATTTCTTGTCCATACGACTTGCACAAGTCACGATCTCAATATGTTCAATAAGCACTCCACTAAGATTAATGGGTTTGTTTGTCACCAAAGCATACACAATCTTGATCTTTTCTCTATTAAGTTCGGTAGCATTAGTAGAAACAACAAGATTAGCACAAACAAATAAATACCAAAAAGCACTAATTTTGGTCAACTCACTTTGCCTAATAAAGGCACGTTTACCCCACTCAAAGTTCACATAATCACAAAGAGTTTTACCCATCAAATCAAGGTTTTCCAAGACATCAACATCAAGGAAATCCAACTCAATATCATCGAGCAATCCTAGAAACTCATTCAATTTCCAAGAATTAACTCTTAAAACAACACCTCTCATATTCATAATGGCATCCTCAACATTAGTACTTTATTTGAACACATGATAGAATTCTCTAACCATGGTTTCATTAGCTATTCATAGTATGTGAAACAAATTAACGGTGTGATCTAATATTAATCTAGGGGGGGAGGGGGGGGGGGGGGGGGGTGAACAGATTTTAATCGTTATTACCCAATTTTCGCAAGTATGTCAATTTTACGAAAATGCCCCTAACTAGTCACAATAATATAACAAGTGTAATAAGGTGCGGAATGTAAATAACACTTGACATTTACGTGGAAACCCTCACGGGAAAAACCACGGGCGGTTATGTGTGCCACACACGAACCTCGAATCCACTAATTGAAATGATTACAACCTAATCCCGGTTTAATGATCTAATCCCGATCAATAATCATCACAACTACCTAATCCCGGTATAAGTGGACCTAGTCCAATTGCTTGTGATTTAAGCTACCTAATCCCGATAGCAACACAAGACTTAATTCTCTAAGAAGAGATAATACAACCTAAGTGAATATATAAAATATCCAAAATGCAATTTAGAGCTAGGTTACTCTATATGCTTATCTAGGATAATGATTTTGCAATAAATTCAATCCTAGATATTAAAAGTTAGATGACATGTCAAATAGCTTAGCTAAACATAGATTATGAAAACCTAGATAGCTATCAAAATACAACACTCAATCATGTCAACACAACAATCTCTATTTTGTATCTAGAATATACTCTAAGAGCATACAAATAATATAAGAGATGTCAATGATAAATAAAACACTAATTATATATGATAATAGTGAAGAACTTACCAAAGAAAGTGTGTTGACCAAAACCCATGCAAGCAAGCATCCTAACTATGCTAGAAAATGCTTAGATGATAATTTCATGCATATGAGAATGGTTTTTGAGTGTTAAAAATGTGTTCTTGATTTGATTTTCTCTCAAATGTCTCTCTTTGAAGTTTAAGGTTCTTAGAGTTAAAGAACATATGTTCAGAAAATGAGAAAGTGTGATATTTATAGACATCAAGAACAGGGCATGTGAAAAGACAAGTTTGCCCCTGAAACGCACCGATCGGTGGTTTCAATCGGTGGCCAGGCCGCCGATTATAACCGCCAATTGAACCCGAGAAGAACAGAGGAACAACGGTGGTTTCATAATCGTCGATTCAACCGCCGAATCAAACCGAGAGATTAAATCGATCAGGTATGAACAGCGATTTCGAACGGCGGTCGTGGCCGCCGATCGTAACCATATAATTGCTCCAGACACTTCTGGATGCAAACGGCGGTTTCATTCGGCGGCCAGGCCGCCGATCATAACCGCCGATCACCAACAAAGGTGAAAACCAAGGAGAAGCCAAGGGCATTCTCCGTAGGCGGTCTTCGCGCAAAACCAGGCACATTCTAGTGCATGCGTGGATGTTTCCGAATACTATCGGGAAACAAATTACAAGACACAAATACACACAACAAGATACAACATCAAAGAGCAAGTGTGAAATGTGGCATGTGAAGAGTATGCACACAAATGCAAGAATGCTAAGTGTGTGTGTGCAATCTAAATCTCTTCAAAGAAAACCAAGCACTAGAGATTATACCTTTGGCGTGCTTGTCCCCTGAGGTCTTGAAAGGGCCTTCGAGCTTAAAGTTCACTCACCTAAACTACCCTTACACAATAAACCCCAACACGTGGTTTGTCCACGAAATAAGCCAATCAAAGAATGGGAATCCTTACAGTATGTTAATCCAAGTACTCCAATTTCTCTCAATGATAACATTATGAACATAAGAACCAATACAAGAATTCAATTCAATACCTTTCTCTTGCAAAATCTTTTTGCACTTATAACCTCTCAAAGGCCTAAACTTGTTGGCTTTGATTGTCTTGGAAGAGGAAGTAAGATTAGAATTGTCAACGGGGCTTTGAAGGATTGCTAACTCCAACTTTCTTAGCTTTTCCCATGACTTTGTGTCACAAAAACACTAAAAGTACAAGTGAGTGGAAACAACAAAGCAAGTTAGTGACCAATAAACACATACAAAAGCAAAAACATCATTTTTGAACAAATCAATATGCAAATAAAGAATTATCATAGCATCTTAATGATTTCTCAAAAACAAGAATAATACCAACAAACAACTATCTTGAAGAACATGTGAACATATCATAAAAGAGAACAAAAATTTAGCATATTATGCTCCCTCTTGATAAATGCCTCATCTAAGATCTAGATAGACAAATGTTCACAAAAATCGCCACACATTCACATCACAAGCAATTTTAATAGATTTTCAAATAAGCTCCACTTGTCAAAGAGAGTTACACCAAGATTTTCAATCACTCTCATATGTCTTCAAAAATTGCTAAAGTATCAAAATACTAAATAAGCAAAAGTGAGTGTGTGAAGATTTTGCTTCAAGTATATAAAAAGATGTAGTTCGATAATCAAGCATGCAAACATTTTCAACATCTATTTATCTTAAGCCTTTCCATAAAAAGGTCAAACCGGTTATCATCCGAAATTTTGCTTATAAAGAGAATAGATTTCAACATGTGAGCGAGTGTGTGCATGTGGCTTGTCATCCCATTTCTATTTGACAACCCGAGCTAATTTGATTATTCAACTATACTCCATAAGCCTTTTGTTTTGTTTTTAGGCTTGAATCAAAGAATTTTTTTTTAATAATTAATTTCAACACTTCTTTGACTTTTTTCAAACATAAACATATACGCCTCATGGCGGCTTTCACTCATCACAATGGCGTAGCCCTTTCCTACATTGGGCGGCTGCACAATCAAGGTGTGTAGCCCTTTCCATGAGGGTGCTCGTTGAGTTCTATGTTGCCGAAGCAAATGGATACCAACCATTGGTCATTTTTAAATGTACTAGTCCTTAGGACTTCAAGTTGTATTCAAAACTTACATTAATCAAACTCAACATACTTAACAAGACATACAAGAGAAGCAAAGTGCATTTTTGAAATCAAAATTTTAAGGCTTAAAAGCACATGATCAAAAAGCAAGTAAAGAGACTTACTTAAGATCTCTACCTCTCAAGAGAGTAGCTTTCAAAGAATATGAAGCTCTTATTATTCAAAATAAGCCACTCAACAATCATACAAAACAATAACACACATCATGAATAAGATCAATGTGAACAATTATCACCAAAAGATCTTAAACTAGAAAATATCAAAGAGGACCATATAAACACTATATTAGTTCTCAAATATGACATGCTTCATAAAGTGGTACACACAATGAGTTAAGAGATGAAAAATCAAATAAGCAAGCAATATGATATTAGAGATACCTTCGTAAGCTATTTTCATCAAATGCAAGGCCTTCACCCTTTTTATGAGTCCTCTTGGCTTGTAAGTCCTCATGACTACAAGTTATAGGTGTGTCAATTCCAAGAGACTAAAGACTATGCATTTCAACTCAAACAACAAACAAAATGACTTTCTCTTAAAAGTCTTAACATGATTGTCACCATATAGATTTCATAAAAACAACTTCTTAAAAGGTTAATCAATAGATTTCGACTATCATAACAAGAATGTGAGATAGCTAAGTTCATGTCAAGTTGTAGAGATACAAAGCAAACAAGCTAAGCTTCTTAACAACAAAACACTAATCTTAAAGCTAACTCACATGTGCAACTTACACTATTGGTAAGAGCACTTACCCTTGACAAATTTTGTCTTGGGTGAACCTACACAAACATTATCAAGATTCTCTTTGACAACAATGTTGAATCTAGAGTAAAGTTCTTCCATAACTTGATTTACAATAATATCATTGATACTCTTCTTTTCAACATTATTAGCAACACATGCATTGTCAAATTTTGCAAGGTTTCCATTCTTCACATTCCAGACATTCTTAACATACTTTGTGACATTATCATGCTTTCCATATTCAAAAGCTTTAGCATGCTTAAAATGAAGTCCAATCTCTCTATCCCTAGATGCATTTCCTATGTTGCAATATTCAATGAATTTAAAGCACTTTGGCTTGATATGGCCTACGGTATTACAAAAATGACATATGGGAATAAAAGAAGAGAGTTTACCTTCCGGAGTTGGAGAAGCACAAATGGGAGTTTCAAGGGGTACCTTGTTCTTTAACTTGTTCTTGGTCTTGGAACGTCTCTTCTTAGGAGCTTTCTTGTCAACAACTGCCTCGCTTGTAGGAAGTGATGCTTCTATGAGCTTCTCCTCAACTACCGCGTCGCTTGAGCCTCTTAAAGTCAAACTAGAGATAATCCTATCATTTTCAAGAATAATCCCCTCAACTTCTCTAAGCTTCTTGGCAAGAACATTCTTTTCACCTAAAAGCCTCCGAGTAGTTGAAACAAACTCATCCACTTGTATCTTGATCAAATCATCCTTCTCACCAATCTCTCTTAAGGCTATCTTCAAATTTTCTTCAAGACAATTTATCTTAGCCAAAAGATCAATGATAGTTGAATCTTCACTTAAGCACTCTTAATGATTTAGATCAACCTCCTTATCCAACGAATCTTGACATACATCCTCTAGAGTAGAGTGAGAGGCCATGAAGGCAACAAAGTTGCTCACTAGCTCTTCTTCACTAGAAGACTTATCACTTGAGCTCTCCTCATCACCAAAGTCATCATCTTCACTCCATATAGCCGCCATAGCTTTTACCTTCTTATCCTTCTTAGAATCACCACTTGGACAATCCGAAGCATAATGTCTTAGCTTCTTGCACTTGAAGCATTGGACCTTTCTATTGCTCTTAGCATGACCACTCCTCTTATAAGGTGGAGTAAAGGATTTCTTAACTTCCTTTTCCCTTGAGTACTTGCCATTTGGCTTGGTACCTTTCCTCATGAACTTCCTAAACTTCATAAACTTCTTAACCAATAAAGTCATCTCCTCGTCATCATCACTACTACTAGCTTCCTTGATAACCTTGAGAGCTAAACCCTTGTTCTTAGCCTTCGGTTTCAAGCACGCCTCCAAGGTTTGAAGAGATCCTAGCAACTCATCTAAGCTCATGACGTCAACGTCTTTACTCTCTTCAATAGTGGTAACCTTGGCTTTGAACCTCTTTGGTTAAAGATCTAAGAATCTTCCAATTTAGCCTCTCACCGGAAATAGGAGTACCAAGAGCTTGGCATTGGTTGGCGATGTCTAGTAGCTTGTCTTGGAAGTCAACAAACTTGTCTTCCTCACCTATTTGCAAAACCTCAAATTGGGAAGTGAGTATTTGAAGACGAGACTTCTTCACCGCTTTAGTCCCCTCATTGGTGACTTGGAGAGCTTCCCACGCCTCCTTTGGGGTCTCTAGGTTTTGGATGTAGGAAAATTGCCTACTATCCACACCTCCAAAAATAGCATTCACTACCCGATGATGCCATTTCGCTAGCTCGAACTCATTAGTAAACCACTCACTCCGAGGCTTGGAAACGGTCACTCCATTCTCACTCTTGTTGGGAGTAAGGTAACCTTCTTCCACGGTCATCCAAGCTCTCTCATCAATAGAGCGAATGTAAGCCTTCATCCTCAATTTTCAAAACATGTAGTTGTGACCCTTGAGAAGAGGAGGCCCAGAATTCGAAGCCCATTTGGTCATCACATCATCTTGGAAAACCATACTTCAAAACCTAAGCAATTCACTAGTAAGTATAACCCAGATCTCGTCGAGTGCCGTTTGACGACCCGCTCTGATACCAATTGAAAGTATACAAACGTAGTTAAATAGTTTAAAGCATACCTAGAATGGGGGGTGAATAGGTTTTTACGCCTTTTTCAATCCCTTGAACAAACTTATGTTTGTCCCTCAAGGTAGCCTTACATACAACACATAAACCAAGAATTCATACATAGACAATATAAGCATGTGATCATATAAGCATAGTCTATGTATATCAATTGGTTGCATGAGGTATAATAACACAAAAACTCAACACCAAAAAATATTTGTATTTCAATATTTGTTCAATGTATTATAAGTATTAACAAATATAACAAAGCACAAAAGTAACACTATACAAAAGAGTTATATATACAAATATGATCAAATGAATTTGTACACAAATCACACTTTACAAAATCTTGTCCCAATTTACATCACAAGTGAATAATATACAACAAGATAACAACATACACATAAACAAATATAAAAGATAGAGATAAAAAGAATTAACACGAGATTTTTTTAACGTGGTAAAACCTCCAAGGAGGAAACATCCACGGGTTGAACTACAACCATTGGGTACTATATATATTGGATTATAGATTAGAAATTCCTTAAAAGTAACCAACCTATGATCTACTCTCTATTGGAGTCTATGTCTACCCAATCCCTATTGGAAGATACAAAAACCCTCAATGATGCAAAACCACCATATGTTGGAATACCAAACCAACATCGTTGGATGATTAGAAATTCCTCAAGCATGCATACACATCCCATGTACCACACTCTATTGGAGTCTATGTAAGATCCTAGATCTTTGTTGGCTTGATTCTATTGCAAAACTCTCTTTATTTGTATTGATTAGTTGCTTAGGTGATTCTTGGAGAAAAGAAGCTTCGAAGATTAAAAGCAATGTATCATGTAAATGTTGTCTTCAAAAGGGAAGCTCGTTCTTGAATGCTAAGGTATCAAGATCCTTATTCCTTTTGCAAGGTGTAAGCGCGCACACACATAATTCATACATGTGTGTCCCTACATCATTGTGCAAACATTTGGTATAACACATTCACACTCATTTAAGTATGCACATGCATTATTCTCATATTGGCAAACATTGTAGATTTGCATAGTTTATGACTATCGCTTGGATATAGCATGCTTGTGTGACATTGTGTTTATTTGTTTGTGTTTCTTGTATTTTGGACTTGAACATGATGCCATATGATTCCTTATTGAGTCTCGGTCATTTTGGTTACTCATTCATTAGGTTTCGAGTCCAAACGATGTAGCTACGCTACTTTGCGTTCTCATTCATTGAGTTGTCTTCGTCATCATTTTCCGAGATGAATTCTCAACCTTTTATCAAAGTTTTGTAGTCTTCATTGTGCGTGAGGGAGTCATGATTCATAATCCGAAAACATATTCGAAATCAGAGTTCGGAGGCTTGAATACAGTCGAAGAACATGAGAGGTGCGCAAGAGGAGTAAGCATGGCCAATGGCCAAGCTTGATGTCCACGTGTGAGCCACGTGTGCCACACGGCTAGACAGCCGCTCTGCCCACGTGTGCCACACGTGGTCCACACATGGAGACTGACATGGCACCCTTCAATTGGGTGCTTCCTTTCCCTCTCTCTCTTTTTTAAATATGATTTTCCTTCACTCCAAACATAACTTGAAGAACTTGAAGAAAATTTAAAAAGAAAATGTGTGCAGAATTCTTTATGATTTTTAGTTTATTATTTTGATCATAACTCTCTCATACGAACTCCAAATTGAGTGATCCAAAAGCCAAAAATGTTGGTCTTGAAGAGAGCTACGAATCCCAAGTATTTTTAGAGTCATTTGAGTTCGTGATTTTTCGCAGTTGGCAGATTTCAGTCCGAGACTCATGTGTTGTATGTGAAACTTCTTCTTTTCACTTTATCTTTTGATCATCTCTTTTAATCTTCCTAATTGATAGATGATATGTGTTTAGAATGTTGTTAGATCATATTCTAGGGGTGTTTGATCTATTGATTGTTGGGTTTTAGCCTTGTGATCTCAATTGAACATATTTAGCTAAACTTGACTAATCTTGAAATTGATTCTAGAAATGTTATATATGATGTGCCTCATGATATTTTCTAGGTTTAATTTCATGATCTAAGAACAATGTATGTTTGTGTGAAATATTGAATACTCTTGACTTGTTCTTATTGATTTACATGCATTGATTTCTAGGTACATTTGTGATTGGTTGTTGATAGCATATCCTAGAATATCTCTAAGCATGTTCATAAAGCTTGTTTGATCATATAGCTTTATTTGTTTGTGATTTGCATCATTTGCATCACCTAGATCATTGCCTTGTGAAAAGGTTGAAGTCTCTTGATTAAAGTGAGTGAAGCTTTATCTTGAGCAAGAAGACTTGGCTAGGAAAGGATTCCGGATAGCCAAGCGAGAAGTCTTAGTTAGGATCAAACGGATCCGGATAACTAAGCGAAAGTCTTAGCTAGGAGTGTGATATTCCAAATGGTTAAGCTATGGAAGATTGACTAAGATCTTTAGATTTATATAGCTAAGCAAGGAAACCTTCCTAGAGACTTAAGAGTCTTGGATAGGAAGTTGCTTCCTAGAGGCGAAGGACTCACATTGGATAGAAAGTAGGATAGTGATTCACTAGGTCTTGTGAATAGACTAGGAGTTGATTGCATTGAGTGTGTATCTGTTTCTTTCATAGTGAATTGCTTTGCCGGTGGTTGTGGTATCAACCCGTGGATGTTTCCTCTTTGAAGTTTTACTAAGTAAAAATCATTGTGTCTATTTTCGCATTACTTTTCATTATCTTCCATATTTTACATTGATTGTATATCTTGTATATTGATTTACTCTTGCATTAGTTAAATCAATTCATTTGTTGAATCTCTTCAAGTGTGCTTTTTCTTTGTTATATTCCGCATATTTTTTTAATATTTGAAGAATTTGGGCTTATACATTTCATTTGGTATCAGAGCAAGTGTCTAGATGCACTTAGATAGATTCTTTCTTTGTAGTGTTTGTGTTATTTTGTGTTAGTCATGATTAAGGAAGTGTGTTCCTATGTGGCTTCTTTTGTTGAACATATTGACTTAGATGAGATACTTTTGAAAATGAACGTTTATCTAAAGTCAATGTGTCCCTCAACAAGAAGCTAGAGAATCATGGACTTGGCTCAAAAGATTTTAATGACCTTAAAGACAAGATCCTAAGTCTAGAAATGAACCTAAAAGATAGTAATGATAGACTTAGCATCTTGAAGCATGAAATTGAACAAAGGGATAATTATCTTATTAGTGCTAAAATGCTTGAAAACATCCTTAAAGCCAAACTTAGTGAGCACTTAATTTAAGAGAAAAAGTATGAACAATGGCTAAATAAATCACGTGAAGATGTTAGGAAAGGTGATGACATCTTAAAAAAATATGCCATTAAAAATAGGGTGCTTAGTGAGAAACTTGATGAGGCTAATAGGATGATTAACAAGATGTCATCTAGTTCTAATAAGATTGAAACCCTCATTAAAAGTGGAAAGCATCCTAGTGATAAAAGAGGTTTGGGTTATATAAATGAGAAGGAAACCCCTTCTACTAACGAATCTATATTTGTCAAAGCAAGTATTGAAACAAATGTAGGTACACTCACTCAAGGTAAAGCTATGAAAGCTACTGAAAGTGCCTCTTCATCAACAAGGAAGTTCAATGGAAGAACCCAACAACATCAACATCAAGGAGCAACAACCATAAATGCAAGAGGTGGAGCATCAAGGGTTGCACATCAAAGAGAAAAAATTGTGAGAAGTCCAAAGGAGTTGGAAGGAAATGCAAAAGGTAAATTTCTCAAATTTATTCCTATTTTTTATCATTGTAATATGGTAGAACATATTCGACATAGATGCTTTGAGTATATTCGGAAATGTAAATTTGATAATGCTTTTCATGATATGTCTTTGAATGGACCTAGACAATCATCCATGTATGGATATAGAAATAGATATATGAAGACTTTGGAAAAGCATGTTGTGAAGAATGTGGTTGATGATTTGCTTGCTAAATCTTGTGTTGTACCTCACTCTACTATGCATAAGAAAGTTGACACTACTAGAAAAACCTTCATAGATGTCAGTTTTACAAAACTGTCATAAATTATAAGTTTTTTTTTTTTTTTTTTGACAGTTTTTATTCTTGATTAAAAACTGTCATAAATTATAAGTTTTTTTTTTCTTGACAATTTTTATTCTTGAAAGTGAAAAACTGTCAAGAAATGTTAATAATTTGTTTTTTAATAAAAATTTCATTATTTAATATTTAATAATAATATTTAATTAAATAACATTTTTTATATTTATAATAACCACCTCCCTCACCGCCGGACCACCGCCCGTTGTCGCCGCCGACCACCCACCGTCGACGTCTGTCCATTCCAAAAATACCCTCCTTTCCAAAAATAATATATTATTATTATATATTATATTAATGATATATAAATATATATTATTATATATATTATTATAATATATATAACGATATATAAAAATATATAATATAATATATTTATATATTATATTATTATATAAATTATATATATTATACTATTATATATATATATTATATTATATTATTATATATATTATATATTATATTATTATATATATTATATATTAAATAATATATATTATATATTTATATTATATAAATATATTATTATATATATTGTATAATAATATATTTAGTATACATTATACATATTATTATATGTATTATATATAATATATATGTATTATATATTATATATTATATTATATATATATATATATTAATGTTATATATATATATATATATATATTATATTATATAAATATATTTACATATTTATATATTTATTATACATTATATATATATTATATATTCAGTCTTTCTATTATCAGTTCGAACTGACAATAAATATATCAGGACGAAGAATGTGGACCGTAGATTATAGAGAAGTTTTGACAAGTGCATACACTTTGAGTCAAAGTATGTAAATCTAGTGGTCCATATTCTTCATCCTGATATATTTATTGTCAGTTCGAACTGATAATAGAAAATCTGATTATATATTATATAATATATATGGTTTTTCTATTATCAGTTCGAACTGACAAAAGTTATATCAGTTCCTTGTGTGTGGGCCACTGGATTTAAATACTTTGACTGACAAGTGCATACAGCCAAGTCAAAGTATTTAAATCCAGTGGCCCACATGCAAGGAACTGATATAACTTTTGTCAGTTCGAACTGATAATAGAATTTCTGATAATATATATACATATATAATATATATGTATTATATATTATATATTATATTATATAAATATATTATTATTATATATATTAATATTATATATGTGTTATATTATATAAATATATTTATATCATATATATTATATTATTATATATATTATATATTGTTATATATTGTTTTATATAATATATATATTATATATATTTATATTTATATATTATTATATGTATTATATAACATATATATATATATATATATATATATATATATATATATATATATATATATATATATGTATTATATATTATATATTATATTATATATTTATATTATAAATATATGGGGTGAATTCATAAAGAGCCAAAAAAATTATGGGTTTATTGTTTTTAGCCACAAATTTATTATTGTTTTTGTCATTTTTGACCACTTTTGGACAACAATACCCCTAAATTTGAAATTTAAAAATAAAAAAACAGAAAAGAAGTCAGTGGGTGGTAAAAATGAGGAGAGAAGAGAGAGAAAAGGAGTTAGGGTTTTTTACAAACGTTGAGTTATTTTGGTATGGTTAAGTGAAATACTGAAATCAAGCAAAAGAAAAGAAAGAGAGAGAAAGGAAGAGAGAAAGAGAAGCCGCTATCGTGAAATCAAACGCCGGGCCTCTTAGAAGCTGTTGGATCTGCTGTCGTCAAACCTGTTGCCGTCGCCGGACCTATCCTGGCCACCGCACCAGTCGTTGCCGCCGCACCTGTAAGCGTCGTCGCACGTCTCGGCCTCGCTGCACTTCTCGGCCTCGCCGGACCTCGTGCTAGAAGTTATTAATTTACTTATCACTTAAAATAAATTCTAAACTAGTGAAATTTCTCTACAATTTTCTTTATTTTCCTTGTATATCAAACCTGCATTCTCATCATTTTAAACACCGAATTCAGTATTCTATCATTCTGTAGAAATTGCATACAGATTCTTGGGAATTTGGGAAGTTGTGAATTTGAGTTCTTGAACTTTCACTTTTGTTGATTTTTTTTTGGTGGATCTGTGAGTTGGTTGGTTTTGGTGGGTGATATGTGAGTTTTGTGGAGTTGGGGTGTGTTTTTGGGACCGATCTAGAGGTGAGCTGTGAGGGAATCTGTTGATTTTTTGTGCTAATAGAGAAGCTTGTTGATGTTCCTTGAAAGAAAATGGTATTGCTTGAACCAGAAAACCTGTAAACAAATGCTCCCATCATCATTCGTAGATGTTCCTCTGTCCATATTAAACCAAGTTTGGAAACCTTTAGCTCTGTTTGTTAAATTTGATCGGGAAATTACTTGATGTCAGATTGGTGTTTGAGATTAGCTTATAAACAAGAGAGGGAATTGGGATAAATGAGCTTGAGACAATTATCTTGTTGTGGTCTCTGCAATATCACTTAAATTTAAAGCAATCTACTTATGTTTGCATGTAACTTGTTTGTTGTATTGGCATATAACTGTTTTTACTGGCATGTAACTTTCATAGACACTAATGCCTTTTTTATGTGATTTTGTAGATGGAAAATATAAATTATGAGGATTTCCTCATAAAATCGAGGGATTCGAGGATTAAAAAATCCACCACGAACATATACTGCAATTTGAATGGCCTCCCAGACATTGCAAAGGCTCTCCGCAGTGTTGGAGAAGTAGATGAGTTTCAGACCACCTATTTCGGGCACTTACTTGCTATCCCGAAAGACTTGACTTTTTCTATCGGCATACTTCATAACCTTTTGTTGCGGCAAATACATGTACCCGGTGTCTGTGGAGAGAATGAGTTTCACTTCTCCATAGGTGGGAAAATGGCGAAATGGCACTACAAATATTTGCAAATAGTGTAGCGTCAGATTGATAACTTTGTTGGTGCATCATCATTGTATTTAAAGTTTTTGAAATGTATGAAGTTTATGTTGGTGCCTAAGTTGTGAAGTTTTTTACTTTGTCATGTACAAACTGGCATGTAACTTCATTTTCAATTGGCATGTAACTTTAAATTATACTGACATGTAACTTCTGGCATGTAATAATACTGTAATTTTAATTTGGAATCAGTGTCTTTTAACTGTGAAAGTCAATACGAAATGGCATGTAACTTCATTTTCAACTGGCATGTAACTTCAAATTATACTGGCATGTAATAATACTGGAATTTTAATTTGGAATCAGTGTCGTTCAACTATGAAAGTATGTACAAACTGGCATGTAACTTCATTTTCAACTAGCATGTAACTTCAAATTATATTGGCATGTAACTTCTTGTATTCATTTCTCTTTCTTGTAATTTATCTATTGATTCTCTTTCTTTATTTCTTTTCCTTTATTTGTTATTTGTTTTAAATTAATTCAAATACAACTGACATGTAATTTCAAATACAACTGTCAACTGGCATATATAAGTTCGAATACAGCTGCCATGTAACATGGAACGCAACAAGCATGTAACTTGAAAGGCATGTAACTCCGAATAGTTGGTACTTAAAGCGCATGTAACTTGAAATTAAACTAGCATGTAACTTGAAAATCAATTGACATGTAACTTGAAAACCAACTAGCATAGGACTTGAAAATCAATTGACATGTAACTTGAAAATCAATATGTGACTTGAAAATCAATTGACATATAACTTGAAAATCAATTAAGTTTCAAATTACATGTCATTGGCTCATTGACTTCAAATGACACTTTGGAAGCACCAAGCCAATGCAAAGTAGACATCTTTTAGATTTAAAGCATTTGAGACACTTCAAGTACATATATATAACTAGTAAATGATGCTCTGTATCTATTGGGGTCCCGTGGTTCACTTTGGAATATCCAAATATGAAATGTTTACATTAAAATAACAAGTTAAAAGCAAGCAAAGCTAAATCCAATACCTCTTCAATGAACAAACACCAGACTTGAAGCTTGCTTTCTTCTTTGAATCTTTCTTCTTTAATTAGCATGCAAGTTAATTTGGAAATCTTCTCTCGCTGTAACTGCAGAAAACTTTACAAGCACGCAGTTAGAAATCATTTCCCCTTGTCTAGACTTTATGAAGCAACTGTATTAAACAGAACATTCATGTAAAGGACTATAGCATCATTATTTGGGTATCTACACAGGCCACATTTAAAAAAAATCAACAAAAGATGTATTCTATATGTGCCATTACCATTATTCTGCTTCACAACCTAGCACTTATAATCCCACCATCAAGTAGAAGAAAGCAACCAACTACATGTAAACCAAATATGCTATATCACATAAGACTTTCAAAGTATATATAACATTGTAGTTGTTTATAACCTATAGATAGCTGATAGCAAGAACCTAACAAATGTTACATTGAAATGTGCATGTGTTGTATTTATATGTCTACTTGTGAAAGAGAAATACAGAGCAGTTATAAATGTATACATACATACTGTAACTCTGTAAGTCATCCATCTTACCTTGTTCATCATTTACCATTATATTCCTAGAAAGCAAGTCATTGTGAGCAAACACCACCAAAGAATTAAGATGGCCTGCTAATTCCTGTTCAGTTATCACAAAATATATCTTGTAAATCGGTAAAAGTTCTTAATTTTAAAATACATGAATAAAATCAACATTAGAATAATGTTGAACTACTCAAGGTCAAAATGTTGTAATTTGGTCAGCCAAGTCGGTCCACTAAGTATGTTGAACAACAAAGAACTTCAGGAAGATGCCAGGTTAGAGTCAGCTAACTAGCTTATCATCCTTATTAAGGTACGTGCATTGATAAAAGATTGGACCATTCCATTTCTAAAAACTGCGAGCAACTTAGCATCAAATCCTGCAGCCGAGAGGTATTTAATGGCCTAAACCCAATATATGGTGAGAAATCACAAATAGCATGCAATCAAAATGACATCAACTTTACAAAATAGACTGAATCAACTATAAAAAGCATAATTTCAAATTCCATAAAAGTTGGCATTCAACAAAGAAACACACCATTGATATACTTGTCTTAATTAATACCATAACTTAACATAATATACCAAACATTACAAAATCTTAAAGAACAATTGATTTAATTTCCTACACTTACGACATCACTTATTCAGGAACCAAGAAACTATAATAATGGCAGAACAATCCGAATATGAATAACCAATAAACATCAAACTGTCTTTAACATAAAACAGAACCAAAAGAATTACAATAAAACAAATCTTCTCAGTAAAGACGAGTAGATATAATAATCAAAATGCTATAGCATCATAGCCACCTGCAATTCCCGTTCTCAATTGATGACATAATCAGTGTTAGGCCCGTATAATCTGACCGTCATGGAAACATCATTTCCGTTCTCTTCCTTCATGGAAACCTTCAAAACTGGAAGATTCAATACAATTTCCTCCTTTAGAAAACTATTGACCGGGAAACGGAAACAATTACATCACGCATATTACATACAAATCATATAAATATCAAAAATCTTTTATACTCACGTAAATTTCAACAAAACCATGTCAAGAAGAAATGAATCAAGCATTCGAAATGGTAATAAGAACTTGAAGAATTCATTCTGATTTGTGACAAGTATACAATCCCTCATTATTGCGATCTGAGTATTCCTCTGATTTGTGAGAAGTATACATTTCCTTCTTAAAGAAACCCTATTTTTGAAAAGTTCCCTCATTATTCGAGAATAGTCACAAACCAAAGGAATACTGAAATCCTTTTTTTTAAACCATATTTTATTCAAAACTGTTGTAGGATGAATGTCGATTAACTCACCAGCAGCTGAAGACGGCGTCGATGAGCGATAGCGTCGAGCAAGTGCAGCGGCTTCAACGAACGAGGGCAGTAGCAGTGGCGGCAGACGGTAGCTGAAGAAGGCGTCGACAACTGAGAGCGACAGCGTCGACGAGAAGGGCAGCGGGTTCGGCGTTGACAGTCTCTCTTTTTCTCTTCCTTTCTCTCTTTCTCTCTTTCTCTGTTTGTAGTAAGCTGCCGCTTTCTCTTCCTCCATTTCTCGGCAACGTTGCTGGGTTAGTCGAATGTTGGAGGAGACAAAATTGGTTTCTGGGTTAAACAGATAGAGAAATTGGTTTCTGATTTTGAAGAGAGAGAGAGAAATTCTGATTTTGAAATATTTGGGACAGTAGGACCGAACATATCGGGAGAGAGAGGGAGCAAAATTTTGGGAGGGAACCTGGATACTATCTCCTTCTAGCTATAATCCCGCGACCCTGATCCAGAGGGAAGATCAGTAGGAGGAGTGGCCGCAGTAGCAACACTTTTCTCTCTCTCAACCCTGGTTAGGCACCGGGCAGATACTGTTGAAGGAGAAGGAGAAGGAGGAGGAGGAGGAGGAGGAGGAGGAGCTATCATAGTAGGCCTAATAGCAGCAACACCAGGAGCTTGCCTTTAGGTTTAGATAGGCGAACCCTGAGCCTTGGCAACCCGTGCCAACATCTCACCCAAGGTTGGGCATGTTGGAATCTGGGTGGGAAAAGGGGCAGGAGGGTATGGAAGCAACCTCGCTGGAGTCGGATGAGGGGTTGATACAGGCAATCTGGACCCAGACGCAACACCAGCTCCAGCACTAAAAGTAGGAGAAGGAACAGGAGAATTGGCTGGAAGGGGATTTAGGAATCCTGATCTTTAGGAAGCGGGAGAAGGAGGTAGAAGATAAGTAGCAGAAATCGCTAGAAGAAAGGTCAGCACCAAAAAAAAAAAAAAAATTTAAAATCAAGAAGGGTAGAATCGCATACCTGGATGAGCAATGGAGATCCTGAGATACTAGTCCAACCTAGCTCCCTCATAGGCATCATCGGAGGGATACTTCATGTTGACGTAGGACCACTCCTGGATCCTCTTAAGGACCACCCCCCTGGACTCCACTGAGAGTGTCCCCTTGCCCCACTTGTCCTTCTTAGAGAACTACGTAGGGACCGGATACTTAGTTCCCCCAATATGTACTAAGTGGCCCCAATCTCCATCTATCACAACCCATTCGTCCTTCCAAGGTTGGTTATACTTCACGTTTGCCCCGTGTACGATAAACTTCATTTTATTAGAGGCTCTCAGATAGAACTGGCCCTTGGGCACTAAGTTTGCTACCTGGAAGATGTACTGGAGCTCATCAAAGCCCGGTTCCCTCACCACATCGTCCTTCTCACATTGCTCTTTCCAAAGCACCAAGAACCCCGTCAAGTGCTTCCAGAACCCCCGTGAGATTTGTAAGGGGGCTAGCTTTAGAGCAACAAGTGCCCTACTGAAAGTCCTAGAGGCGTGTTCAAAATTAATCTAAAGGGAGGGGGGGTGGGGGAATAGATTTTATCAAATATTACCCAATTTTCGCATACAAGTCAATTTTACGAAAATACCCCTACTAGTCAAAAATACATACAAGTGTAATAAGATGCGGAATTTAAATAACACTTGATATATACGTGGAAACCCAACCACTGGGAAAAACCACGGGCTGTATAGTGCGCCACACTCAGAACTCGAAATCACTAATTGAAATGAAGTTTACAACCTATGTAGACCTCGTCTAACACTCCGGTCTGTAACCCCTCACTTCTACCCAGCAGGCCTTTATTAGCAACCCTATTCCAATTTGCTTGAGGCCTAAGCAACCTTAGCCTCAAGACTTAATTCTCTAAGAAGAGATTATGCAACCTATGTGAATATGTATGAATATTCAATTAACAAACAAGGCTAGGGAACCTTAGATGCTTATCTAGGATGATGAGATAATCAATTTAAATCAACCCTAGATATCAATTGCTAAATGACATATCAAATAGCTTAGCTAATCAAGATTAATTAAAAACCTAATTAGCTATCACAAACAACACTCAATCAATTCATCACAATTAATTCTCTAATCTTGTATTTATCATATGATCAAAACATACAAGTAAATTAAAGAGAATAGCTTGATAATAAAAATACTCAAATAAGATGAACTTAATCAAAATCTTACCAAGCAAGTTGTGATGATGCAAACCCAATCATGGATGCTTTCTATCTAGACATAGAAGATGCAATATGAAATTTGATGCACAAGGGATTTGATTTGAGTGGTTAAAGGTGAGTTCTTTTGTATCTTTCTTTTCTTTAAAAATATTCTAAGTATGAAATCTGATAATCAACTCACTTGATTGACCTAAAGTCAAAGAGGCATATATATAGGGTGTCAAACCAAAGTGTGGTCATTTTGAATAAGTTACACCTATTTTTGCCTTGGGCGCTGTACGTAGAGCGCCTCTTGTACAGCGCCTGTACAGCGCCCCAACTCTGTTCTCTCGGGAAAACAGAGGGGCGCTGTACGAACAGCGCTTCTGTACAGCGCCCGTCCAAAATGCATCAGACCTGATGCATTTAAATGACCATTTTTGCATCAGGTCATAGGGGCGCTGTTCACAACAGTGCTTTGTAGAGCGCTTTGAACAGCGCCCTTTGCAATGCAAGAATTCCAATGCTATGCATGACAAGGCAATGGACAATGCAATAAGCAATCAAACTAACATGCAAGAAGAGATGTTAATGAACATTAATGAGCACATAAAAACAACACATACACAACATACAAGAAAATGAATTAAGCATGAGATGTGAGTGTGTGTGTGCTTCTGATCTCTTCAAAGCAAATTAAGCACATAGAATTTTACCTTTGGTGCTTATCAACCTTGAGGACATGAGAGGGTCTTGAGCTTGAATATCTATCACTTAAGCTACCCTTACATACAATCCCCAACACGTGGTTTGTCCACGAAATAAGCCAATCAAGATATGGGAATCCTTACACCTACGAAGGATGGGATGAAGAGGTAGCCCGACCCCGCATTCTAAGGCGACTACATAAATGAGAAGGAGACCTAAAGGAGGGGTGTACACATCATAACCCCGATGAGGGAAAGAAAGGGAGATGGTATCAGGAATCATGTAGTCCCTTCTCAAGCGAGCCAGGGTGTCAACGGTGCAAACTGAATCCGGGATAATCTAGCTATCATGGAAGGAGGAAAAAGGACCAATAAGCACTCCCGCGGAATCAATAGTCAGAGTACCATCACCCTCATCCTTGACATCCTCATCGTCCTCTTCATCGACGATTTGAACCGAGTCCTCGGGTTTGTTGTTGAAGCCCGACCATATTCTGGGATTCCTAGTTAAACGGCGGCACTGAGATGGATTACTGCCACCAGCAATGTCGCCTTCCTCACGGCCTTTCTTTTCCCCCCTTGTCGATTAGGAGCTCTCTTCTAAGTCGACCTTCTCTATATCTAGGAGGTCATCGAGGCTGTTAGAGGGGTTTGACGAAGTTGGGTGAGGGTTTGGTGAAGTTGGATAAGGATTTTGGGAAGTTGCAGGAAGGTTTGGAGAAGTCGCCATTACAGAAGAAGACGAAGAAGAAGGAAGATTGGAAGATTGCTGGAAAAAAGAAAAAAAATCTTAGAAAGGGAAAGCTAGGTTTTTTTGCTTTTGAATTTTGAAATCGGTGTGAGAAAAGGGAAGAAAGTTGGATTATTTATAGAGGAAGGTAGGCAGTTACCTGAATAGGCAAGGAAACCATAATTAATGATCGAAAACGTGCAGGAGTGGGTTTCAAGGAAATCACTCCAAGAAACGGCCTATTCAAATAAACAGACCACTCAGGGCTTGACATGTGAATTGCTCATTTATTATGAGCGTGCTAAAGGAATATTTACGTGCTGGAGGAGGATATGCGTGCTGAAGGAGGATATGCGTGCTGAAGGAGGATTTCCTCCAAGACAGTGGAAACCAGCTAGATAGTAAGACTAAAATCCTTCATGTATCTTGGTATCCTAACTCCAACCCTAGCAAGGTACCAGTGTTCAAGTCAGGGGAGACTTCTGTTAGTTGCCAAAAATGGCAGGGGTTCAAAGAAAAACTTTCCATCAACATTGGAGAATAGTTGAGATAGAAAGGCATCGTAGAAGAGCATCCTGGTACCCTGCCACTAAATTGACCGAGTAGGCCTTCTACCAATCCGGATCAAAATCAAGGGCTTGTAGACTCCCAGGTACCAAGAAATACAGAATCCAAATTCCTAAGGACTCCACTACTACGAAATCCTAGTACCCTGCTACCACACCGACCTGGTATCCCGATACATTGATACCATGATCCAATAGAAGGTGGGATGCCTATGTACCCCGATCCCTCCTAGAGCCGGCCAACCAAGTAGTAAGAGTACCTGATTAATAGACTATCAAGGTAAGATTAGGAACGCCAAGGTCAATCTACAAAGAAGGGCAGTAAAACGTCGACGTTTTAATAACAAGGAGATTGATTCATTCCCGCCACTCAAGAATTCTATTTGAAAGCAAAGTCAACTCTATCAAATTCCGCCAAAAAAGGGATCGCCTGATTCCTTGAATCAATTTTATGATATTCTTGCCTATCGCCACAGAACGTCCCGTAAATCACTAGGTCACCGGACCGAATTTAGGGGAGTGCACAGCAAGTAATGAGACATATATATACAACATGATACCAGACTGAAAGGGGACTGCAACTTGAGTCCAAAAACGCTACAATATTCTTTTCCACTTATCGACATGCACGAGATCTCCATCACCATCTCCATCACCAACTATGTTTTAACCTTTTTACCATAACCACCGAAAATCTCCACTGTACTCTCATTACGTGTTTATTATCAATAAAATGTGTAATGTGTGATCTTATTGCTATATTATTTTTGATTCACCATTTTCTTTGTATTTAATTTGCTTTACTGAGAACACATAAGTATCGAACTACGTGGTATCTCTCAGACTGTGATCTACCCCATTTTTAGTCATAAGAATTGTTAATTGGAAATTCACCCCAGTGACAATTTTCGATTAACAATGGTAATATCTTTGTAAAATCCACACACTAAATTAAAAGTTGCACGACCAAACACTCACCAATTGTTCCATCTAAGACTTTATATGGTACCTTGAGTTGAGTTGTTGCGTGTATCTTTGAAAACTAAATAAACTAGCCTTAGTGACTTTGATCTAAAATATAAAGGAGTGGTTACTTGGTGGTGTATCATTATTAACTTCATATTTCCTCTAGCATCTTTATCTTATTAATCTTTAATCACATTTCACTATTGCATTAGACTAGCCTTGAAGCGTTATTATGTTACTTAGTTTCTTTTCGAAGCATTAGAATAATTGTTATACTTTTTATACGTCCTAAATCCTCGTGGGAATGATAACCCGCACTTGTGCACTCTATATGAGTTAAACAACTTGTGCAGTTGCAAAGGGTGAAGCACTCACACACCCCTTTAGATAGCTGAGGTAGAATAGGGTAGATTCATTTGTAGTTTAATTAGAACCGGTGCTGGCGTATCACTGACATGGAACTCTAACCGACCAGATTCTATCTTTGACCAAAAAGGTTCTATCTACCATATTCTTCCTTTTGGGCGATCTTTTTTATAGACTGGTCTTCTTTTTGGCCGATGTTTCTTGTAAATCGGTCTTCTTTTTGGCCGATCTTTCTTATGGATCGGTTTTCTTTTTTCTTGTAGACCCTCCAGCTAATATTTCCCTTTTTTTCTTTTTAGAATGCTAGATCACTGACAGTGCATTATTTGCACCCAGACAATTCTTAGGCTGATAGTGCTTTATCTACACCCAGTCAGTTTTCTTTCCAGCCGATCTCTCTGATCAGTTTTGTATATCTACACACTCATGACGCGTAAAAGTTTAAAATATTCAAGTATTTTATTCTTACCAAGTGTATCATTGGTTTCTTTGATTTCCTGCTATTTGCAGATGGACTGGTCGGTGTCTTAGCTTTTTGCTCGGGCCGATATCAGACCATCTTAATTACAGGTGGACTAGTCGGTGTCCCGACACTTTGCTCAGGTTGATATCTGACCGTCTTAATTGTAGGTTGACTGGTCGATGTCCCAGCACTTTGCTCAGGCTGATATCCGATCGTCTTAATTGCAGATGGACTGGTCGGTGTCCCTGCACTTTGGTTGTGCTGATATCCGACCGTCTTGAATTTTGGCTTTCAAGTTCTTTACTTTTATTCTTCTGCGATTGATTTTGGTCGGTGTCCTGGTTACTTGCTCAGGATAATTCCCGACCCAGCCGGTGTCCTGGCTACTAGCTCAGGATAATTCCTGGTCTAACTGGTGTCCTGGCTAATTGCTTAGGATAATTCACAACCTAGTCTTCAGTCTTTTGGCCAAACAGTGTTCTAGAATCTTCCTTTTTATTATATTCTTCCCATGTAACAAGTCACCAAAGATGTCTCCATGTTTTGTCTATTACAAGGGTTTGGCCGAATCGTTAGTGTGATACTAACACAGCCGAACGCATCTCATCTGGTTTCCCCGATGGCATACCCAAGTGTTTTTCTAGTACAATCAGCATCTTCGGGGTGGCCATATTGCTGACGGTGTTATGTATGCACCTAGTCAGTTTGGCAACATTTTGCTTCTCAGCCTCTCGGGCACCTTGACCTATCATGGTGGGTGTCAGCGTTGCGAGTTTATCTTCGATAACAAAGATGATTATGAATATTCGACCACTGTTCTTGGCTTTGCAATCCTGAACCCTTTGGAATTTTATTGAACTGCAATTTAACAATACCGAAATGCTAAAAAATAGTTAGAAAACCTAGGAACAATTGTAAGTTGAAATCAAATTCAAACAAGCAAATCGTTTCCCCTAGAGGTAGTAGATCTTTAGACATTGTGCATTGCACACCCGAGGTAGCTCCCACCTTCCTGGTCGCCCAACCTTGTTCCTAACTTGACTGTTTGAGAGGGTCTTTTGCTGTCGCGTACCACTACTACAGTTGGTTCATTCGCTCCTTTCAGCCTCTTCACTTTATGTCGTTGAAGATATTCGTCCTCGAGTCTGCTGCACTGCGAAGTTGATTTTTTTTTTATTTTTTTTTAACTTTGAGACTAGGTATTTAGCTTGTGAATTCTTCACTTGTTGTCAGCTTAGTAGATGATGGAGAGTCTTGACCGGCTCAGTTGATGATTTATTTGTAGTGTTTTCTACCAACATAGGTCCAGGTTTTAACACTCATTGGGATGAGCTTGTCCTCAAGCGCATCTTGTCCCTCTTTTTAGTGTACCGGACTCTGTCTTAAGTTTAGTTGTCGGGTCTAGAAATCCTCTGCAATTTCTTCCTCCTCTCGGACAAAATGGTTTTTGCCCTACTTTTCCTGCGTGTTCACTTGCTTACGCATCTCCTGGTGCTGATACAATAGACAATCCATCCCCTAGCATTCCCTCTTCTTTCTTTCTTTCTTTCTTTTTTTTTTTTTTTTTTTTTTTCGGGCTTGCTAGAGTATCTTGGGTGCTTCATCTATTTATGTTGTAGTCGCCAGGATGCTCCTAATTCCTTTGAGTCGGTGGATATACCAAATGATCATCCATGATTGTTGCCTGTGACCCACTGTAATGATTCCATTAAGACCCGACTTCTCTTCTCGGCTGATCTTTCTCACAGACCAGGCTGGTCTTTCTCATAGATCAGGCTTTTTCTACTCGGCTGGGTCTTTCTTATTTCAACCGCTAATAGTGTGGCAATATCCGGTAATTGACTGATGTCATCCCGGTTTGGATTTTCATTGACATGTTCGATCAGGAAGTTCGAAAGAACTTTAATCTAGGCCAAATCCTGATGAACTTTTTGCTATATAAAAATTTTTAGTAGATGGTTAGTCAAAGCACAATCTATTAGTGCATGTGAGTGAAGTTTGTACAAGTAATAACAATTATGCATTTTATGTAAGCATTATATAAATATAATTAGATCTCATATTTTATGCATAAGTATGAATAGACGCGTACCTGAAAGCCAGAATCCATGATAGCACAAGCACAATAACCTGAAAAGGAAACAAAAGAAAACAATAAGAAGTCTTCTACTCTCTTCTCACCTTACTTCAGATAACCCAATAGGGAGGTTACTTTTATCCTGAATCACTGTGTGATACATGAGCGAGAGTAGGGAACCCCTATAAATAGTATAACTTACTAGAATCCTAACCCATAAAGGATTCTCAACCCTAATAGGATGGCTAGTCCCAAAAGGAATACTAGACCCACACATATATATAGCCCATACCATATCCTACATATATATAATGTAGCTAAGGTGCACCAAGCCCGACAATATTGATCACATTAATAACGGGCTTTATCCGGTTAACTCTCTCTTAATTAAACATTCCAATCAATTCGGTTTTCATAAACTCAAAATATAATGTCATATGTTGCTCATAATTTTATTAAAAACTTACATTCTCCCACTTGAGCTACATAGACATTATCATTTTATATTTATAAATTCATTTTAGAAAACGACGCTCTGAATTGACAAACAATTATACGTGGCCATAAAACAGAATGTTTAAGAGAGTAACACCTTCCTTCCCTTTAGTCCAATAGAACCTTAAGTATCCAACTACATAGATCATTACATCTTTAATCGACATAAGAACATATGCAATCAAAATACCCTTAGCTCTACCTACCCAGGTAAAATGGTATGTATGTGTGGTATGGAAATTACATGCAAATGTGATCATCATGCCTATTTCCATATAGGTCCACCTTCGCATTATGCGAAGGATCTTAAGACAAGCAAACTTAATGTCTTAAGCATCTTACACTCACTGGCCAAAGAACCATGAGTTAATCCTCCCTTAAGACGGGCAAATCCTTCTGTCTTAAGTAATGTTCACTCATCGGTGGAAACTTTATACCTTATGAGTGAACTGCCCCCTCAAAGCTAATAGCTTTGAGATTTCTATAATCAAACATCCGTGTGCACACAATAACAAATATGACAAATATCTTAACATGCATATACAATACACTAGCAATATTCTCAAGAATATAAAACAAACATGCATAGAACAAATGCAGTTAATCTAATAAAAGACAACTCCCACTAACCAAATATGTCAAAATATCAATCATCCAATGCAGGATATAACATGATCCACAAAACCTCAGGAGTCAAATATCTTGGTTAGTATATTAAGAATTATTTTACTTGTGGCTATTAGAAACTCGCAACTTTTAAATGTTCTCTCCCACCATAATATTCATATGGTTAAACCTCTGAGATCTCTTAGCATATATATAGAGAAGATAAACACAGTGAATCATCACAATCTACCTCATAATATGATTTCACAATCAAAATTCTTTAGAGTTGCAATATATCAAGCCACATATTTCTTTATCCATACATACATATGAACATGAAACAATTAACCTCTACAAATATAATAAAACATTCCATATCCCTGTCTAATGATACATGCCAAATTGGTTTGAAATTCGCAAAGTATGCTAATGTAATAATAGTATCAATACATATATACTAAGCATACATTAAAATATCAATTGTAGATATTTACATGACATTTTCTTATGAGAACGCTCCAATTTACTTTGAGGAATTAAAACTATGTAAGTTTATCACTTTTACCAAAAAGGTACCTCAAACAAGTAAATTTACTCCCACTGGCCCTCAGTTATGTCTAATGGCAAAATAAAACATTTTAACAAAGTCATACAATACCATTATTTTATTAAACTAGACATCATTTGTCTGGAAACTTGTTTAACTATGTCAATGAAATTTTAAAGTATGCAAACCAAACACCCTTTTTCAAATAAATCCTACAAGTTATAAATCTATTAACAACTAATTAGTTTGCAAAACCTCAACTCCAACAACATCTAAAATTGCAATTCAACAAACATAACATTTATTTAACATAAATATCACAAGCATACGATTTCTTCCTTAAATGCAAGTCTTTGAAATTATACATTCTTAACAACATCACTCTCTCCCCCTAAGAATGTATAATGCATAGTTACATTTATTCTCATAAATAAAACATGACAAGTTCTATAAACTATTATTAATAGTTTCTAACCTTTTGCAATCATATCCTTATATTTTATGAGATCACTTTTAATACAATTAAACCAAAGACTTAAAACCGAGAATTTAAAATAGTCAAAATGTTCTAAGAATCAATTTTCTCCAATCTACCTTTGGTCATGTGATTAAAAAAAAATATTATATCTAAACTACAAGAATAATCATCAATATAATTCTAAAACCCAAAAGTAAAATTTATAATACAAGAAGAGTTCGAAGATCCATAAAGATTATTATTTATAAAAATCACCATATAACTCACTAGGTGAAAACCATGAGCAAGAATTGATTATCTTGAATAAACTTTAAGATATTACTACAAATTCCTAATCGTATTATAAAAATTGCACTATACATTACAGGACCAAAATCGAAAATATCATCCAATAAAACTTTTAGAGGTTAAAGATAATCTAAATATTACCATGAATTCAATTGAATTCTAATAAAACCTCTAAACTATTAGGTCCATGTTAAATACTGAGTTCATTGGAAGACTTTATGATATAAAATGTATCACAAGAAACAACCCACACTACTCAAATACTCTTATGTCCTCGGTATTTCCTTTGACTTGTTATGTTGAATTGTCAAAATTTCCAAACTACTCTTATGGTGTTTGTACCCTACTACCCTTTATCAAAATGACAAACAAAGGACATAACTTCATAGAATATATATTAATCTAAGGTAAAAGACCTTAACCAAACTTTCAACAGTGGGTTCACTAAACTTTATTTATCCTTTATGTAAGGATTCTCATTTATTGATTGGCTTATTTCGTGGACAAACCACATATTGGGGCTTGATGTAAGGGTAGCTTAGGCATGTGATGGTTGATGACTTTCACAACCAAGGCCCTCTCAAGACCTCAAGAAAAGAAGCACCAAAGGTAAATTCTAGTGCTTACTTGCTTTGAAGAGATCTAATTGCACACACACACAACTCATGCATATTTCTATTACTTGTATGTTGTGTGTTTTTATATGTGTGCATGCATGCTCTTGAACATCTCTTCTTACATGTTTTAATTGATTGCATCTAGTTTATTACAATGCCATGACATGTTAGGCATTAGGATGCATTCAATACCCATACTTGCACTTCATGATTGTTAGCTTTAAGTGTGGTGTAATTCGTTTCCCGAAGGATGATTAGAAACGTCCGCGCTTGCACGATGGTGTGCATGTCTTAGCGCGATGGTTGACCACTTGAGAATGTCTCATTCTTCTCTTGGATAAAAGTTAGATTCAGTTTGGTTATTTGGAGTATAGTGTCTAGTTTCAAAAGATTGGATTTCAATGATTTAAATGTTTTTCAAAACTGACCTTTGTATGGTCTTGTGACCATAACTTTTTATAAAAAGATTGAAATTGAGTTTTGTAAAATTGGACAAACTAGACACCGACACCCATACCTTTCCAACAGTATATTATTTGTAATATTTCATGACTGTTTGGATTGGTTTTGAAATCTCCAAAGTGACCACTAAAATAGAGCATCAAAGCTGTTATCCGAATCTGACCTTTGGTCACTCTATTGACCATAACCTTTTCTACGGAAATCAAAATGTCATTCCATAAATTGGAGTAGACAGTAGACTTCCATACATTTCCAACGGTATATTATACGAAAGGTTTTGATGTCATTTGGTCATGTTTCGGTGCGCTCAAATTTGGAGCTGAAGTGCTGACGCATGATTCTGCGGCCTAGCTGCCGATTTGGCCGCCGAATGCCCAGTGACGTCTTTTTAACATTCTCAAAACATCATAGCTTCATTTGGCACCTATAAATACCCTCTTATCTCTCATTTTTCAATATAACTCTCCCAACTGAAACCCTAGAGAGAGAATTCACTTTCTAGAAAGAGAAAGAGATATTCTTGAGAGAGAAAGCACCAAGATTGCTTCTTTAACTCTCCAAACCCAAAACCCAACATCTTCATGCATCTCTAAGCATCTTTAAAGCCTAGGTCTTCTTTAACACACATGGTATGTGAAACAAATTATAGTACGGTGTGTATAAAACTATCTAGAGAGGGGTGAATAGATTTTAAGCTTTTTACCCAATTTTTCGTGTTAGTCAAAATTACGAAATTACCCCTAAATAGATAAAGCAATAAATCAAGTATAAAATGCGGAAATTAAATAACACTTGATTTTTACGTGGAAACCCTCACGGGAAAAACCACGGGCTAGTAAGTAAGCCACACTCGAACCTCGAACCCACTAAATGTGTAAAACGATTACAACCTAATCCCGAAAGTAATCACACACCTACTTAATCCCGGTATGAGTGAACCTAGTCCAATTTGCTTGCGTTCTAAGCAACCTAATCCCGGATGCTACACACAAGACTTACTTTCTCTATGAAGAGAATACAACCCTAAGTGAATATATGAATATCCAAATGCAACATAGAGCAAGGGAAACCCTATATACTTATCTAAGATGATTAATATGCAATTAGAACAATCCTAGATATCAAAACTAAATGACATGTCAAATAGTTTAGCTAATCAAGATTAAGCACAAAACTTAATTAGCTATCACAAAACAACTTCTCAAACATACATCATACTAATCTCAAACTTGTATTCAAAGTATATAAAATAACATACAAGTAATTAATTGAGATTGCTAGCTAAGAGAAACACAAAATATGTAAGATATTAGTGAAAAGCTTACCAAGCAAAGTATGATGAAGAATCCATGCAAGATGACATCTAGAAGATCAAGGATGATGCTAGATGATGATTGATGATCATGAAAAAGTGTTTGAGTAATAAAAAATGAGTTCTTGGAATTTTTCTTCTCTTTGAAAAATATCCTAAGTATGAATTCTGAATATGAACTCTCTTAATTGACCTAAAGACAAAATGGCATATATATAGGGGGCCAAATCAAAGTGTGGTCGTTTAAGTAAGTTTCAAAAAAACGCGCCGATCGGCGGTTTCAATCGGCGGCCAGGCCGCCGATCATGACCGCCGAATTGAGCTCGTGAAGAACAGAGCATAAACGGCGGTTCATTCGGCGGTTTTGTGGCCGCCGATCTCAACCGCTGAATCAAAACAGAGAGATTAAAATCAATCAGGTATGAACGGCGGTTTCATGACCGCCGATTCAACCGCCGAATTAGACTGAGAGATAAATCAATCAGGTCTTGAATCGGCGGTTTCGAACGGCGGTTGTGACCGCCGATCTTAACTGTAGAAATGCTTCAGACCAATCTGGACTGAAACGGCGGTTTCATTCGGCGGCCAGGCCGCCGATCATAACCGCCGATCACCTAGAAATGTGAAAACCAAGGAGAAGCCAAGGGCATTCTCCATAGGCGGTCCTCGCGCTAAACCAAGCACATTCTAGTGCATGCGCGGACGTTTCCGAAAGTTATCGGGAAACGAATTACACGACAACAAGACACAATTACACACAACAAAATATGATAATTAAGTGCAAGTGTGAAATGTGACAAGTGAAGAGAATGCACACATATGCAATGAATGTTAAGTGTGTGTGTGCAACTAATCTCTTCAAAGAAAAGTAAGCATAAAGAAATTTACCTTCGGTGCTTATCAACACGAGGTCTTCAAAGGGCTTCGAACAATAAGACCGATACTTAGGCTACCCTTACAAAGAACCCCAACATGTGGTTTGTCCACGAAATGAGCCAATCAACAAATGGGAACCTTACAATCTCCCCCTTTGGCTATTTCGTGACAAAACCACCACTCACATTGATTCCTCACAAAGAAATAGAAACTACGGGACAACTATGATATTCTACAACACAAAGAGATAAGAAAATAAAACTTCAAGTCTTCAATCTCTTGTAGAATAATCAAGCCCTGTAAATAAGATTTCTATGTTTTCCAATACAAGTGAAATGTGAGATTAATCAAGTGATATCAAAACAAGCATTTGCATTTTTAGAATTTAGGCACAACATTACAAAATATATGCAATGTATGATAAATGCAATGCTCCCCCTCAAAGGGTTACTCCCCCTCAATGTGTTATCTCCCCAATGTGCACAATTGCAACACCAATTTGCATCTCCCCTTACCATATACTACTCCCCATTTTTGTCATGATGTAGGCAAAGGAGTAGTCCCCAACCGGGTCACTCATAGTAACGAGAGATAGTAGCATGCAAGATTTGCATAATTAATATAAGTCACTTTATGCATCTCAATTTAATCGGAGAGAAACAAGGAGATTTATTTGAGAGAAAATGTGTGAATCAAACATGCTTTGCATACAAGACATGTAGCATTCAAGTCCAAAATACAATGGAATTTGGCAAAGCAAATGACAAAGGTTTCTAATAGGAATTCAAACCAATTTCACCAATGTCATGAGTAAAGCAAGGATATATAATACATTGATTTCAATATAAGAGCAACTATATCCAACTTTATAAGCGAAACATGGCATGAGCAACTTTGCACCCTTTTTTATTTTTCCGGATAAGATATCCGTATGATAGTAACCATGTTCAACCAATAAAGAAAGAGAGACATTTGGAATATAAATTCCTTTGAACGGATACAAGATCCTTTATTCATTTTGAGTCTCATAAGCTTTCACACAAGTTTTGCATTTTTAAGAATATGCAATCATCAATTCATGCTTTTCATGTGAGCATGTTATATGAATTTCATGCTTTTTCATTTGACATTAGCATGTTATTAAAGAATCATCATGTCATGGAGATAATCATAGGTCATTCAAATCATACTTCCTATATACATCTCCTAGTCCAAAAATGCATGTTTGAACATAAATATGACATGGATTGTAAACAAGCAAGGTTCACACTTATTGAATTGAAAACATATATACATATGTGCAACCAAGCTTACTCAAGCAATTAAAAGAAGAGGCATAAGATATTTCATAGTTTTTGCAAGTGACAAGAATGCAAACTAGCTCTCTTTGCTTGAGTTCCCCATATGGGGTCAATCATAGAACATCACTCCACAAGACATATCCCAATAGATCTACTAAGAGTTTTAAATCGAGTAGTATCTAAGGGTTTAGTAAATAGGTCCGCAAGTTGATCATTAGTACCTACATGTTCAAGTACTATGCATTTATTTTCAACAAGCTCTCTAATGAAGTGATGGCGGATGTCAATATGCTTAGTTCTAGAATGTTGCACCGGATTCTTGGAAATATTAATGGCACTCATGTTATCACAAAAGAGAGTGAGAGTACCTTGGTTGAATCCGTAATCTACTAGCATTTGCTTCATCCATATAAGTTGAGTGCATCCACTCCCCGCGGCTATGTACTCGGCTTCCGCCGTGGACAAGGAAATTGAGTTTTGCTTCTTGCAAAACCAAGACACCAAGTTGTTGCCTAGAAAGAAGCAACCGCCCGATGTGCTCTTCCTATCATCACAATTTCCTGCCCAATCCGCATCACTATATCCTACAAGATTAGGATTAGTGTCAAATGAGTACCAAATCCCATAGTTGGAAGTCCCATTCACAAAGCGAATGACTCTCTTAACCGAAAAGAGATGGGACTCCTTGGGATCGGATTGGTACCTAGCACAAACTCCTACACTAAATGATATATCGGGCCTACTTGCGGTCAAATAGAGCAAGCTCCCTATCATGCCACGATATAAGGTTTGGTCCACACTTTTACCGCTAGCATCCTTGCTTAGCTTCAAAGTGGTGCTCATAGGAGTGTCACAATGTTTGGCTTTTTCAAGACCAAACTTCTTCACAAGGTTTTTGGCATATTTGGCTTGGGTTATGAAAATCCCATTATCTAGTTGCCTAATTTGCAAACCTAGGAAGTAATTAAGCTCACCAACAAGACTCATCTCAAATTTATGAGACATAACATCAACAAATTGTTGGACCTTGGTGTTGTTGGTGGAGCCAAACACTATGTCATCGACATATATTTGAGCTATGAAAAGCTCATCATTGTCTCTCTTGATGAATAGTGTCTTGTCAACACTACCTCTTGTGTAGTTATTGTCAACAAGAAATTGAGTGAGGCGCTCATACCAAGCCCTCGGTGCTTGTTTCAACCCATATAGTGCCTTCTTGAGGCGATAGACATGGTTGGGGTGGTGAGCATCCACAAACCCCTTGGGTTGTTCAACAAACACTTCCTCTTGCAAGAAGCCATTGAGGAAGGCACTCTTGACATCCATTTGGTGCAATTTGAACTTGTGCACACAAGAAATGGACAAGAGAAGCCTAATAGACTCTAAACGGGCAACGGGAGCAAATGTCTCCTCAAAGTCGATACCCTCAATTTGAGAGTACCCTTATGCTACAAGTCTAGCCTTGTTCCGCACTATGTTGCCATCCTCATCGGATTTGTTCCTAAATATCCATTTAGTGCCTATGACATTAGTGGTCTTAGGCCTAGGAACTAGAGTCCAAACCTCATTCCTTTCGAATTGGTTTAGCTCTTCTTGCATGGCAAGAACCCAAAATTCATCATTTAAGGCTTCTTCAACCTTTTGGGGTTCAATTTGAGAGGTGTAGCATGTGCAGCTAATAAGATTAGCAAGTTGACGTCTAGTCCTAACACCCTCATTAACCTCTCCAATGATATCTTCTTTATCATGGAGTTTCCTAACCCATGGAGCGGGTTCTTTAGAGTCCAAGAGAGGAACTCTATCAATAGGTTGTGTGTCATCATTGTTGACATTAGATGTCCCATCATTAGGAGACACCACAACCTTCTCCAAAGGAGAAACATCACTAAAAATAACCTCCTCCTCATGATCATTTGACTTGAGCCTAGTATCATCAAATACGACATTGGATGATTCCATAACACTTAGAGTCTTTAAATTGAAAACTCTATAGGCTCTACTATTCAAGGCATAGCCAATAAAAATACCCTCATCACTCTTAGCATCGAATTTGCCAAGTTGATCACGGTCATTCAAAATGTAGCATTTGCTTCCAAAAGTGTGGAAGTAGCTAACATTTGGCCTCTTGCCTTTCCATAACTCATAGGAGGTATTTCTAGTACCGGGCCTTAGGAAAACACGATTCCCTATATAGCAAGCCGTATTGACGGCTTCGGCCCATAAGTTCCTAGGGACATTGTTGTTAAGCAACATCACACGGGCCATCTCTTGAAGGACCCTATTCTTCCTCTCAACAACTCCATTTTGTTGAGGTGTCCTAGGAGCCGAAAACTCATGGGAGATGCCTAAACCATTACAAAAGGATTTAAAAGTAGCATTCTCAAATTCCCTCCCATGGTCACTTCTAATCCGTTTTATGCTTTTAATATTAGAATTCATTTCATTTTGTATTTTATTAAAAAGCATTTTAAACTTATCAAAAGTTTCGGATTTTTCTCTAAGAAAATATGTCCATGTGAACCTAGAGAAATCATCAACACATACAAAAATGTATCTCTTTCCACCCAAACTTTCGGTTTGCATAGGACCCATGAGGTCCATGTGGAGAAGCTCAAGAGGCTCCTTGGTGGTGAGATACTTACCCTTTTTGTGCATGCTTTTAGTTTGCTTTCCTTGTTGGCAAGGTCCACAAACACCATTGGCTTTCTTCCCAAGCTTAGGGAGGCCACGCACACAATTGAACTTTCCAAGGGTCCGTAGATCCCTAAAGTTCATGTGGCCAAGTCTTTCATGCCACAACTCAATTTGCTCATCCATGGACACATGATTAGATACAATACTAGCTTCAAGACAATAACAATTGTCGCTAGATCTCATGCCCTTCAACAAGGTTTGTCCATCGGGTTTTAGGATAGAGCAATAATCTTTAGAAAACAAGACGGAATATCCTTCATCACTAAGATGTGAAATGCTTATTAAATTGGCTTTCAAGCCATCAACAAATAAAGCATTGGATAAGGAGGGTAATCCGGGAACGGAAATGGTTCCTTTCCCTACAACATTTCTTTTGGATCCATCACCAAAAGTGACATTTCCACCTTCCTCCATAACAAGAGTCTCGAAGAAACTCTTGTTTCCCATCATGTGCCTAGAGCACCCACTATCCAAATACCAAAAATTAGAAGAATTTGCCTTCAAGGCTATTTGTGCAACATAGCAAACATTTTCATTCTTTCTAATCCACTTAGCAACAATTTTAGCTTTCTTAGTGGTCTTTGGTACATGGGCTCTAGATGTCCTAGGATCATGCAAAATAAAATTATCATTCCTAGGAACATGCATCTTGGCTCTATTCTTTCTCTTTTCAATCATGCTTCGTGTTCTACACATTTTAATATATTGAAAGCAATTTGGTCTAATATGACCATCACAACCACAAAAGTGACAAATAGGGATGAAAAAAGGAATCATACATTGTCTTTGTGCACGTATGGGAGCTCGTCCATGTCTTTGTGGATAAGTGGGTTCAATCCATCTTCGTTGTTGAACCGGTCTAGGTTACTTCCAAGCTTGAGGTTGCATGATTGGTCTCTTTCCTTTGTGAGCCAATTGTTGAGGAATGTTGGCTTAAGGGACCCTAGGGGGTTAAGCTTGAGGTTGCCTTCTTGGCTACATCTTCACTTGTGCATTAGAGCATTGTCCTACTTCTAATTTCTTCCTAGGAGCTTGCACAAATGAAGTTTCTTCTTTCTTCAAGCTCTTGACAAACACGGTCTTGTTAGAGGTAGAGATCTTCTTGTCATCTTCATACCCAAGACCCCTCTTGTCACATGGACTCTTTCCAACACCAAGCATATGGTAAGCTTCTTGGTGCTAGAATCTATCCTAGCCAATGACCCTTTAACTTCTACAAGTTCCCTCTTCAAGCCTTCTTCACTTCTCTTGGATAAGTCTAACTCCTCAATTAACTTATCCTCTCTCCTCTTCAATCTTTCCACTTGTTCACTTAAGTGGTCATTGTGAGCCGAAAGTTCAAGGTTCTCTTCTCTCAACCTCTCAATCTTTCTTGTGCTTTTAATTGCTAAATCATTGAACTCGGCATGGTATTTAGCAAGCACCTTTTGCTCCACAAATTTCTTTATGGACTTAGAAGAGGAGTCACTTTCTACTTCACTAGAGTCAATTTCCTCTTGACTCATTTCCTCTCTCTCACTAGCACTTTTGCTCTTGTGAGATGAGGCAAAAGCTAGGAAGTTAGCCATGAGCTCTTCTTCACTTGAAGACTCATCTTCCTCATTGGAGTCATCACTACTCCCACTCCAAGTGGCGGCCATCACTTTGCTCTTCTTCTTTTCATTGTGATTAGCACATTCGGGGGCAAAGTGACCAATCCCACCACATTCAAAGCATCGGACCCCTTTCCTTTCGGTCCTCTCTTGTCTAGGCTCAAACTTCTTGAAGGAACCTTTTTTCTTCAAGTCTTGTCCTCTTGACCCAAATCCCTTCTTCTTCTTGAACCCCATAACCTTATTAAACCTTTTCACGAATAAGGCAAGGTCTTCATCCGAGTCATGCTTTGCCTCATTTGCATCCTCATAGATGCCTTCAAAGCTATTCCTTTAGACTTCTTAGGAGGAGTAGTGGTGCTAGGAGCCTTCCTAGACTCATATGCAAGGAGACGTCCAATCACCTCACTTGGCTTCATATCCATGTAGCCACTATTTTCTTCTATGGCCGTCACCTTTGATTCAAACCTATCGGGGAGAGATCTCATAATTTTTTGCTTGACTCTCCTATCCAAATACGGGTCTCCGAGTTGATGGCTTTGATTTACAATGTCCATCAATTTGATTTCGAAGTCATTGAAGCATTCATCCTCTCCCATCCTAAGTAGCTCAAATTGAGTTTGGAGGACTTGAAGCTTGGACTCCTTCACCACCTCGGTTCCCTCATGTGCAACTTGAAGGATGTCCCATGCCATTTTTGCAATCTGAGTATTCTGAATAAGCTTGTATTGATTCTCATCCATTGCACACATGATGGCATGCATAGCCTTCCTATTCCACTTGGAAGCCTCAAACTCTTGCGCGTTCCATTGCGCCTTAGGCTTCAAAACTTCTTCTCCTCCACCACCGGGAGTCATCATGGGTAGATCATATCCGTCTTCCACTGCCATCCATGCACGGTCATGAATTTGGCATATGTAGGATTCCATCTTCCCTTTCCATTGGGAATAATTTAAACCGGTAAGAAGTGGAGGCCTTGTGCTAGAAGCACCTTCGTGGCCACCACCATTTCCACCGTTTCCACTCATAGTGTTTATGAATGAATGAAATGAATGCAAATGTATGAATGATCAAAAATCACACAAAATGCAAAACACACCAAAAAAGCAAGGATCACCTATGTATGTCTAGGAACCCGCTCTGATACCAATTGAAACAAATTATAGCACGGTGTGTATAAAACTATCTAGAGGGGGGGTGAATAGATTTTAAGCTTTTTACCCAATTTTTCGTGTTAGTCAAAATTACGAAATTACCCCTAAATAGATAAAGCAATAAATCAAGTATAAAATGCGGAAATTAAATAACACTTGATTTTTACGTGGAAACCCTCACGGGAAAAACCACGGGCTAGTAAGTAAGCCACACTCGAACCTCGAATCCACTAAATGTGTAAAACGATTACAACCTAATCCCGAAGTAATCACACACCTACCTAATCCCGGTATGAGTGAACCTAGTCCAATTTGCTTGCGTTCTAAGCAACCTAATCCCGGATGCTACACACAAGACTTACTTTCTCTATGAAGAGAATACAACCCTAAGTGAATATATGAATATCCAAATGCAACATAGAGCAAGGGAAACCCTATATGCTTATCTAAGATGATTAATATGCAATTAGAACAATCCTAGATATCAAAACTAAATGACATGTCAAATAGTTTAGCTAATCAAGATTAAGCACAAAACTTAATTAGCTATCACAAAACAACTTCTCAAACATACATCATACTAATCTCAAACTTGTATTCAAAGTATATAAAATAACATACAAGTAATTAATTGAGATTGCTAGCTAAGAGAAACACAAAATATGTAAGATATTAGTGAAAAGCTTACCAAGCAAAGTATGATGAAGAATCCATGCAAGATGACATCTAGAAGATCAAGGATGATGCTAGATGATGATTGATGATCATGAAAAAGTGTTTGAGTAATAAAAAATGAGTTCTTGGAATTTTTCTTCTCTTTGAAAAATATCCTAAGTATGAATTCTGAATATGAACTCTCTTAATTGACCTAAAGACAAAATGGCATATATATAGGGGGCCAAATCAAAGTGTGGTCGTTTAAGTAAGTTTCAAAGAAACGCGCCGATCGGCGGTTTCAATCGGCGGCCAGGCCGCCGATCATGACCGCCGAATTGAGCTCGTGAAGAACAGAGCATAAACGATGGTTCATTGGCGGTTTCGTGACCGCCGATCTCAACCGCCGAATCAAAACAGAGAGATTAAATCAATCAGGTATGAACGGCGGTTTCA
This sequence comes from Acer yangbiense, assembly GCA_008009225.1. Lineage (NCBI taxonomy): Eukaryota > Viridiplantae > Streptophyta > Magnoliopsida > Sapindales > Sapindaceae > Acer > Acer yangbiense. Next base: position 34,671,996 of record CM017771.1, read on the forward strand.
TGACCGCCGATTCAACCGCCGAATTAGACTGAGAGATAAATCAATCAGGTCTTGAATCGGCGGTTTCGAACGGCGGTCGTGACCGCCGATCTTAACCGCAGAAATGCTTCAGACCAATCTGGACTGAAACGGCGGTTTCATTCGGCGGCCAGGCCGCCGATCATAACCGCCGATCACCTAGAAAGGTGAAAACCAAGGAGAAGCCAAGGGCATTCTCCATAGGCGGTCCTCGCGCTAAACCAAGCACATTCTAGTGCATGCGCGGACGTTTCCGAAAGTTATCGGGAAACGAATTACACGACAACAAGACACAATTACACACAACAAAATATGATAAAAAAGTGCAAGTGTGAAATGTGACAAGTGAAGAGAATGCACACATATGCAATGAATGTTAAGTGTGTGTGTGCAACTAATCTCTTCAAAGAAAAGTAAGCACAAAGAAATTTACCTTCGGTGCTTATCAACACGAGGTCTTCAAAGGGCTTCGAACAATAAGACCGATACTTAGGCTACCCTTACAAAGAACCCCAACATGTGTTTGTCCACGAAATGAGCCAATCAACAAATGGGAACCTTACATTATGATAGGTGAACACTCTTATCTTATATAATTAGTGTTTGTTATTGATCAATTTATCTCATTTATTATTGTATGTTCTAAAGAGTATTTCTACATACCCTATTGAGATAGTGTTTGATTGGGATTTTGTTGATAGCTAGGGTTTATTGTCTATATGTCCATCTAGAAATTAGGCTCATAATGATGGAGATTGTTTTTTGATAGCTAGGATTTCAGATTGATATATACATCTAGCAATTAATCGTATTTAAATGTTTGAGAATTGGTTTTGATAGCTATTGTGTCTAGGAGGGTTCTCCTCTACATAAGCTACGGCTTTCTTACATGTGCATTTAGCTCTTGATATCTAGGATGTGTATTAATTGTCATCATTATCATTCTAGATAAGCATATAGTTTCCCTAGCCTCTATTTGTTCCTTGAAATATCATCATATATTCACATAGTTAATTTTATCTCTTCATTGAGAAGTAAGACTTGTGTGCTTTCCGGGATAGGTTGCCCTTTTGTACAAGCATTGTAAGTCTGTGTGATGACCGGAATTAGGTCGTACACCGGGATTAGGTGTTCATATAATCAATTATTGGACTAGGTTCACTCATACCGGGAGTAGTAGTGGTAGTGAGTTATATACCGGATTAGGTGTAATTTTCATTATCATTAGTGGATTCTAGGTTCGAGTTGTGGCGCATCTTACCAGCTCGTGGTTTTTCCCGTGAGGGTTTTCCACGTAATTATCAG